>NC_069425.1:32202097-32412097 GCF_026875155.1 Cherax quadricarinatus
TACCTTTATTTAAATACTGTTCACATATATGCTTCAATGTAAACACTTGATCTACACATTCCCTACCCACTCTGAAACCTCCTTGCTCATCCGCAATCCCACATTCTGTCTTACCTCTAATTCTTTCAATAATAACCCTACCGTACAATTTTCCTGGTATACTCAGTAAACTTATTCCCCTATAAAAAATTTCTTCTTTTTCTTTACAGTAGGCATTTTAGTTGACTTTTAAAACACGCATGGCTTACGGAAGAAAGATTCTTATTCCACTTCCCCATGGATATAAAAGGAAAAGCAGTAAGCACAAGAACTATTAAGAAAAAAATCAAAGAAAACTCAGATGAGTGTGTGTATATAAACGTGTACATGTATGTGCAGTGTGACCGAAGTGTAAGTAGAACAAGACGAACCTGAAATCTTGCATGTTTATGAGAGAAAAAAAAGACTCACCTGGCAGGACGGTAGTACCTCCCTGGGTGGTTACTGTCTACCAACCTACTACCTAAAATAATGTGTGTATAATATATTATATATATATATATATCGTGCCGAATAGGCAAAACTTGCGATCTTGGCTTAAATAGCAACGCTCATCTTGCCATATAGGACAAGTGAAAATTTGTGTATGCAATAATTTCGCCAAAATCACTCTGAACCTAACGAAAAAAGTATATTTCATTGTGTTTGTTTAGTATTAAATTATTGTAAACAAATCTAAAATATATTTAGTTAGGTTAGGCTAAAATAAATTGTTCTTGTTATAATAAGGTTAGGTAAGTTTTCTAAGTTTCTTTTGGTGCAAAATTAAAACTTTTTACATTAACATTAATGAAAAAAATATATCTTTAAATGTATAAGAGAAATTTTTAGAAAGGACTTAATTTTAAATGAGTTCTTGCTAATTGACCAGTTTTACATATTCGGCACGACATTATATATATATATATATATATATATATATATATATATATATATATATATTATATATATATATATATATATATATATATATATAGGACAAATAGGAAAGACCCAGCAGACAAGGTTAAGTAAGATAAAATTATGTAACAACCGGATAGGAGTCCAGCATCCTGTGTATAAGCTCACAAGTCACTTGTTAGACTGGAAACGTAATGAAAATATAATTTGTTTCAATTTTATTTATGTTAAAAGAAGCATTCGTGAATCCCGTCCTCGGGATATTCAAATCTGATCATTTTTCTGGGTGGAGAATGTAATCAATAGATTCAAGAAGAACATCTTCTTCGGGATACGAGCAGTGTGCTTTTAAAGTTTCTTCTCCTGATGACTGTGCGAGCAGTGATAGTGATAGTTTGTGATGTGTAAAGCGTTAAGTCGATAATGGTACAACCTGGACTGTCATAATTAACAGCGTATACGCATGAGCCAGTATTGTGGTGAGCCATCTGGGCTCTGATGGGCAGGACAATGTCAATTCGCCTTTTATTAGGCACCAGCAGACCAGTGCAGTAACAGATCAGCTTCTAGAACAACAGTACAACTGAATTATTAGCGGTAGCAGTATTAACAGGGAAAGTAGCAGCGTCAAGAAAAGTACCACCAGAAGCCAAAGACATAATTAGGACCAACTCGAACAAGAGCCTCTTAATCCAGAACGATGAGATTTATTTTTCAGGTTATATCAACAAACATTAAAAACACAAAAATAACAAAATAATGCACAGAGGGGACATTACAAAAACTTCAGTAGTAAAAGCAATAACATTAGTAAAAACAGCAGTGATAAAAGTAACAGTAGCCTAAGCAGCAACAACAGCAGCCTCAACAGCAGGACCACCAACAGTAAAGGCAACGTCATTAATAATCCACCAGCAATATTGCACTGGCAGCGTTATAACCTGGCCACAGACACACAGACACGACACAAACACGCACAGACAAGACATAGACAAAGCCATATAAGACAGAGAGAGACAAAGCACGTCTGCCATTTTCTCCCTCACGAGTTTCATTCCGCATTTTTGAGGTGGCTGTTGGGAGTGTCCTTTATCAGTGACCGTCCATTTCAAGTCTGTCTGCCTGTTAAGCATTTAAGACTGTCTACATTTACACATTCTCACGTTTCCAAACCTAACCTATCGACCCCCTACATGTCCTGTCCTTTCGTAAACTACCCCTATTTCAATCTGTTCTCACCAGGTCTGTTGTTAATTCCTACCTATTCCTAAATATATATTCCATTTTCTCAGGTTTATCAAGGTCTATTTGTGAATGACCCGTGAATTCCTGTACAATGCCATTTACTCCTATCAACTTCAAATCAAATTTTCTTTCTTTTGTTCATTCTACCTCGTTCTATTACTGTATCTATTCCAGCTCATTCTTATACATTCCCACGCATCAAAATGAATGATGTTTTCCTCTGGTGCTAACCGCATTGATCCCTGGGCTACACATACACATATATACTTTACCTCACGTGTGATATACACTTAGTATGCAGCACATACTGTACATGTACCCATCACCTAGGACACAAATAGTCCATTTAATCTGTGGAAGAAATTGCAAAAGAAATAATTTTGGTGGTAACTTATTTTAAGTCATGCCTTGCATATGAAGATGAAGACGAATATGGGCGCTAAAACGTTTTAATGGTTTTATTTAAAAAAAATAGAATCAGGTGTTTTTCTTTGTTGCTGCTTTAATCTTATTCGTATATATAATATATACATTATATATATATATATATATATATATATATATATATATATATATATATATATATATATATATATATATATATATATATATATAATATATATATATATATATATATATTCATTTAATATAAAAATTAATTATTTTGTAACAAAAGAACCTTAGGAAACTTACCTAACCTTATTATAACAAGAGCAATTTAATTTATCTTAATCCAGCTAAATATATTTTATATAGGTTTACAATAATTTAATAATAAACGAACACAATGAAATATATTTTTTTCGTTAGGTTCAGAATGATTTTTTTCGAAATTATTGCATACACAAAGTTTCGCTTGCCTTATTCGGCAAGAAAAGCGTTGTTATTTAAGCTAAAATCGCAAGTTTTACCTATTTGGCACGATATATATATATATATTATATATATATATATATATATATATTATATATATATTATTTTATTTAGTATGTATGTTTTATGTTTGTGTGTGTGTGTGTGTGTGTGTGTGTGTTTTGTGTTGAAATTGACACTTAGCATATTTTGTTTCATAATCTTTTGTCAGACTAAACATTTAAATTTCCTCCCACTATTTTTTTTTTTTTTTGAGGGGAGACATCTGTTGTAAACATTTTCGTAAGCGAAAGATGGTCAGCGTGACAAACTTCATGACATATATCCAAAAATAAACCCGTCTGGGTTTTTGAGCACAAGAAGTGGTGGGAGACGTAATCCTCCGTCTACTCGCAAAGCAAAAAGTATGCTCTCGTAGCCAGGCTTTCCGACACGCCTGTTGTGTTCAATCATTGTCGAGATATGATATTTCTTTCTGTTGAGATCTGATGAGTATGGACTGTGTGAGCTGCACGGAGCCTTAGAACCGTCAACAAAGTGTAGTGCTCCGAGACAGCAACTAAAGTACGGAAACACAATACCCACACAACTGCAGTGAAATCTGTGCTTCAAAAAGACAGAAATAAATATTGTAACAATAAATGGTATCAGTCGTGTCTTCAAAATAAAAGAAAACTGACAGAACTAAATTCAACGTATCGTACTGTTCGTTCTCATGAACATGGTTCCCCCTCTCAGTGAACATGGCATATTTTGCAGACAGCTTAAAAATTATTAGGGGAAAGAGGAAAGGCTATGACGTCTTCTCTGTAACACCCACTGATTTTTTCACTCAACTATTGAAAGATGTGCAAAAATCACATCAACAACTGGGTTCATAATGGTGAAAAAGTTGGATTATGTTTGCGCAAACTTGCATTACCGCAAAGGGTATTTGTCATCAGGTACGCAACACAAACCTCTCGAGTTTCAGACTGAAATTCATCTTGTGCTGATGCTAATCAGCGTAATATCGCTACTTGTGTTATAACTGACAAAACTGTAAATGCATACAAAGCAAAACAGGCGAGTTGTAAAATCCCAGAATCAATGGTGGGAACAAAGTTGTGGACAACATGTTCATGAAAAATGACCTGGTCATCACAATGGGGAACAAGGTTTTTGCTAAAAACAAAGCCGAGTTGTGTGGCCACCCTTCAGTTTGAATCAGGGGGACCTCTTCGGGACTGAAGAAGCCCCTGGTGGGCGAAACGTATCCTCAGTATCTTAATACCCGCACACGCATCTTCCTTACATACAGAGACCAAGAAGGAAGCAGCACTTGCTGACGCAGTTTAGACAACAAGCAAAGAGGCTGACATACCTCCACCACCACAATTTTTAAAGCGGAAGACCTCGGTCAGATGACCAAAAGCTCCAGCTACGGGTCATCATACGAGTAAAAACCCGCGTCAGGAAACGCTTGTCCTGTTTCCTGACAAACTTTACCTAACTAACCCCAGGAGAGAAGAATACATCCTCGATGATGTCTCGCTACTCCATCAACGGCTACGTGATACTACATCTGCTTGTGTCTACAAGATGCATGTTAACTGTGTTATCAGACTGTACTACAAATATCCCGTAGCTGGTTTCGATGAGCCGGCATGTCCACGAAGGATGCAAGACATCTTTGTTGCTAAAGAAGAGGCACCTCCGGTCTTCAAGTGACTCTTGGGTGAGATGTTCATCACGATGAAGAACGAACACTTCTTGGACAATACAAACAGATCGTATATCATGCCCGGTGAGAAATTGCAAGAAAGTGGATGAAAGTGGAGAAGCTGAGCACCGTCCACGATGAGCGCTGAGCCCAATCTGTGGTAGTGTGAAGGTAATGAGCAGCGTCCGTGGTAGTGAGAAAATTATTGAGCAGCGTCCGTGGTAGTGAGAAGGTATTGAGCAACGTCCGTGGTAGTGAGAAGGTATTGAGTAGCGTCCGTGGTATTGAGCGGGGGCACTCTTCTGGCTTGGTGGTTGAGGGCAGGAACGTGACTCCTCTGTGTCATTGAGAAGGGCGGCTAAAGTCCAACCCGCAGCTTGAGTATAATATTAACGTATAAGCTCTACCATCTGACTGCTAAAGATGGTGGTGGTAGTTTCAATTTCAATATGCTTTATTTCATAAATATGCAGTACAGAATAAATACACACACCAAATTACATGTGCCAGAAAAATAGTCTGGTATATGTAATAGCAACAGAAGTGATGGTAATACAAGAAGAAGAAGCAGAAGCAGAAGCAAAAGAAGAAGAAGAAGAAGAAGAAGAGAAAGAAGAAGAAGAAGAGAGAAGAAAGAAGAAGAAGAAGAAGAAGAAGAAGAAGAGAAGAAAGAGAAGAGAAGAAAGAAGAAGAAAGAAGAAGAAGAAGAAGAAGAAGAAGAAGAAGACAGCAGAAGCAGAGCAGCAGAGAAAGCAGCAGCAAGCAGCAGCAGCAGCAGCAGCAGCAGCAGCAGACAGCAGCAGCAGCAGCAGCAGCAGCAGCAGCAGCAGCAGCAGCAGCAGCAGCAGCAGCAGCAGCAGCAGCAGCAGCAGCAGCAGCAGCAGCAGCAGCAGCAGCAGCAGCAGCAGCAGCAGCAGCAGCAGCAGCAGCAGCAGCAGCAGCAGCAGCAGCAGCAGCAGCAGCAGCAGCAGCAGCAGCAGCAGCAGCAGCAGCAGCAGCAGCAGCAGCAGCAGCAGCAGCAGCAGCAGCAGCAGCAGCAGCAGCAGCAGCAGCAGCAGCAGCAGCAGCAGCAGCAGCAGCAGCAGCAGCAAAAATAACAATACAACAACCATGGAGAGAGGTGATACAATCTACTCATAAGAAAGCGATGAGAAAATGTGTTAAATATTTTGTACTCTAGCAGGACTCGAACACGTAAGATGACGAGTAAAACCTTAAAAACTTTTTTACATTCAGTTTGCTCTTACCTTTCTTTTCCACTGTATTCCTTAATAGTTCGTATCATTCATGCATTGCTTATCAGGTTTGAAACCCATCGACAACACGAGTCGCTAACGCTGCGTGTAACCTGTATACCATCTGTGAAGGATACCGTAATTTCTCAGGTATACATTAGGGCAAGCTCTCAAAGTATATACACTGAGATACACCTCTTGGTATATATATTTAACAGAAAAATCTGATATTAAATGGGAACTGTCACAGTTGCTCTTTGTTGATGACACAGTGCTTTATGACACAGTGCTTTGTTGATGACAGTGCTTTGTTTATGACACAGTGCTTTGTTGATGACACAGTGCTTTGTTGATGACAGTGCTTTGTTTATGACACAGTGCTTTGTTGATGACACAGTGCTTTGTTGATGACAGTGCTTTGTTTATGACACAGTGCTTTGTTGATGACACAGTGCTTTGTTGATGACAGTGCTTTGTTTATGACAGTGCTTTGTTGATGACAGTGCTTTGTTGATGACACAGTGCTTTGTTGATGACACAGTGCTTTGTTGATGACACAGTGCTTTGTTGATGACACAGTGCTTTGTTGATGACAGTGCTTTGTTGATGACACAGTGCTTTGTTGATGACACAGTGCTTTGTTGATGACACAGTGCTTTGTTGATGACACAGTGCTTTGTTGATGACACAGTGCTTTGTTGATGACACAGTGCTTTGTTGATGACACAGTGCTTTGTTGATGACACAGTGCTTTGTTGATGACACAGTGCTTTGTCGATGACACAGTGCTTTGTTGATGACACAGTGCTTTGTTGATGACACAGTGCTTTGTTGATGACACAGTGCTTTGTTGATGACACAGTGCTTTGTTGATGACAGTGCTTTGTTGATGACACAGTGCTTTGTTGATGACACAGTGCTTTGTTGATGACACAGTGCTTTGTTGATGACACAGTGCTTTGTTGATGACAGTGCTTTGTTGATGACACAGTGCTTTGTTGATGACAGTGCTTTGTTTATGACACAGTGCTTTGTTTATGACACAGTGCTTTGTTTATGACACAGTGCTTTATGACACAGTGCTTTGTTGACACAGTGCTTTGTTGATGACAGTGCTTTGTTGATGACAGTGCTTTGATGACACAGTGCTTTGTTGATGACACAGTGCTTTGTTGATGACAGTGCTTTGTTGATGACAGTGCTTTATGACACAGTGCTTTGTTGATGACAGTGCTTTGATGACACAGTGCTTTGTTGATGACAGTGCTTTATGACACAGTGCTTTGTTGATGACACAGTGCTTTATGACACAGTGCTTTGTTTATGACAGTGCTTTGTTTATGACACAGTGCTTTGTTGATGACAGTGCTTTGTTTATGACAGTGCTTTGTTGATGACACAGTGCTTTGTTTATGACAGTGCTTTGTTTATGACAGTGCTTTGTTGATGACACAGTGCTTTGTTGATGACACAGTGCTTTGTTGATGACACAGTGCTTTGTTGATGACACAGTGCTTTGTTGATGACAGTGCTTTGTTGATGACACAGTGCTTTGTTGATGACACAGTGCTTTGTTTATGACACAGTGCTTTGTTGATGACACAGTGCTTTGTTGATGACAGTGCTTTGTTTATGACAGTGCTTTGTTGATGACAGTGCTTTGTTGATGACAGTGCTTTGTTTATGACACAGTGCTTTGTTTATGACAGTGCTTTGTTTATGACAGTGCTTTGTTGATGACACAGTGCTTTGTTGATGACAGTGCTTTGTTGATGACAGTGCTTTGTTGATGACAGTGCTTTGTTGATGACACACTGCTTTGTTGACAGTGCTTTGTTAATGACACAGTGCTTTGTTAATGACAGTGCTTTGTTAACGACAGTGTTTTGTTGATGACAGTGCTTTGTTAATGACACAGTGCTTTGTTGATGACAGTGCATTGTTAATGACACAGGGCTTTGTTGATGACAGTGCTTTGATGACACAGTGCTTTGCTGATGACAGTGCTTTGTTGATGACAGTGCTTTGTTAATGACACAGTGCTTTGCTGATGCCACAGTGCTTTGTTAATGACACAGTGCTTTGCTGATGCCACAGTGCTTTGTTGATGACACAGTGCTTTGTTGATGACACAGTGCATTGTTGATGACACAGTGCTTTGTTGATGACACAGTGCATTTTACCATGTTTGATGACACAGTGCATTGTTGATGACACAGTGCATTGTTGATGACACAGTGCTTTGTTGATGACACAGTGCATTGTTGATGACACAGTGCTTTGTTGATGACACAGTGCATTGTTGATGACACAGTGCTTTGTTGATGACACAGTGCATTGTTGATGACACAGTGCATTGTTGATGACACAGTGCATTGTTGATGACACAGTGCTTTACTCAGTTCTGTGTTGATGGATGTTGTTCTTGACTTAGATTTGGCATAAGAAACGAAATATTTTGGTTTCTTTCAATTTCATCTGTGGCTTATAGTTCTTCCCGCGTATCTTGATTCCTTTAGCTTAAGTTCGATGTTTGCTTTAGCAAGATTCGTAAGAAAAGTTGCAGAAAAGTTGGAAGAAGTGTTGTGACTGTCAATGTGACGTGGGTGTCTGTTACTGTGACGACGGTTTGACGTTTACTGTGTTGATAGAGTTTATGTGACGTATGGTACGTACTTTTATCGTAACGTGGGTGTGACGTTTATTGTAACGCGGGTGTGACGTTTATTGTAACGTGGGTGTGACGTTTATTGTAACGCGGGTGTGACGTTTATTGTAACGCGGGTGTGACGTTTATCGTAACGTGGTGTGACGTTTATTGTAACGTGGATGTGCGCTTATTGTAACAGTGGTGTGACGTTTATTGTAACGCGGGGTGACGTTATGTAAACCGTGTGTGTGACGTTTATTGTAAGACGGTGACGTTTATTGTAACGCGGGATGTGACGCTTAGTTGTAACGTGGTGTGACATTGTCGCTGGTTTAACATCTATGTGAACGTGTGAGGTGGTGTGTGCGTGGCAGACGCGGCCTTTGGAATAACACAGACCTGTCTGATACAGCGTCCTTGGCAAACAGAGAAGATGAAGTGGAAGATGAAACCGATGGAAGAGAAAGAGAAGATCTGATAAAAAAGACTAAAGAATGGCAAAAAAGGTGGGAATGATGGAGGGAGAGAAGCAGGGAGTTAAGACAGAAAGGGCGTAAGTAGAAAAACGATGAATATAGAAGAAAGAATGAAGAAAGAGAAGACAGTGGAAAAGAAAAATAAAGGCAGGCAAAGGAGGAAAGAAAACAAGACAGAAAAAAAAGAGGACAAGAAAAGTTATGGAACGAGTGATAAGTGAAGATTATTATGATTATTATTATTATTAATGAAGAAATACTAAGATCGTAGGGATCACACAGCGCCTTGGGAATGGGAAGCAATGAGGTTTGATCCAAAGAAGGGGAGTGCAATTTCCGTTCCTGGATCAAGAGCCCCACTTCAACATCAAGAGCCACCCTTCATCAGCATCAACGCATCCTTCCTTGATGAGAGGCAGAGAACAGAAGAATCAAGAACGCAAGACGAGATGGAGAGAGACAAAGCTCAGAGATAACCATTGTATTCAGCGGAGTGAGTAGAACAAGACAGGTAGAGTTTTGAGCCATGAGAGGCGTTTACAGCAGACCTGAGAGGCAGCTATGACAGATCTCAGTAGCAGCCATGACAGCCCTGAGAAGCAGCCACGACAGCCCTCAGTAGCAGCCACGACACCCCTGAGAAGCAGCCACGACAGCCCTGAGAAGCAGCTATGACAGCCCTCGGTAGCAGCCAGGACACCCCTGAGAAACAGCTACGACAGCCTCTGAGAAGCAGCTATGACAGATCTCAGTAGCAGCCACGACAGCCCTGAGAAGCAGCCACGACAGCCCTGAGAAGCAGCTATGACAGCCCTCAGTAGCAGCCACGACACCCCTGAGAAGCAGCCACGACAGCCCTGAGAAGCAGCTATGACAGCCCTCGGTAGCAGCCACGACACCCCTGAGAAACAGCTACGACAGCCTCTGAGAAGCAGCTATGACAGCCCTCAGTAGCAGCCACTACAACCCTGAGAAGCAGCTGTGATAACCATGAGAAGCAGCCACGACAGCCCTGAGAATTAGCCAGGATAGCCCTGACAGTCATGAAAGCCCTGGGAGAGTTCCAACAGCCCTGAGAGGCAGTCACAGGAGGTCAAAACCATTACATACTTGGTAAACATTCCTGCATTAAAAAAATCGCGCTAAAGAGGCGGCAAAAGCCATATAAAGAAAGCATTAGCAAGCATCAAGGCGGAACATCAAGAGCAGGGTATATATGCGTAGAGAAAAGTTAGAAAAAAAGGCGGAGAAAGACTATAAAGAAAGCAGCGAGAGTGAGTGCAAACGTCAAGCGACCAAGAGCTTTGCTGAAGGTGGATGAAAAGAGGTCTTCCGAGCTGTGTACGTACGTGTGTATGTGTGTGTGTGTGTGTGTGTGTGTGTGTGTGTGTGTGTGTGTGTGTGTGTGTGTGTGTGTACTCACCTAGTTGTGGTTGCAGGGGTCGATTCATTGCTCCTGGCCCCGCCTCTTCACTGGCCGCTACTGGGTCACTTTCCCTGAGCCATGAGCTTTATTATACCTCTGCTTAAAGCTATGAATGAATCCTGCCTCGCGCGCGCGCGCGCGCGTGTGTGTGTGTGTGTGTGTGTGTGTGTGTGTGTGTGTGTGTGTGTGTGTGTGTGTGTGTGGTGTGTGTGTGTGTGTGTGTGTGTGTGTGTGTGTGTGTGTGTGTAGTAATGTGTACTCACCTAGTTGTGGTTGCAGGGGTCGATTCACAGCTCCTGGCAACGCCTCTTCACTGGTCGCTACTAGGTCACTCTTCCTGTTCCATGAGCTTAATTATATCTCTTCTTAAAGCTATGTATGGATCCTGCCTCCACTACATCACTTCCCAGACTATTCCACTTCCCGACAACTCTGTGACTGAAGAAATACTTCCTAACATCCCTGTGATTCATCCGAGTCTTCAACTTCCAACTGTGACCCCTTGATACTGTGTCCCATCTCTGGAACATCCTGTCTCTGTCCACCTTGTCAATTCCTCTCAGTATTTTGTATGTCGTTATCATATACCCCCTATCGCTCCTGTACTCCAGTGTCGTCAGGTAGATTTCCCTTAACCTCTCCTCGTAGGACATGCCCCATAGCTCCGGGACTAGTCTTGATGCAAACCTTTACACTTTCTCTAATTTTCATACATGCTTGGCTAAGGTGTACGGTGTACAGGGTCCTGAACGATTCCTTATTGAGATGTCGAAATGCTATTCTTAGGTTTGCTAGGCGTCCATATGCTGCAGCAGTTATTTGGTTGATGTGCGCCCCAGAAGATGTGCCCGGTGTAATACTAACCCCAGGATCCTTTTCCTTGAGTGAGGTCTGTAGTATCTGCCCCCCCCTAGACTGTACTCCGTCTGCGGTCTTCTTTGCCATTCCCCATTCATGACTTTGCACTTGGTGGGGTTGAATTCCAGGAGCTAGTTTCCGGACCAGGCCTGCAGCCTGCCCAGATCCCTTTGTAGTTCCACCTGGTCCTCGTCTGACTGAATTCTTCTCATCAACCTCACATCTATAAACAGGGACACTACTGAGTATTCCTTCCATCATGTCATTCAGATACACCAGAAACAACACCGGTCCAAGGACTGACCTCTGTAGAATCTCGCTCTTCACAGGTACCCACACTGATATCTCGTCATGTACCATGACTCGCTGATGTCTTCCCGATAGGTATTCCCTGATCCACTGCAGTGCTTCCCTGTTATACCTGCCTGGTCCTCCAGCTTATGCACTAATCTCTTGTGTGCAACTGTGTCAAAAGCCTTCTTACAGTCCAAAAAAACGCAATTTACCCCCCCCCCTCTCTCCTGTCTTACTGCTGTCACTCTGTCATAGAACTCCAGTAGGTTTATAACACGGGATTTCCCGTCCCTGCAACCGAGCTGGTTGTTGTTAAGCTCATTCCTTTGTAGGTACTCCACCACTCCTCTCCTGATAATCTTCTCCATGACTTTGCATACTATGCATGTTAGTGACACTGGTCTGTAGTTTAATGCTTCGTGTCTGTCGCCTTTTTTAAAAACTGGGACTACATTTGCTATCTTCCATACCTCAGGTAGTCGCCCTGTTTCGATAGTGTTGAAGATTGTTATTAGTGGCACACACAGGGCCTCTGCTCCCTCTCTCAGGACCCATGGAGAGATGTTATCCGGCCCCATCGCCTTTGAGGTGTCTAGCTCGCTTAGTAGCCTTTTCACTTCTTCCTCGGTTGTATGTACTGTGTCTAACACTTGATGGTGTACCCCACCTGTCGGTCTTTCTAGAGTCCCTTCTATCTCCTCTGTGAACACTTCTTTGAATCTCATGTTGAGCTCCTCACATACTTCACAGACGTTTCCCTTTCTTCCTTCCTTCCTGTGTGTGTGTGTGTGTGTGTGTGTGTGTGTGTGTGTGTGTGTGTGTGTGTGTGTGTGTGTGTGTGTTTTACTAATCTTTTCCCCCATTTCACCTTTCCCTCCCCCTCTCTTTCTCTTTCTCTCTCCTCCTCATCATCATTATTCAGCTTTCTGTTATGGTCTCCCTTTCCTTGCAACCGTATGGTCAATCCTGTCAACATTACAGATACAAATGAGTGTCAATCTCAACAATAACAATCTCAATCATAACAAAATACACAGTGTATTTATAGCATAACACAATGCTGGTCCAAAAATACACACAAGATCCTATGGATGGTTCTTACACAATGCTGCGTAGGGTATCACTGCTAGTCATGCTACTCTTCTCTGACAAAAAGCTTAAAAACAAATTACATACTCATAATAAGAGGGAAAGATTTACGAATTTGAGTGAAGCGAATGTGTAGTTCACTCAGTACTACAAAACTTTGAGCTAAAAGTGGGAGACAGCATAAAACATCTACAATTAAATCATATCTACAAAACTGTCACCGGTCTATGCCTCAAATTTTTAAAGGCTTATGAATTAAAACTAACATAATACTATGGGAAGTGAATACAACATTGTAATACTGTATGCAGCCAGGCATCAAAATCTTTTCGTGCTGCCTTGATGACGAGACGTGCAACAGTTGGGTATCTTTATTGTTGAAACGTTTCGCCTACACGGTAGGTTTCCTCAGTCAAATGCAGAGGCAGCAGGAGCAGTAGTGAAACGAAAATAATGTAATCGGTTCATCAACGTTGGAGAAATGGTATATAAGGTGGCGAGTCCCTCAGCCTAGAGAAGATTTCAGCTCCATGGTCTGGAATGATATCGTTCCAGACCAAGGAGCTGAACACTTATCCAGGCTGAGGGACTCACCACCTCAAGTTCCATTTCTCCAAGGTCAATGGACTGATTACATAGGATTCCAGATTGAGGGACTGATTACCCCAAACTCCTGATCTTCAGCCATTCTCCCTGGACTGACGAAGCCACTATGTAGCGAAACCTTTCCACATGAAACATACGCAAGTGCTGCACATGTAATTAATTTATCAATCTGTCGGTTTTCTGAACCACTTATCTACAACAATAGCTATGTTTCTCTGTAATATTCCCATCAGGCAGGATGGAGTTCAAAGCTAGAACTGATCACTCCGCACCACCACCACCACTTAGCCAGCTACATAAAAACCCGCTACATTAACACATCAGAATTAATCTCAGAGCTGACATGTTTACACTGAGACTCGTAACAGCAGGAGAGCGATGTGTACGAGATTACCAGCATAAAAGCAACCAACCACCTCTCAGGCTTACATCAACAAGGTTTCCACTTATCTATTTTTATTTAAGTGAAACGCTAAACCAGTGTGGTGGTAGTAGTAGTAGTAGAACATATTAATGGGGCATTTTGACTGCATAGGTCACTCAGCCATAAGCCATAAAAATGTGTGTACAACAGGCAATAAAAACAATGATAAAACTAACAATAACAACAATGAACATAAACACTCAACACGGATAAAAACTGTCATATCAATTTAAAATAACCAATATCAATTAAAAACTCCATTAAATTCTTAATGTCTAAGGAGCGCTAAACCAGTGTGGGGTCATTAAGTACAAGAACTAGGAAAGGCTCGATCCCTCGTCTTCCATTCGCCAGACTGCTGCTACCGTGAGTTTTTTTTCTAATAACGCGTTAAACAAAACACCTACGGGGGAGTTGAATGATAGTTCTAGGCCTTTCGTGTTGCCATCAACACATCCTCCGGAGCTTACGATATTGCAGAAGTGAGTAGGAAGTCCAGTAGATTCCTACTCATTTCTGTACCATTGCAACCTCCGGAAGATGTGTTGACTGCAACACGAAAGGTCTAGAGTTACCATTCAACTCCTCCTGTGGTTGTTTTTCATCTTGGATCGCTTGTTCGCGATTACTGCACTATCTTATGTGTTAACTCTGCAGCTGCTACCATACTTCATGTAGTTATTAGTGTTGGGTTGAGTTAAATAACGTTCGGGTAA
Source organism: Cherax quadricarinatus (assembly GCF_026875155.1). Lineage (NCBI taxonomy): Eukaryota > Metazoa > Arthropoda > Malacostraca > Decapoda > Parastacidae > Cherax > Cherax quadricarinatus. The sequence continues at coordinate 32,216,631 of NC_069425.1, forward strand.
CTTAACCTAACTTAAAATTACTTGATTTCTTTTAAACATGTTCATTCGCTGTTAGTGTGTACTCGCTTATATAGCAGACTACACATGTATACATCAAACTTACGTTCCTTATACTAATTTTATTAAACAGAGTCCAGATAGTTTTCCATAGTAGTGATGTTTGAGTACAAGAAGCTTCTTTCTTGTTATCGTAATTTGATAATGGTCCAGGAGGGACCGAAACGTCCTTCAAAGTTCCCTCGCCAAACTGGAACAACGGCATTTTGACTTTTGTTCTTCCTTTTCTTCTGGCCACGAGCGTTGGTCCTTTCCCTCCCCCCAGCCCGTTTTCCACCTTAACAACCCGTTTCCAGATGTATTTAATCTTAATCAGAGCGGGAAGTGCTAAACCCGTAGGGGTCATAAAGCATCTGAGGAATGGGAGGCACTCGGGTTCGATCAAAGGAAGATGAAGTGCGAACCCTTGGACCAAGAGCCCTTTACCGGCATCAAGGCACCTCCCTCGAGGGGAGAAGCGTGGATTTCCAGACCCAGGCTCCCCACTTATATTTGCATACATTAACGATATAGCATATATTAATTTAAACTAACACAATACAGAACACGTACTTTAGTTTATTAGTCAGGAAATAAGACAAATGTGTATCCTGATACGAATCTTAGTCAAATAATAATAATAATAATAATAATAATAATAATAATAATAATAATAATAATAATTTTATTTAAGCATGATACAATGTTTGTACAGAGATGGGTGACATTTAGTTGTGCATGCAGAAAGCCCACAGTTAAGTGGATCATGACTCACCCTCCACTGACCTATCAGACAGATTTTTATCACATTCTGCAGCTGGGGTCCCCTCAAGGGAGGTTCCTTGATGCTGGTGAGGGGTTCATGATCAAGGGAATTAGATCTGTGCTCCGGTTCCTTGAATTGGGCCAGAATACCTTCCATCCCCCCCCCCACATGCGCTGTATAATCCTACGGGTTTAGCGCTTCCCCGTGATTATAATAATGCAGCTGGGGGCAGAGGGGAGGGGGTGTAGTACGTATTGACAGGAAGAAATAGGTTGGCTGTGGTCGGTGTGGTTATTTTGAACTATGAGTTTACACAGCGTATCACAACATTAGGTAGTGGGAAGATAAACATGTGATCATTTATAACTTGTTAGTCCCCTACTGCTTGAAGACAGACACGAGTTGTAACAACGCTTGGCTTTAAGTGGGTTTTATCATGACTACAAATCTCTACACATAGCGCAAAGTTGTCTTAATAGAAGCTTGTTCTGCACTATCTGTCCGTCATCATAGTTGTCAGAAATGCGTCCTTTCGTCCAGCCCTCAGGACTCTCTATCTCTCTCCCCACATAATTTACAATACTAATTATACGACTGTTTATCGGTATCTGGTATACAGCTATACAGCCGTTTATCAGATAATCTTCGTTGCCATCTCCAGGTGTCTTATCAAAGGACTAGAACCACTTTGTGTCTAGACTCGTCTTTCGCCGTTGTTTCACTGTCTAGTAATTGTCTATTAAGACCGGCTTGTATTTCAATATATTTGTGAAGAAATGTTTAATATATCACTGTTGAACGTTTCATTCACCGATCATACAGGAAAAGTTTGAAAGCTCTTAACAAAATATATAAAAATTTAATATTTTATTCATCCATCATACAAGAAAGATTTAAAAACGTTTTACATAATTTAACAAAGTTTAATGTTTCATTTATCAAACTTACATAAGATACTTATAAACGTTTTAAAATTAATCTCGAGTAATAATAATTAGTTCACTACTCCAATAACACAAGTAGACAAAAGTTTCTTTGCAGGAAAATATCTGAGAAACGAGTTTAATGCAACACTTAGTGGCGGCACTGATAGTGGAGTTAAGAGAGTCGCAGGTACACTATATCAGACTTGATACTGACAGTGTTATAACTTTCAGATGGTACTGACGAGTATGATAAATAAGACAAGTGCAGAACTGATAGGTATATCCTTGTTTACGGTATAATCAATAAACTAACAAAATTACCTAGTGTTTTAATTATTCACTGAACTGATTCATATTTTCTCGTTTTCTGTGTTTGCCATTAATATGTTTAAAGATATATTTGCATTATGTCATATTTTAAATTCTAGCTATTAAAACTGCCACCTAGGCTGATCAATGATGTATAATTTGAACAGTTACCCCACTATGAAGATTATTAATATTAATTAAGCCGGACCGGAAGTCTTACGGGGAGGGGGGTCACCCGAATTGCGGTCTGCACACTGTTTTATGGTACGAAAATTGAGATAACAAGTGTAAGACAGATTTAAAGAAAGTTATCAGTAGGATGCTAAGAACATCTAACCAATAAAGACCTCGAAACAATGGATTAAGATTGAGCAAATTCAGATTTAGAAAGGATTCAGGAAATTTTTGGTTTAACAACCGAGTTGCAGATGAGCGAAACAATCTCCCAAGTTGAGTCACCGAAGTGAACATCTTAGGCGGCTTTAATAATAAGGTGAGAAAGGTTGAGAAGGACCTGACTTAATTTTCTCCTTACGTGAATTTTTTTTTATTTTACTACGCTGGTAAATAATAGAAGATACGGATGTTGAACACCGTCACTAAGAAATAGTTTTAAAAAAAAAAAAAAACGTTTAATTCGCCATTTTATATACGAGATACTTTGAATATCGTCATGGTGACAAAGTTTAACATAAAATACTAGAAACAACGTTTAAATCACCAATTCATCACAGATATTGAAACGCCACTATATATATATATATATATATATATATATATATATATATATATATATATATATATATATATATATATATATATATATATAGAGAGAGAGAGAGAGAGAGAGACAGATATATATAGATACTTTTTGAATAACGTTTTATTAGTCAACCTTTGAAAACTGTCCTCTGAAAAGCGACAAAACATAAAACGTTCTATACCACCTGGTAATTCTCAATACCTCCACATTATTTTTCATGTCTGAGACCAGGTCGCCGTAGCCCTGATCCCTGGAATCATTAAAATACACACATCCAGCGCATCTAGCGGAACTGGATGTTGTACTCGCTACCCAAGGACATACGATGGTGTGGATGACTTTAGGCTAATTTCATTGTAGTCCCTGTTTGGTGTACTACAGTACACCATCGTATGTCCTTGGGTAGCGAGTACAACATCCAGTTCCGCTGGGTGCGCTACTCTTAAGGATTGTATGGTCCAGTGGATAAAGGCGTCATCAGATTTCGCCCACCATGAGGCAGGCCAAAACAGCATGGGTTCGAGTCCTTGGCTAGTCGCAGTGTTGTTATTGATCAATACCACTCGTTCGTGAGCACAATATAAAATACTGCTCGTTGTACTAGTAATACACCAAACAGGGACTAGAATGAAATTACCAGCCTTGAGTGCATACAACACCATCCGTGGTGGTCCTTGGTTAGCAAGTACTACACATCCAGTTTCCCCCTGAGGAGGCGCTACTCTTGTAGGATGTGTATTGTCCAGTGATTAATGTCATCATTTTATCAACCACATATGCAGGCCAATAACAGCTATAGGTTGATTTATTATGGCATAGTCGCAGTAGTATTTATTGATCATATATATAATATATATAATATATATATATATATATATATATATATATATATATATATATATATAATATATATATATATATATATATATATATATATATATATATATATATATATATATATATATATATGGGGAAGTGGAACAGAATTCTTCCTCCGCAAGCCATGCGTGTTGTAAGAGGTGACTAAAATGCCAGGAGCAAGGGGCTAGTAACCCCTTCTCCTGTATATATTACTAAATGTAAAAGGAGAAACTTTCGTTTTTCCGTTTGGGCCACCCGCCTCGGTAGGATACGGCCGGTGTGTTGAAAGAAATTATTATAATATATATATAATATATATATATATATATATATATATATATATATATATATATATATATATATATATATAATCTAAAGCGCTAAGTCCTTTCCCAATCGCAAGAGATTCGCAAACATTCAGTATACACTTATCTCCTAATCAAAGGAAGCCACTAAACGTGGGAGCCTATCGTGGTCCAAGAAGCACACTTCGGCAGAGAATAAACAAGGAAGATTGTAGTTTATCAGACTCAGACCAGCTTAATAGAGTAATTGCTAAGATATTCAGGTGCCGTCTGGACTGTAGATAACAAAAGCTAGCAATATCTCCCAGGGCCTAAGAAATTACAGCAACATCTTTTCCCAAGTCCTTGTACATGCTGGTGCTATCATCTAGGACCTAGAAATGCTAATTAGTACATTTTTCCTAGTGTTTAGAAAATGCTAGTGCCATCATCTAGGACCTAGCATATGCCAGTGCTATCTTCCCATAGCAAATTCCAGCGATGTCTCTCAGGATACGAAATCGCAATGATACGACTGCAAACAAACCACGGTACGGGAGGGTTTGAACTCGCCAGTGGTTTACGTGCCGGACTGGAGTTTTACAACTCGCTTGCCGCGAGTTCAATCCCCACCCGTACCATGGTTTATCTCTCAGGACGCAGAGGAAACCAGAGTGCCTCCCAAAAGATCACAAAAACCAGGATATCTATCAGGGCATAAAAAATATGTCAATAACATACACTAATTTACTTATGACTGAGAAAGAACTACTTTAATTTCCCAGGATTGTGAAATAATTGAGACTGACGTCATGTAAGGCGCCAGGGTGGTTATCACCGGGCTGACGGCAACCTGCTAGCCCAGTCTCCGGGAGACAACTAATTCTGAGATCTGCTGTTAATAATTTTTCTTGTCTGTTTTTACATAAAGGAAATACCCCCCCCCCCACACACACAGATAATTAAAAGATCTAACGAAAAAAAAAATCACGAGCGATATGGTTCATAAAAAACTCGAGACCCTGACGTTCTACAATATTTTCACTGCTTTTAGAAAAATTAAAATTTTTTATAGACAATCAGAAAGTAACTTATCAATAAATCATTGCAAATCGGTGTCGTGCCGAACATGAAGCTCCATGTAATATCTACTTACAAAATGGCAAATTGGTCCTCAGCTACTAATTACTGACCATTCTGACCTCAGTCAGATCAAATGATTAAAAACCATAATATTAAGCTCAATCGAATTAACAATACCACTGACAAACTGCGGCCAGCCGGGATTAGATCCTGCGACACATTCTCCCGTCTCAAGAGACAGAGCACTGTTCATTTCACATCGCCTAAACCACTCATTCAACGATCCTACAACAGTGTAGGTGAATGGTTCAGAGAACCGACAAGTTGAGAAATTAGACACATGTGCAACACTTGGGTATCTTTACTGAGGAAACGTTTCGCCACACAGTGGCTTCATCAGTCTAAACCTTGGGCATGACCTACTTCATCAGCCTAAACCTTGGACATGACCTACTTCATCAGCCTAAACCTTGGACATGACCTACTTCATCAGCCTAAACCTTGGACATGACCCACTTCATCAGCCTAAACCTTGGGCATGACTTACTTCCACACTGGACAAATGTGATACCACCTACGACTGCTGCACCTCTCCTGCCTATAGTATATAAGCCACTTCTTCGCACATATGCTGTATACTTTTCAAGATTGATGGACTGACTACATCGACTCAAGGCTGAGGGATTGATTACCTCAAATTCCTCCTGTTCTTCACCATTCTCCTTTGTATGGACTGATGAAGCCACTGTGTGGCGAAACGTTTCCTCAATAAAGATACCCAAGTGTTGCACATATGTCTAATTTGTCGATCCTACAAAAAGATCCGAGGACACTCGTGGTAGTGGTAAGCTCGCTTAGATCATGAACAACACCTCTAGCTCTGCTGGGTGCATGATTTTTGTACTATAGTAAATGTAAATGTATATATATATATATATATATATATATATATATATATATATATATAAAATATATATATATATATATATATATATATATATATATAATATATATATATAATATATATATATAATCTCAGGTGAGCTAGATGGAGTCAAGTCCGATAAAATCAGGTGCTTGAGCACGCCTCACCTGCTCGTGTAGTAGGTGTGTGTGTTTGTGTGTGGGGGGGGGGTTAAAGGCGCAAAGTGGAATCAGCTTGGCGCGCACTCTTGAGAAGCTAAAACTGCCCGAGTTTTGGGTTACTGTGTAGGAAACCACTATCAAGGCAACCTCAAAACCGCGACGTTTCTGTATATAATACTCCTTCACAGATAACCCACATATAGGAGAATGAAACTTATGACGACGTTTCGGTCCGACTTGCACTATTAATTAGTTAATGGCCCAAGTTGGACGAAAACGTAGTCATTAGCTTCATTCTTCCAAGTGCGAGTTATTTATGAACCGTTCCAGTCACGGTATTGTGCCCCCCTCCCTCTTTTTTTTTCTATTATTTTTCACCGCTTCTTCATTGAGGATTACAGCATTTATGAACTGACGTCAGAACAGTAGTGGCAAACAGCCACCAGGAACTTCCTCGGCTAATCCTGCAGTATACCCCCACACAACTGAGCAAGGGAAGAAATTAACAGACCTGACAGATTTTATGGGATCCCAAAACCCATAAAATTAATATTCCTCTCAGGCTGATCACTTAAAGGATTGGTAGTGGTCCACGTAGACGGGGAGGATTACTTGCAAAACACATCTCCCAGCTGCTGAGACCATTACCCAGTCTCCGGTCACTCAGATCGCTACATTAATTAAGAACATAAAAGGAGAACTGCAGCAGACTTTATGGCCCATGCTAGATAGATCCAAGTTACCTACTGGCCCATGTTAGGCAGATCCAAGTTACTGGCCCAAGCAGTCAGCGTCCAGTTACATCCACTTAAGAAGGAAGGAGCAATGCAACAGACTAACTGGCCCAAGCTAGTCAAGTCCAACTCACATCTACTCACACCCGCTTATGTATTTGTCCAACCTATTTTTAAAGCTACACACCGTTCCAGCTTCACTGACGGTACTCGGGAGTTTGTCCTACTCATCCACAACTTTATTACCAAACCAGTGCTTTCCTATATCTTATCTAAATCTAAATTTATTCAACTTGAACCCATTGCTGCTAGTTCTCTCCTGGCTAGATATTTTTAGCACGTTATTTACATCTCCTTTACTTACTCCTATTTTCCATTTATACATCTCTATCATATCCCCTCAGATTAAAATAACTGAAAATACAAAGCCAGCGAGTCTCGAGGTTACCACCCTGAATATTAATAAACCACCCACGCAAGCCAGCGCGCTACCATGTGATAAAATTAGTGATAACTTGGATCTTCCGGTACCAAGCAGTGATAAGGTATATGTGATAAGATGTGATAAAGTTTTAAGTTGGCGAGACAACCAGGAGTTCGAGCCATTTTCTTGACGAACACAATTAATCACGTAATAATGTTGGTAAAATTACCGACAGTGCCCCAAGGCACTGTCCTGGCACCTCTGCTGTTTCTCATCCTCATAGCAGACATAGATAAAAACACCCGTCACAGTTTTGTATCATCATTTGCAGATGAACCCAAAATAATCATGAAAGTCACTTCAGTAGAAGACACTGAAAAAATTACAAGAAGATATAAGCAGTGTTTTCCGGTGGGCAGTGGAAAACAACATGATATTTAGTGGTGATAAGTTCCAACTTCTTAGGTATGGAAAGAATGATGAACTCAAAAGGGATACTGTATACAAAACTCAAGAAGATCGTCAAGTAGAACGAAAGGAGCACGTGAAATACTTGGGAATAATCATGTCAGCTGACCTTTCTTTCAAAGAACGCAATAAGAAAAAAATGTCACGAGAGAAGGGAGGAAGACGGAGTGGGTAATGAGAAATTTCTAAACAAGGGAAGTAATGCCAATGGTGACACTTTTCAAATCGTTAGTGCTCCCTCATTTGGAACATTGCTCAATGTTGACGGCCCCGTTCAGGGTAGAAGAAATATCAGAGCTGGAACAAATACAGAGATCGTTTACGGCTCACACAGAGCCAGTAAAGCATTTAAATTACTGGGAACACTTTAAAGTCTTAAATATGTACTCAATGGAGCGGGGGAAAGATAGATAGGTGATAATATATACTTGGAAAGCACTCGAGGGCCTGGTCCCAAATCTGCACACTGCCATAACATACTGGAGCGACATATGGAAGGAAGTACAAAATAAACCCAGTGAAAAGCAGGATTGTGGTGGGCACAAAAAGGGAACACTGTATCAACATCCGTACTCCAGAATATTCAACATCTTACCAGAAGATATCAGAAACACTGGACAAGATATCTTTACAAGGTGCCAGATCAACCAGGCTTTGATGGACATGTGGGGCTGTAGACCTCCAGCAACAATAGCCTTGTTGACCAGGCAAGCACCAGACGAGCCTGGCCCATGGCCGGTCTACGAGAGTAGACTCTCGAAACTTATCAAAGGTAAAACAAAGACTGGATGACTGGTTGCCAGAAGAATCTGGCTAGCTTAGGCCAGTACGCCTACTGTAGTGCTCTTGTTCGTGTATTCTCTTTAGTTTAATAATTATAATTACAGGGAAGCACTAAACTCACATGTGTCATACAGTGAATAAGAGGTAATCAGGTTTCACCTAGGGAAAGGGAAAATCTTTACAATACCGACAAGATGAGAAATTAGACAAGTGTGCAACACCTGGGTATCTTTATTTAAAGAAGTTACGCCAACCAGTGGCTTTTTCAATTCGCTACAGGTGGAGGTATCTCCAATTCCTTGAATCATGAGCCCTTCACCAGGATTCCAGAACACCCCTTGAAGAGGGGGGGGGTTAACTAGGTTACCCCTTCAAAGTGGCCATCTGTGACCTTGCCTGAGGCTTGCCCTATGGAACAGCAAGTGATGTGGCCCATGTGGGAGAGTCCCTAATGGAGTTACAAGTGTTAATGCTGGTCACGGAAGAGGGAGGGAGAAAGAAAAAACCCTTTAAAAACCCTTGTGTGTGTAGAGAGAGAGCGAGAGAGAGAGAGAGAGAGAGAGAGAGAGAGAGAGAGAGAGAGAGAGAGAGAGAGAGAGAGAGAGAGAGAGAGAGAGAGAGAACAAGTAGAGACATGATACATAAGAAAATATGAGCCATAAGTATATCTCATTCTCATAAACATTAAAGCAAAATATAAAATATTAGATAAATACCGAACACAAAGGCAAAAAAATATATTCCATCCCTCATCAAAAAAAAAAAAGCAAAAACTACAATAAAAATCTTTGAGAACTTCATTAAAAGAGCAAAAGAGTAAGACACAGAGGACTGAGAGGCTCTTCAGAAATATATTATTCACAAGATCATGAATAATGAAGAGGGCATTCATGAGCACCAGAATACAAACCGGATATATAAACTGGTACTCAGATGAGAACCGGTGGTTGGGCAGTACCGGAGTAGTGGTAGAGAGAGTACCTTAGAAAGAAGAGTACTTGACGAAGGGGACAATACCAAGTAGGTTCAAAAACTATATATATATATATATATATATATATATATATATATTTTATATATATATATATATATATATATATATATATATATATTGTATGTATGTATGTATGTATATATGTATGTATATATATATATATATATATATATATATATATATATATATATATATATATATATATATATATATATATATATATATATATATATGTGTGTGTGTGTGTGTGTACTCACCAATTTGTACTCACCTATTTGTGGTTGCAGGGGTCGAGTCCTAGCTCCTGGCCCCGCCTCTTCACCGTTGCTACTAGGCCCTCTCTCTCCCCGCTCCATGAGCTTTATCAAACCTCGTCTTAAAACTGTGTATGGTTCCTGCCTCCACTACGTCATTTTCTAGGCTATTCCACTGCCTTACAACTCTATGACTGAAGAAATACTTCCTACTATCTCTCTGACTCATTTGTGTCTTCAACTTCCAATTGTGGCCTCTTGTTTCTGTGTCCCCTCCCTGGAACATCCTGTCCTTGTCCACCTTGTCTATTCCACGCAGTATTTTATATGTCGTTATCATGTCTCCCCTGACCCTCCTGTCCTCCAGTGTCGTCAGGCCGATTTCTCAGTAGTAGTAACCAGTGTACCAGTTGACTCACTACCAACCGTCTCTGCCTGAGTCACTGTCTATTCATATTGTGCTGACCTAGCAGTATTCAAAGACCCCCTCACATATGGGTACTGTGGGCGGCCAGTCAGTCAGTGTTAGGAGAGCAAGGAGACTAGGTCACGGCTGTAAGGGCGCTCTCCACATTGTCTGTAATTATACGTACTACCAGCCTACGTGAGTATTACTTTACCCAATCCACGTGTCGAACTCCCACATGATAAATGGTGGTAGCGGTTGGATCGATAAAGAGCTTCCTTAGCAAGTCTGATAAGACTTTCCTCTGAAGGAGGAAAGTCTTATCAGACTTGCTAAGGAAGCTCTTTATCGATCCCACCGCTGCCACCATTTATCATGTGGGAGTTCGACACGTGGATTGGGTAAAGTAATACTCACGTAGGCTGGTAGTACGTATAATTACAGACAATGTGGAGAGCGCCCTTACAGCCGTGACCTAGTCTCCTTGCTCTCCTAACACTGACTGACTGGCCGCCCACAGTACCCATATGTGAGGGGGTCTTTGAATACTGCTAGGTCAGCACAATATGAATAGACAGTGACTCAGGCAGAGACGGTTGGTAGTGAGTCAACTGGTACACTGGTTACTGGTAACTGGTTACTACTACTGAGAGATTTCCCTTAATCTTTCTTCATAGGACATTCCCCTTAGCTCTGGAACTAACCTTGTTGCAAACCTTTGTACTTTCTCTAGTTTCTTGACGTGCTTTATCAAGTGCGGGTTCCAAACAGGTGCTGCATACTCCAGTATGGGCCTGACATACACGGTGTACAGTGTCTTGAATGATTCCTTACTAAGGTATCGGAATGCTGTTCTCAGGTTTGCCAGGCGCCCATATGCTGCAGCAGTTATCTGATTGATGTGTGCTTCCGGAGACATGCTCGGTGTTATACTCACCCCAAGATCTTTCTCCTTGAGTGAGGTTTGCAGTCTTTGGCCACCTGGCCTATACTCTGTGGTCTTCTGTGCCCTTCCCCTATCTTCATGACTTTGCATTTGGCAGGATTAAATTCGAGAAGCCATTTGCTGGACCAGGTGTCCAGTCTGTCCAGGTCTCTTTGAAGTCCTGCCTGGTCCTCATCAGATTTAATTCTCCTCATTAACTTCACATCATCTGCAAACAGGGACACTTCTGAGTCTAACCCTTCCGTCATGTCGTTCACATATACCAAAAATAGCACTGGTCCTAGGACCGACCCCTGTGGGACCCCGCTCGTCACAGGTGCCCACTGTGATACATCATTACGTACCATGACTCGTTGTTGCCTCCCTGTCAGGTATTCTCTGATCCATTGCAGTGCCCTTCCTGTTATATGCGCCTGATGCTCTAGCTTCTGCACTAATCTCTTGTGAGGAACTGTGTCAAAGGCCTTCTTGCAGTCCAAGAAGATGCAATCAACCCACCCCTCTCTCTCTTGTCTTACTTCTGTTATTTTATCATAAAACTCCAGAAGGTTTGTGACACAGGATTTGCCTTCCGTGAATCCGTGCTGGTTGGCATTTATACTCCTGTTCCGTTCCAGGTGCTCCACCACTCTCCTCCTGATAATCTTCTCCATAATTTTGCATACTATACACGTCAATGACACAGGTCTATAGTTTAGTGCCTCTTTTCTGTCTCCTTTTTTGAAAATGGGAACTACATTTGCCGTCTTCCATACCTCAGGTAGTTGCCCAGTTTCCAGGGATGTGTTGAAGATTGTGGTAAGTGGTACGCACAACATATCTGCTCCCTCTCTAAGGACCCACGGAGAGATGTTGTCCGGTCCCATTGCCTTTGAGGTATCGATGTCCCTTAGCAGTTTCTTCACCTCCTCCTCATCTGTATGTATGTCGTCCAACACTTGTTGGTGTATTCCTTGCTGGTGTCCCCATCTGGTCTGTCCCCCAGAGTCCTTCCTGTCTCTACTGTAAATACTTCCTTAAATCTCGTGTTGAGCTCCTCACATACCTCTTGATCGTTTCTTGTGAGTTCTCCACCTTCTTTCCTCAGCCTTATCACCTGGTCCTTGACTGTTGTCTTCCTCCTAATGTGGCTATACAGCAGTTTCGGGTCAGATTTGACTTTCGATGCTATGTCGTTTTCATACTGTCGCTGGGCCTCCCTCCTTATCTGCGCATACTCGTTTCTGGCTCTTCTACTAATCTCCTTGTTTTCCTGGGTCCTATGCCTCCTGTACCTTTTCCATTCTCTGTTGCACTTAGTTTTTGCCTCCTACACCTTCGGGTAAACCAAGGACTCGTTTTGGTCTTCCTATTATTTCTGTTTCCCTTGGGAACAAAACTTTCCTCTGCCTCCTTGCACTTTGTTGCCACATATTCCATCATCTCGTTTACTGATTTTCCTACCATTTCTCTGTCCCACTGAACCTCCTGCAGGAAGTTTCTCATACCTGTGTAGTCCCCCCTTTTATAGTTTGGCCTGTCCCCTTCAGTTCCTGTTACCTTCTCCACTTGTAACTCTACTATATAGTCAAAACTCAGAACCACATGATCGCTAGCTCCAAGGGGCCTCTCGTAAGTGATGTCCTCAATGTCTGAACTGCTCAGGGTGAACACAAGATCCAGTCTTGCTGGCTCATCCTCCCCTCTCTCTCTGGTTGTGTCCCTGACATGTTGATGCATGAGGTTTTCAAGTACCACATCCATCATCTTGGCTCTCCATGTTTCGGGACCCCCATGTGGCTCCAGGTTTTCCCAGTCGATCTCCCTGTGGTTGAAATCGCCCATTACCAGTAACTTTGCTCTGCTCGAGTGAGCTCTTCTTGCCACCTCAGCCAGTGTGTCCACCATCACCCTGTTGTTTTCTTCGTACTCCTCTCTTGGCCTCCTGCAGTTCTGTGGTGGGTTATACATCACTCCAATGACTACTTTATGTTCTCCGGACTGAATTGTACCTACAATGTAGTCTCTTTCTCCAATCATGTCCATGCCTTCCATTTCCTCAAATCCCCATTGGTGTTTTATGAGCAGTGCAACCCCTCCTCCCCCTCTACTCCTTCTATCTTTCCTCAGGATCTGATATCCTGTTGGGAAGATTGTGTCTGTTATTGTCTCAGCGAGTTTTGTTTCTGTGACTGCTATGATGTCTGGGGATTTTTCACTGATTCTTTCATTCCACTCCTCATGTTTATTCGTTATTCCATCCGCGTTTGTGTACCAAACCTTTAGTTTCTTTTCTATCATTGTGGTCATGCAAGAATATTGGGGTTGGGGGAGCGAGAGCCTTGGTGGGGGCCTATATGGGGCTGTGGTGTAGGTGGGGTTTGTGTTGATGGGGGTGGGGTCAGAATGCCCATAAGGGACAGCTGTTGGGGTGAGGTTTGTGATATGGGGGTTGGTGGCAGAGGGAACAGTGAGTGGGTTGTAGTATAGGTTGCTCAGTTGCGTTGGGAATGTCGCGGGTGGAGTCTTTTGGTGGGAGATTCTGTGGGGTGTGTTTGCCCTTCCTCCTGTGTCTGGGTCCTGCTCATTTTCATTGCTTCTCGTTCCTCCTTGCGTCTCTGTACCCTCTCTTTCAGTGTAGTCCTTTCTTCTTGTGTTCTGTCGCGGTCGAGGTATACTCTCTGGTACCCCTCTTTGTCCCTCAGTCTTGCTTTCTCTTGCAGAATCCTGGTTTGAATTGATTCTTCCTTGAAAGTTACTCTGACAGGCCGTATCCTTCCACTCGCAAACCACCCAATTCTCTGAAAATTTGTCACCTGGGTCATATTGCCCTCCCCTATTGTTTCATGATGCCTTCAATCATTTTTTTCTCCTCCTGTTTTATTTCTTCAAAGTTGGCCCCCTTGGCTTCTTGGAGCCCGTACACAAAAACTGACCTCGCCCTTTCCTCCTCCCACTGAGTCTCCATCTGCTTCCTCTGAGGCATTTTATTTCCTTCCATTGACATGTTCTTGCCTTCAGTCCCTGTCATATCTGAAACTTCTATTCTCAGTGAACTGTCTTTCCTGACCAGCTGTCCCTTGCTACTGCAGTTGGCTGTTAGAATCTCTGCATATAACAAACCTTCATTGTCTTCGGACCTGTCGCTTGATCTTAGTGTGCTCATCGTCTTTTCCCTGGCCCCACGTGGGTCTGATAGGGCCTTCGTGTACGGCATGTCTCCGTTGTTGCTTACCATCCCCTTGTCTGCGCCTGACTTTGAATTTCCTTCATTGTCTTCGGACCTGTCGTTTGATCTTAGTGTGCTCATCGTCTTTTCCCTGGCCCCATGTGGGTCTGATAGGGCCTTCGTGTACGGCATGTCTCCGTTGTTGCTTACCATCCCCTTGTCTGTGCCTGACTTTGAATTTCCCCTGATGTCACATCTGAATTGTCATTTGTCTCTCTAATCTGTTTCAGGCGTTGCAGTTTCTCTTCTAAGCACTGTATCCTAGCTTCTGCTGCTAAGACCTGTACTTCCCACTTCCTGCACTCTTCAGCTATCCGCTCCTCCATTTTCTTACCAAGCTCTACTATCTTCCTTCCCCACTCTTCTTCCCTTTTTTGGAGCTCTAACTCCCAGTCTTTCCTCCCTGGTTCGTCTACCAGATCTCTGGTTTTCCGTCCTCTAAGGCCACCCATATTTTTTTTTTTTTTCTTTTATTACCACAGACAGAAGGCTAGAGGAGGGAGGGGGTGTGGGGGGAGAGAGAAAGGGTAGAAAGAGGGAGAGAGAGGAGAGAGAAAGGGTAGAAAGAGGGAGAGAGAGGAGAGAGAAAGGGTAGAAAGAGGGAGAGAGAGGAGAGAGTATGGGGGTGAGGGATAAGACCAAGGGGGAGAGAGAGAAATGTGAGGGGGGAGAGAAAGGGTAGAGAGAGGGAGAAAGAGAGGGAGAGGGAGAGAAAGAGAGAGAGAGAAAGAAGGGCGAGGGAAAAGGCTATGAGAGAAATGGAGAGATGGAGAGAGAAGCCTATAGAGAGAGAGGAGGGTGAGAGATTGGGTTATGGGAGTGAGGGAGAGAGAAAAGGGAGAGAGGAGAGAGAGAGGAGAGGAGAGAGAGGGGAGAGAGGGGAGAGAGGGGGAGAGAGAGAGGGAGAGAGAGAGGGAGAGAGGAGAGAGAGAGAGAGGGAGAGAGAGAGGGAGGGAGGGAGAGGGAGGAGAGAGGGGAGAGAGAGGGAGAGAGGGAGAAGAGGGAGAGAGAGGGGAGAGAGAGGGGAGAGAGAGAGGGAGAGAGAGAGGGAGAGAGGAGAGAGAGGAGGAGAGAGAGAGAGGGAGAGAGGGAGAGAGAGGAGGAGAGAGAGGAGAGAGAGGGAGAGAGAGAGGGAAGAGAGAGGGAGAGGAGGGAGAGAGAGGGAGAGAGAGGGAGAGAGAGAGGGGAGAGAGAGAGGGAGAGAGAGAGGGAGAGGGGGAGAGAGAGGGAGAGAGAGGAGAGAGAGAGGGAGAGAGGGAGAGAGAGAGGGAGAGAGGGGGGAGAGAGAGAGGGAGAGAGAGAGGGAGAGAGAGAGGGAGAGGAGAGAGAGGGAGAGAGAGAGGAGAGAGAGGGAGAGGAGAGGGAGAGGAGAGAGGAGAGAGAGAGAGGAGAGGAGGGAGGAAAGAGAGGAGAGAGGGAGAGAGATGGAGAGGAGAGAGGAGAGGAGGAGAGGTGGGGAGGGGAAGAGGATGAAGGGAGAATGTGGAGGAGGAGAGAGGTGGAGATGTGAGGGTGTGGGGGAGAGGGAGGAGTCAGGGATAGGGTGATACATCCTATTGTTAAGGGGAGATAACGAGGGTATGTTAGTAGAGAGAATGCGATGTGTTAAGGCAACTCAAGTTTGTAATTTAGAGATACAATACTTGTGCGAATGAGCGGTCAAAATATCCAGAAACTGGTGTACTATAGTATTGAGATATCTGCGTCTGTTAGAACATTCCTACGCCCAGTTATGTATGTATTGTGTGTGTCGTGCGTGTGTGTGATGTACTGTTGTTGTGTGTTATTGTCCCGAAAGGTACAAGTGTGTCACTTAGCAACTTTTTATAAATCCTGTCTAAATTTCTCTTCACTAGCGTGTTAATATTTTTGTGTCAGTTGTGTGTGTGAAAATGCATTTTGTATGCCAGATAGTACTTACTTTCATGTGTACCGCAATAGCTAATGATACCAATTATTTTGAAAGTTTCTAAAATTTATCTCTAACGTTTAAAGTTATTTTTTTCAGTTAGTTCCTGTATATCCTTTTTACAAATTTGTACCAATTTATTTGCTTATCCAGAAAATTGTTAGTGTTTAGCAATGAATTACTATATTATTTATTATATATTGTTAGTAGTGATTTTGTAAATATTGTCGTACCGAATAAAAATTGGTGAATTAGCAAGAACTCTTTTAAAATTAAATCCTTTCTAAAATTTTCTCTTATACGTTTAAAGATATATTTTTTGTTCATTTATGTTAATGTAAAAATCAAAATTTTGTACCAAAAGAACCTTATTATAACAAGCGCAATTTAATTTAGCCTAATCCAACCAAATATATTTTAGATAAGTTTACAATAATTTAATAATAAACACAATTAAATTTATTTTTTTCGTTAGGTCCAGAATGATTTTTGCGAAATTATTGCGTACACAAATTTCAGTTTGCCTTATTCGGCAAGAAGAACATTGCTATTTAAGCCAAAATCGCAAGTTTTACCTATTCGGCACATTTTATATATATATATATATATTATATATATATATATATATATATAATGTCGTGCCGAATATGTAAAACTGGTCAATAAGCAAGAACTCATTTAAAATTAAGTCCTTTCTAAAATTTTCTCTTATACGTTTAAAGATATATTTTTTTCAATAATGTTAATGTAAAAAAAATTTAATTTTGCACCAAAAGAATCTTAGGAAACTTACCTAACCTTATTATAACAAGAACAATTTATTTTAGCCTAACCCAACTAAATATATTTTAGAGTTTTTTACAATAATTTAATACTAAACAAACACAATGAAATATATTTTTTTCGTTAGGTTCAGAAAGATTTTGGCGAAATTATTGCATACACAAATTTTCGCTTGTCCTATATAGCAAGATGAGCGTTGCTATTTAAGCCAAGATCGCAAGTTCTGCCTATTCGGCACGATATATATATATATTCTCAAAGAATGGGGGATACCTGGGATTGATTCATGGTTAGCGCAGCTCCTGTTCTTAAGAACAAGAGCCCTTCACGAACATGAAGGCTCGCCTTTAAAGGGTCTCTCGATGTAAGGACAGGTAGATGAGGACGTTGTTACTGCGATAAGTAGAAGTATACGAATGTTCAAGATGAAGGAGAGAAGAGTTAAAAGAATAATGAATGAGAAGGAAAAAAAAATTAATGGTAATACTACTGATGTCAACGAAAAAAAAAAAAGGAAAAATGAAAACACAAGAGGAGAGGTAATAATGAAAACTTAAGAAGAGAGGTAAAAATAAAAACATGAGAAGAGAGACAAAAGTGTAAACATAAGAGAGGTAAATAACAAAAAAGGCACAATACCGTATCTGGAACGATACACAAATAACCCGTGTGACTTTGTCAATGGTCCAAGTCGGACCGAAACGTCGTCGTAAGCTTCTCTCTTTTATGTGCGGGTTATTTGTGTATAATAGAGGTAAAATGCACTGCCTCACATACACCAAAGTCGCGCAAAAGATATGAAGTTAAAGAATGTCTCCAGGTGAAGATTTTCTGGAGCTCGATGCAGCATCAGCATTTTTTTTTTTTTTAACTTTATTTGACCATCGTCTTGGACTCGTCGTATCATCACCTGCCATGTTGTTAATCATGGAGACGGCATTACCATAACTGCGATCGCACAACAAATATGATTTTCAGTTATAATATAAACATGACACCTAAATAAGTGAACAATAAAAAAGTAATATGTGGGTTATGGAATTTAAAAAGAAAAACGTTTTGCCTACCAGGGACTTTATCAAAACTTGGTATATTTTACCACTGACAAACAAGGAACCTAAGTATCACTAAAATAAAGCCACAATACGGTAATAAATACAAGACAGAAGAGGAAGTAAACAAGAGTAGAATGACGTACCTTTCTCTTTGTCTAGGTGCGCAGGAAAACGGAATTAAGCTCACAATTTTACATTAAATATGACAGAAGAGAAGAGAGGCACTCAAGAGAACAAGAGCGACGTACCTTTCGCTTGGTCTCTGTGAAGGGAAGAGCCAGCCAGGGCATGCTGCTGTAGTAGTCGTGGAAGGCGGCTTCCTCCGTGTCACTACTCACAAAGATCACCTCCAGTTGGTGCTTGGTGTTCTCCTTGAGATGCTTGTACAAGGCCACCAGTTGAGGTGTGAACACCCTGAGAGACAGAACAGAGGAAAGTTAGACATCGTCTCAGGAACAAGAAAAAGGAGCACTGACCATAAATGGCAGATGGTCCAACTCTCACCAACCATTCTCTCTCATGTATGCCCAACTCTTGAAGTTCCCCAAAAGTATTTGTTTCATTGCCCCTAACCCGGCTGCTCGCTCCGAGGTTAGTGGTAGCTGCTGCTGCTGGTAGTGCTGTCGCATTTGTTGCTCCTGCTGTGTCTGCTGCTGGTGGTGCTCTCACAGTTGCTCCTGCTTCTGTCTGCTGCTGCTGTCACAGTTGTTGCTCCTGCTACGATTGCAGCTACTGTCGCAACTGTTGCGTCTGCTGCCCCTGTTAATGTGGACCCACTAAAATATTTTTTTTCAAGACACTAAGCTGCAATATGTGACGGTATGCAGATGTCCCATTAGGGTACTAAGACATGTGCTCTCTCTCTCTCTCTCTCTCTCTCTAAGGAGGAGAGCTTGAATATATATTTTTTTTATTACATACTTCTCCTCTCTTCCTGTTTACTAAATAGCCTTTAGGACAGTCCGTGCTTGTCTCTGTAATTTTGTAAGTATTTCGTGAATTATGTTCCACAACCATCGCGGGGCCTGGTCGTGGACCGGGCCGCGGGGGCGGTGACCCCCGGAACACCTTTCCAGGTGTACTCCACGTATATCAAATGATAAACAAAATATAAGTGTCAGGGCTTACCTTACCTATAATATCTTCGATGAGTTTCGAGTCTTCCTACTCCGAAGCCCGGCCATGGGCCAGATTCGTCTGGTGCTAGCTTGCTCAATCAGGCTGTTGCTGCTGGAAGCCCGCTGTCTCACATATCCTCCAGCAGCAACAGCCTGATAGACCAGGCCAGCACCAGACGAGCCTGGCCCAAGGCCGTTGGCTCTCAAGTCTCACCTCCACTACTATTCTCTATGTGTGCTTTCTTTCTGGTTACACAATGTACGTTTGTGGTCTTCACCACCTATGACTGTCGGAGTTCTTGCCACTTCCCAGCACTTCCAAGAACAGCTTTTGAAAATTGACCGCTGTCTGGAAAATCTCCCAATTCCTGCCCCAAACATCTTACTGCTGGGAGATTTCAACTTGAGACACCTAAAATGGAGGAGTATGGCAAACGATGTTTTAGCACAGATCACCCCAGGGGGCAGCTCAGATGAAAACTCGCACACACGAGCTATTAAATCTCTGCACCAAATTCACCTTAAACTAGCAAATATTAGAGCCTACAAGACTAGAAAATATGCTGGGCCTTATCTTTACTAACAACGACGATCTGATATGTAATATAACCGTATCAAAGACAATACACTCAGATCACAACATAATAGAGGTACAGACATGTATGCAGAGGGCTCCTGACCAGCAAAATGTGATCAGTCATGAGGGTGTTTTCACAAAATTCAACTTCAGTAACAAAAATATACAATGGGAACAAGTCAATTATGTCCTAAATGAAACAAGCTGGGAAGATATCCTAAACACCAAGGATCCGAACCTTTGCCTAGAAAAAAATTAACTCTCTGGTTCTTGAGGTTTGCTCAAGGCACATTCCATTAAGAAAAAGAGATGTAAACTAGAGAGAGATGCTCCCTATACAGACGAAGGCGAAGAATCACAGAGCTGCTGAGAGGGGTCAATATATCTGAAATACTGAGGGAGGCACTGATCAGTGAAATAGCAAATATCGAACTTAAGCTGAGGAATCTTACAGAAGACAAGAATCTCAGGAAGAACTAAAAGCCAAAAAGGAAACTGAAAAAAAAAAATACTTCTTCTCTTATGCCAAATCTAAGGGAAAAACAACATCCAATATTGAGGCCCTGCTTAGGCAAGATGAGACATACACAGATGACAGCAAAGAAATGAGTGAGATACTGAAGTCCCAATACGACTCAAGTGTTCAGTAAGCCGTTACTCAGACTAAGGGTCGATAATCTAAATGAATTCTTTATGAACGAGACCCAATATTTGGTCATTTCAAAAATCTCTGATATTATCATAACACCACAAGACTTTGCAAAGACAATAAATGGCATGCCCATGCACTCTGCCCCAGGCCCAGACTCATGGAACTCCATGTTCATCAAGAACTGCAAGAAGCCCCTGTCACGTGCCTTCAGCATTCTATGAAGAGGGAGCACAGACACAGGACTCATGCCACACTCACTAAACACAATAGACATAGTCCCACTCTACAAAGGTGGCAGTAAAGCAATTGCAAAGAACTACAGACCGATAGCATTAACATCCCATATCATAAAAAATCTTGGAAAGGGTTCTAAAAAACCAGATTGCCAACCCCCTAGATACCCATTAATTACACAACCCAGGGCAACACGGGTTTAGAGTAGGTCCCTCCTGCTTGCCCCTCCTACTGGACCACTATGACAAGGTCCTGGATGCCATACAAGATAAATTTCAGATGTATACACAAACTTTGCAAAAGCCTTCGACAAGTGTGACCACGACTACGGTGTAATAGCACACAAAATGCGTGATAAAAGAATAACAGGAAAAGTTGGTAGATGGATCTATAACTTCCTAACAAATAGAACACAAAGAGTAATAGTAAACAGAGTAAAGTCCGAGGCAGTTACTGTGAAAAGCTCTGATCCACAAGGCACAGTATTCACTCCCATCCTAGTTTCATCCTCATATCTGACACAGAGATGTAAGCCATAGCTCCATGTCTTCTTTGGCGGATGACACCCGAATTGCCATGACAGTGTCCTCCATCGAAGACACCGCAAGACTCCAAGCGGACATCATCAAATGGGCCACTCAAAACAATATGTAGTTCAATAAAGAGAAATTTCAACTACTCAGATATGGAAAACTTAAGGAAATTAAAACTGCATTAAGATATACAACAAATTCTAACCAATAAATATAGCGAAAAAGTAATATGAAGGACCTGGGAGTGATAATGTCAGAGAATCTCGCTTTCAAAGATCACAACACTGTATCTACCGCATCTGCTAGAAAAACGATAGGATGGATAATGAGAACCTTCAAAACTAGGGACGCCAAGACCATGATGATTCTCTTCAAATCGCTTTTTCTCTCAAGGCTGGAACACTGCTGTACACTAACTGCCCCCTTCAAGGCAGGAGAAATTGCTGACCTTGAGAGTGTACAAAGAACTTTCACGGAACACATATACGATAAGGCACCCAAATTACTGGGAACGGTTGAAGGCCCTTGATTTGTATTCCCTGCAACGCAGGCAAGAGACATGATAATATACACTTGGAAAATCCTAGAGGGATTAGTACCAAACTTGCACACGAAAATCACTCCCTATGAAAGGAAAAGACTCGGCAGGAGATGCAACATTCCCCCAATTTCATTGGGGAAATGTTGCATCTCCTGACGCAATAATTGACACAATAAGTGTTGCATCTCCTGACACAATAAGTGTCAGGGGCCCAAGACTGTTCAACTGCATCCCAGCATACATAATGGGGGATTACCAATAGACCCCCTGGCTGTCTTCAAGAAGGCACTGGACAGGTACCTAAAGTAATACCTGACCAGCCGGGCTGTGGTTCGTACGTCAGTTTGCGTGCAGCCAGCAGTAACAGCCTGGTTGATCAGGCCTCTGATCCACCACGAGGCCTGGCCTCAGACCGGGCCGCGGGGGTGTCGGCCCCCGAAACCCTCTCCAGTGAAATTTTGTATCAACTCCCAGATTCCTTTCTTAGTCCCAAAATATTAACACACATTTTATATTCTTTATGAGGTCTGATTTCGCTCTCTCACTTTCCCAATTACATGGCATTTATCAACAGTAAAGTACATTATACATTTGTCACTCTGTTCGCTCGGTTAAGAAAAACATTGTAAACATATAAAATCATTTTATTTATTGCTTTACACAAGGCTTTTCACATCATTTACAAACAAAATAATATAGTTCACTGTTCCTTCTAGTAAGTTATTTACATACTTGACACGTGTATATACAACTATTTGCTACAGGTATCTGTATCAACTCGCCCCAGGTATCTACATTACTTCCTGCAGGCATCTATACCTTCTTGATACATTTATGTATATCTACTTGCCACGGGTAACGATATCTTAATCCGATTCTGGTTGTCACTATCACACCAAACGGAAGTCTTGTGTTTCACATACACAAAAAAAAACACATTTAAATAGGCCATAGCGTTTTATAAGAACACTGTCCACGTGAAATACCTAGCACTCACCAATTTTTTTTTTTCACTTAGATAAAAGGTAAAGAGATGTTTGGGAATAGTGGATGATTGAAGGTAATGCAGAGTAACTGATAGCTGCTCACAGTATGTATATTTTATGTCTGGACAAAATATACGTATATGGGATCAAATCTGACAAAATGTCATTCCTCTCGTGCTGTATGATCCATAAAGGTTTAGTGCTCAACAGGAAATATAATAATATAATTTCTGGTTTCCGAGTACTGGTAAGCTTCCTAGTATTATAATATACTGTAACAGGAACTTATGATTATAATTACAAGGAAACGCTAAGTTGATACCCTCATGAGCTTCCTAAAGACAGTTCTTATAGGGGGCGGGTGAGTGGGAGGTAATCATGTTTGATATGAGGAAGCGGAACTTAGCTCTAAGTCCTCGGATAAAAAGCCCCTTGCAGGCATCAAGACACTCTTCTTGAAAGGTCTGTAACGAGCAGAATGGTTTAGGGAAAGTTAGTCTACAAGAGTAGTGTATCTGTCGCAGTTAACAGTGATGATCAAGCCTCCAGCACTCACTCTACTGAATGATTCACACGGATTTTACTCTTCACATAAATATAATACAAAAATTTGATAGTTCAGAGGATGACACCCAATTATGGTACATTTTAAAGCACCTGTACACTCTCGCTTATATTGTATTGTTCTCTCCTACACTCTCCCTTCATCTTTTGTGAAATAACCCGGCTAGAAAAAAGAACTTGTTGCATGCATGCTGAAATTAGCGAGAGTGCCGTAAAAGCTCTGGAATGTACTCTCTAGAACGAAGACAGATATCTTATAATCTATACTGGGAAATGCTCGAGTCAGTTGAATAACAACTTATTGGAGTAACAGATAAGGAAGAAAATGTATAATAATTGCAATGAAAAGCAGATGTCATAAGCACAGTTTGAGGTCCTCGAGTCTTCAACCTTCTACAGCACACTCAAAAAATATTGCCGACGCAAAACCAAAGCATAAGAAGTAACTAAAGTCTCAGCAGGAAGTACCAGGACAGTTAGAATTACATAAATGACCAGCAGTACCTGTGGCTTACAGGTAGCAATAGTTTGATCATATAATCACAAGCAGTCTGGTTTACTGCAGTAACAGAAACTCTGGAAACCGGCTATAGATATGTCTGTCTATTACATGCAGATCAAGATAATGTCTGTATGTGATGTGATGGTATTTAAACAATGGATATTTTAAAGCGGAGATACTGTCTAATTAATTTATAAATTTCCTACTGTATTTTACAAACAGGACTCTCAAGTGCTTGAAGAACTGACATGAAGTAAACAAAATTACCTCTCGTACAATATTTTTGTATAATGTGTTAGTTGCCAGACTCTTGGTAGTTAGCTCTGTTTGTGTTAATTGAGCACTTTGTTTAGTCTAATGCTGGTAGTGTGTACACACATTGTTTCTGTAGAGTGGGCAGGCCGTTGCAGGGCCGCCTGTTGCTTGCTGGACTGAGTCATCATAGTATATGTTATGTTCACTAGGTCCCGTGTTGTCTGCAAATTAAAAAAAAATTGTTTTGGTATTGTTTTGACGAGCACAGGGTTCTCATTGTTCCTCTTAATGAGAGGTTTGTTATTCTGCTAGTGGGGAGGCAGGTTACTGGTAGACCTGTTGATCTTAACAGTGTGAAGATTAAGACACATGTGCAACGGTTGAGTATCTTTATTGTTGAAGCGTTTCGCCTACACAGTAGGCTTCTTCAGTCAAGTACAGAGGGAGAAGGTGTAGTAGTGAAATAATGATGATCTTATCAGTCCACTAACCTTGAAGAAAAAGTATTTGAGGTAGTCAGTCCCGTCACCCTGGAGAAGAGTTCAGCTTCAACTTGTCGGTATTTTATACCATTTAAGGCTACGCATTCTTGCGTTACTGACACTGTCAGGTCTGTTATAGGAATAAAACAGTTGATCTCTTATTAGTGTTAGTGATGATGGATTTCTCATGATCTTCAAACAAACATGTGTAAAACTATACCATCATGATAACATACACGGCAGGAGGCTTCAGTCTTCATGTTGAGGATTCTCATGCATATATAAAATAATAATTACACTCATGATCACTTGTAGCAGATTGCAGTGTGAATGAGTACAAATTGAAGCAATCTAGGTAATTACAATAACTCATTACAACTAGGTAAATATAATTAGGACCATTGTCACAAATCTGACCGAAACATCGTCATAAATTTTTCCTATGTGCAGGTTATTTGTTCATTGTCCCAGTCACGGTATTGTGTCTTTTTGTTCTTTAGGTAAATACATTTAAGTAACTACAACTAGATAATTATATCTAGGTAATTGCAACTAGGCAACTGCGCTTAGCTAATTACATTTACGTAAATACACACATTTTCCAGTTTCCGTAATACAGCGGACAGTTTCCGTAATACAGCGGACAGTTTCCGTACTCTATTCTCGTTATAAATCTACAACATTACAGCTCAGGCAGCTGCCAAAATATACTCTTACATTATTTCCTTATTTTCTTGAGCTTTTTATTTCTGCACCTCGACATTTCTCTTATTCTCATTTCTTTATTTTTTTTTTTAAGTTTAATGGCACCACTTTCCAACTTCTTCCTCCTTCTCTTCATTTGAAACTCATCCTCCGACTTAAAATCCTCTTCCTACTTTACCACTTCTTAACCTGTCCCCACAATCTCTTCAATCTCTCCCTCAACCTCCTGATTAGTTTCGGTCTCTTCCTTTTCCTACTCAGCCTTCTTTTCTTCCTATTTATTCACGTGCGTCTTTCTGGACAATACACATGACAAAACTTGACCATCTTTCACAATTATAACTGAACAGATTTTTTCATAAAATAAACCTTTAATATACAAAATACAACCCACAGGAGAGGCTAAGTCAATAACCGCAGACCAAAATTAAAAACAAAAGATATAATAGCTTCTGTCCACAGATTATCACAGACACTTGTTAATGTACGAGAAACCACCAAAGACTTTATTGTGTGAGAGATCACCAAAGACCATCTTAATGTGTGAGAGATCACCAAAGACCACCTTAATGTGTGAGAGATCACCAAAGACCACCTTAATGTGTGAGAGATCACCAAAGACCACCTTAATGTGTGAGAGATCACCAAAGACACATCTTGATGGTACGTTAGATCACCGCGGATGCTTCCTAAAACACCAAAAGTGCTCACTGTTGTTGAACGTGTGCTTAGTGTTGGTGAAAGAATGTTGAGTGTTGGTAAAGGAGTGTTGAGTTATAAGATAAGATTTTGTTCAGATTTTTAACTCCGGAGGGTTAACTACCCAGGATAACCCAAGAAAGTCAGTGCGTCATCGAGGACTGTAACCTATTTCCATTGGGGGCCTCAATCTTGTCCCCCAGGATGCAACCCACACCAGTGGACTAATACCCAGGTACCTACTTGCTAGGTGAAAAGGACAACAGGTGTAAGGAAACGCGTCGAACCCCGCCGGGAATCGAACTCGGACCCTCAGCGTGTGAAGCGAGAGCTTTGCCAGCCAGGCCACGGGGCCCGGGTTGGTGAAGGAGTATTGAGTGTTGGTGAGAGGCTGGAATCGAACACTAAACTTGCCTCACGCAAGTTGATCTCCATATTTCAGCTTCGCGTCAGCTAAATTCTACCATTAATCTCAATGAAACATTACACCTGACTAATCTCACATAAACCAGGATCACCATTCAATCTCACAGCACCAGGATCCCCGTCCAGTTTCACCCAAGCCAATCTCATCAATTACATTTCACCTCACTAAACCCTGTCCCTATTAATCTCACTTAGCTCGACCTCCCTCTGCTCCCCATTCCATCCCCTACATGCCATTCCTTTCCCTTCCTTCCCTACCAACCCATCCCTTCCGCCGCATTCGCTCGCCTTCCTCTCCCTTCTACACCAATCTCCTCCTCCTCCTCCCTTTCCTTCCACTTCATCTCTCCCTCACCTCCATTCCATCCCATCCCCTACATTCCCTGCCACCCCATCCCCTGCACTCAACAATTCACGTACCATCGACGAAAAGTTTGAGGGCAGAAATTCTCTAGTTAAAAGTTCCTAGCAAGTTGGTGTAAGTGGCCGCCGTCAGCAAGCTGGTGTAGGTGGCCGTCATCAGCAAGTTGGTGTAAGTGGCTGCCGTCAGCGAGTACACTAGCGTCAACACAGTCTTGTGCAAGAAATTAATAATGGACGAAAATAAAGAATGACTGCATTACGTAAATCATATATAAACGTGCTTCTTCTCCTGGCATTTTAAAGCGAAGGCAAAATATCAACAACAAATTATTTGTAAAAAATGGGCAATAATTAAATGATTTTTGAGTCTTTACAATCAGATTAGTACAGTACTAATGCACAGCTCACGGCGTGGTAAGAGATCTGCTATACTAGCCAATTTCAAGCATTAAGAAAAAAATAGTAGTTTGACTGTAGTTGACCTTCGGCAGACACGATATGAACCAAAGAGCTTCATAAGATAAGAGGGGCACTGCAGTAGGTCTACTTGCCAATGCTAGGCACCACTCCCACTCATGCAATGTGTTCAAGCTACCAGAAGTATTCACTTCAATGACTTCATTTTCCTGCTACCTATATTTTTCATGTGCTCCCATGTATGCATATGCATGTATAAATTTGTCTCTAATGCACGAAGATTTCCATGTTTCCACGTTCCGTATAGAGACAAACCTACTGGGTGAGCATCTTGGTACCCAGAGTAAAAACCTCCAGAGAAGGTTAGTGTTTGTAATATAACCAGAACCCTTCACGAGCGTCGTAAACACACACAACTGGTTCATATATATACTGTATTTCTAGCCAGATGAGGCAGGTTTACCTTCCTGCGATACTGAGTTCAGACCCATGAATGGGTTAACTGATAAACTTATCAAAATAGTTCGTTAATGGCTTTACGGCAACGAAAAACATGACCGGTCTGTGCATATGTATTTCTACGATAAGGATAATACATTCAGTTCACCCCCACTCCCCTAACACTTACTTCCTCCTCCTCCTCTCCTCCTCCTCCTACTTCTTTCTCCTCTCGTTTCCTCCCTCCCTCCCCCCACTCGCTCTCCCTTCCTCCCCCCTCCCCCTATCCCATTCTCTTCTAATTCTCGTACATTAAACTCCAGGTCTAATCTATATTAGAATCTTATGTTATTCAAGGTTGATTAAACAGGTGGTTCGTCACAGTTTATGCTTGGGCTTCAGCAACACTTCTTTCACATTTCCTTCACCAACATTTCCTTCAGCAACCTTTCCTTCAACACTGCTTTCAATATAATGAAAAATAAATTATATTACCATTAAGTGAAACTGCATGATAGGCTGAGAGATCATGATACCTTGTGAACAATGTTTATTGACTAATGTAACAGTGGCCAGGATAAGGCTTACTCGTACTTCTGACAGGTGGAGACACAGATAATGATCAAACTAAATGCAAAGTTGTAGTCAGCCTTATGATCACGTTCTTGAACACTATGTACTTCACTGTCTACTCACTGAGACATACAGAGATAAATAGTGTAGTGACCTATGTGATTTGTCATGGTATCTTATTAACGAAAATAAAATACAGGACATTAAGCAAATATCCTAAATTTCCTTGCAACATATAATTCAACTGTACATATAAATCCAGAAGTAATCCTGTTAATCGTTTTGGTGCCTGGTTCCTAGGCCTTTTGTGTATCCACATGCTCTTGCGCTGCCCTCCACAAGATGGACAAAGGGTGCACAATAAACTAGCTTCGGTGGCAAACTCTAAACCTAATCCCTCTTAAAAACAGTTATGGGGTTTGTCAGTAGTCCCCTTAAGTATGAAGGGAGGAGCTCCTCTCAGTGTACTCATCCCTCAGCGACTTTTCACCGGAGGTATTCTGCACCGTCTGCCAAGCCTTTTTTTTTTTTATTATAGGAAGAGATTTCGGTGTGTAAATTTGAGAGCAAACACTCCAGTATCTCCCTGATGTAGCCTCCTCCTCTATTTTCTAAGCCCTAAGGAGTAGAGTTCGAGGGACTTCGAGAGCTCCTTGTAATTCAGGATCTTAGTTCATTATACGAGCTGTGAAGTTTCTCTTTGAGGGTTCTTCTAACCATAGCTCATGTCTTAAGGACAACTGGCTAATACCGTTACTGTGGTGGCCTCAAAAGGTCTTAAAATCTTAAACCAACTAAAAATGAGACTCGACTGCAATTAATGTATCATGCTTGAACACAGATACAGATACATGTATCAGTTTGGAGGGTGGAAGAACAATTGTTTGTGTGGGTGACACTGCGAAGGTTGGAGCCACTACTGTCACAACCCCGGTACCTCCATCACCCACTACTGTTACAACCCCGGTACCTCCATCACCCACTACTGTTACAACCCCGGTACCTCCATCACCCACTACTGTCACAACCCCGGTACCTCCATCACCCACTACTGTCACAACCCCGGTACCTCCATCACCCACTACTGTCACAACCCCGGTGGTACCTCCATCACCCACTACTGTCACAACCCCGGTGGTACCTCCATCACCCACTACTGTCACAACCCCGGTACCTCCATCACCCACTACTGTTACAACCCCGGTACCTCCATCACCCACTACTGTCAACCCCGGTACCTCCATCACCCACTACTGTCACAACCCCGATACCTCCATCACCCACTACTGTCACAGCCCCGGTACCTCCATCACACACTACTGTCACAACCCCGATACCTCCATCACACACTACTGTCACAACCCCGGTACCTCCATCACCCACTGCTGTCACAACCCCGGTACCTCCATCAGCCACCTCTGTGTCACAACCCAGGTATCTCCAGCTCAATTGGTGCCTTGGTCGAGGGTGCCATCAATATATATGTCGTGCCGAATAAGTAAAACTGGTCAATTAGCAAGAACTCTTTTAAAATTAAGTCCTTTCTAAAAAAAATCTTATACGTTTAAAGATATATTTTATTTTAATTTACGTTAAAGTAAAAATTAATAATTTTGTGCCAAAAGAACCTTAAAAGACTTGCCTAACCTTATTATAACAAGCGCAACTTAATTTAGCCTAATACAGCTAAATATGTTTTAGATAAATTTACAATAATTTAATAATAAACAAACACAATGAAATATATTTTTTTCGTTAGGTTCAGAATATTTTTTGCAAAATTATTACATACACAAATTTTTGCTTGCCTTATTCGGCAAGAAGAGCGTTGCTATTTAAGCCAAAATCGCAAGTTTTACCTACTATATTATATATATATATATATATATATATATATATATATATATATATATATATATATATTCTGAAATATTCTGAACCTAACGAAATATATATATATATATATATATATATATATATATATATATATATATATATATATATATATATAATATATATATATATTGCTTGATTGCAATTATATAAAATACCACAGTGAAAATAATAAAAACATCTGAGCGCTTTCATATCACACATACATACATTCATAGTTGGAAACATGTGTGCAAGTACACGAAAGCGCTCAGGTGTTCTTCCTATTTTCAATATGGAATATTATATAATTTACAGCGAGGGAGACATTATTATATTATAAAACAAGCGCTTAATCCGCATGGGTCATACAGGAGTGAGAGAGAATGGGACCAGATTATATATTTGACTTGAGCGTGGGAGCTTGAGATAAGCTCTGATTAACTTCTAATGAGACAGATGAGACAAGACCATCCGGCTCACGGGAGTTTTCCAGTGTTTTAACAATCATGTCTGACCATCCGGTTCATGGGTATTTTCAAAACCCATGGCAGACCATCCGGCTCATGGGTTGTTTTGCCTCCTCGCAATCCGGATTATGCAAATGAGGAAGGAGGTGGAGCTGGGTGGGATCTGCCTTCACAATGCTCGCCTGAATATCGAGGAGCATTGAGTGGGAAGTCTTGGTGGTACTGGGCAGGGGTGTCCTGGATGATGGTGAGTGGGGGTGTTGGGTATGACGACGGTGGATGGTGATTGGGGGTTTTGGGGATGATAGAGGGTGGGCCATGAATAACACTGACTTTCTGACATCATGCATTTAATTTGTTGCATAATGTATACACACCTATATGCATACATACATGTATTACATAACATAAATTGAAAAACACACGTGAACACTCGTTTACATATGAACAAAGTCAACAATAACAGAAATGGAGTGCATTCCATTCACACCTCGGAAATAACAAGAGTAACGGATGCAGGAATGGCATTAAGAGGAACAATGGGGACAGACAGAACAAAAGCAGCGCCAGTGACAACACAAAGCAACAAAGAGGTCAAGAAAAGACCCTTCACTAACACAAACATCAAAGAGAGCATCACCACACTTGCAAGTGGTCGCATACTTAAAAATTATAATTACATCAAGAGTAGCCCAAGATGAGGCAAGGATCACTGCATCATTTTATTACGCACACACACACACACACACACACACACACACGCGCGCGCGCATACACACACACAGGCACAGGCATACACACACAGGCACAGGCATACACACACAGGCACAGGCATACACACACAGGCACACACACATACACACGCAAACACACACACACACACACACGCAAACACACACACACACACACACACACACACACACACACACACACACACACAAATATGATCATAGCTGCCAAAAATACCAACTTCACAGAACATCAATTTATTAATTACATTAAATATCTTGGCTGCTTCTCCATCCATCATCAGAAATCTAAATGTATATTACAACTAACGTCGTAAAATATCACTAGAAAATATTACTTAAAAATATATGAAGTAACTTCAAATAATAATAAATCTAAGCTTTAATTACATCTAAGCTTTAATTAAATCTAAGCTTTAAGTACATCAGAAATAAACTCACAATACTTTGGTACAGAAAACCAACACAGGTTCCAGAACAAACTTTTACTGGAACAAAGTTTAGCTGTGTGTGGAGCTTGACAAGCCTGCCTCTCCTTCACCCCTCCCTCCCTCGCCCTCCCCCCACACGCAGTTTTGGCTGTCCATCCACATTTGTCCTTCACTGGTGAAACCTATTCCAGGGGTCCTTCCTATCCAAATCCGGTTTCTCCCACATTCACTTTTCCCCATCCATCCCTTCCTCTACACTTCCCCTTCACCTTCAACCATCCAAGCCGTAAAGGCTAAATGGTCTGGCATGCAATATCACGGCTTTCAAGCGCTTGTAGTAAATTATTCCGCATTGGAAGTCATTTCCAACTCTTTTTATTCATCGCTAAGTGGAGCACCAGACCTGCCTGAAGCTGATGATGGCAGTCAGCAGTTTAATACTTAGGGGAGGGAATCTCTGAATTATGTACTCCAGGGTATATTCTCTCACACAACTCACGCTGAACTACCTAGTGATGACACTAACTTTTATAATCCCACTTTGCATCCACAATTGACTGGTAAAACCTCCTGATCGTTTTATCAGCTTTTACCCAAGCATCGATATTTGCTCTGGTAAAACACATTAAAACCGTGTTAAACCTAATAACCATTCGACAGTCCACATGCTTGTTTCTTTTTCCAGTGATGACTCTGACTGATCTTTAGTATAATCAGTGTAATTTAATCACTGTTAAAGTGCAGAAACTATATGAAAATATCATAATTTTAGAAATGCAGTCTGTACAAATTATAGACGTGTACTTTTTCCCATTCAGATTTCATATATAACAAATAAGTACTTCTATAACATAACCAGAGCTTCTCTAACGGGTTTGTTTTTATATCAGTGGAAAATAAAAACTTGGTATTTATCAATTGCCAGATTTTTAGCCACATTTTTGCCAAAAACTTCTACCATATTATCTGAGGAGTTAAAGAGCTAAGAGCAAATAAGATGATCACAATACACTGTCTGGTAGCGTAGCACTGTGCTGAATTTAGCTCCTGACAAGACCATGTGTGTTCTGTGTTAAGAGTTAATATGTTTTACTTATATTCATTAATTTTTTATCATATCTCCTTATATTTTCAGTGTGCAACTTGTCTCTTGATTAACTGTATTAATTCTGCATATATTGTGTTATTCATATTTGTGTTACAGTGCTCATTTATAATTTTTATTTTACATTTTGCAACTCATTCTCCACGGTGAAGTCAATGACGGGAAACACTTCTCTGAAGCATACCCCCGGCCGGGATTGAACCCGCGGTCATAGAGTCTCAAAACTCCAGCCCGTTGCGTTAGCCACTAGACCAGCTAGCCACAGTGGCTAACGCGACGGGCTGGAGTTTTGAGACTCTATGACCGCGGGTTCAATCCCGGCCGGGGGTATGGTTTATTTGCAATCGTGTCATTACGACTTCTCTGAAGTTACGAGACCACAGCAGCTGCTCGGATACCTCACCGACCACTCAGTGTCAGAGTAAGTCTGAATTTCAAGGTCAGCAAACCGAAGAGAGAGCCCATGATGATGGTGGACACACGTGGTTTACTTTAAGCATGAATGGAGCTGCAATACACGACGCAATATCCTCGCTGCCCTACTGAAGTGTCTCAACTCAAACTCACAGATTTCATCACTTGTAAGAAATTCACCCTGTGTGATAGACTGTGACAAGCAAACAGCTATGGTTTGGTTCATACCATATAACAATCATATACAACAGGGTAGCAGGACACTGCTAATGTATCCAATCTTACTCAAGTTATAGGTGTGTCCAAGTTTGTTAAAAAAAAAAAAAAGGAATTTGACAACACCTAAAAAATTGACATTCCTCATTCTCACTGTCCAGACACTCATCTTACAGTTCATCAACAATATTCTTCTTGAAGCTATAAAGTTTGATCACTGCAAATACTACACCAGTGCGGGTGCTTAAGCGCGCTGGGCTCAGTTTTTTTTACCCGCGAGATAAATGATTTACGAGTAGAATTAACTGTAATTTAAACCCAGGTTTAACTGACGTGAAATGAATGAGTTATGTGGCTCTCTCTGAGAATTTACAGCTCTGTATCATATTCGCAATGGTTAAGGGCTGCCTGCCTGCTTGTTTGTCTAGTTTGTCTATATAATTAAGTTTGCTGCTTGCTTGCTTGCTTGCTCTCTCTCTCTCTCTCTCTCTCTCTCTCCCCCTTTTTCATTTACGGGGAACGAGGCATAACGTCAGGGACCAGAGAAACATGAAGTGAGGGTAGTTAAGGAGACCGCAAGTTGCACTCTCAAGCAAATTAAGGCACCAACCACAACTAGGGTCAATTCCAGGAGTCAGGGGACTTCAGGGGAGAGGTGGAGGCGATAAAGAAAGAAGAGGACGAAAAGAAAGAGGGAGAGAATGAAAAGGAGGAAAAGGAAGAGGACGGATGCTGCGGAGGAAAAAAGAGAGAAAAGAATGAGACTGAAATGTATAAAGGAGGAAAGGAACAAAACATGAGAGGAAGAACAGGAGGAAAAATGAGAGAAGGATAAGGGATACAGGAATGTAAATTATGATTAGGGCATTGTGGAGGTATAGGAACTGAATGAAGACTACGAGACGTAGAAGGTAAAAAAAAAAGTTGTAAGAGAAGGATAAATAAAAAAAGACTGAAGAGTCAAAAAAGAGTAAGAGAAAAATAGGCAGAGAGAGGAAGGGGGTAGTGTGGGTGAGAGTGGGTGGAATTCTTCTCCTGAGGAGTGTGTA
Source organism: Cherax quadricarinatus (assembly GCF_026875155.1). Classification (NCBI taxonomy): domain Eukaryota; kingdom Metazoa; phylum Arthropoda; class Malacostraca; order Decapoda; family Parastacidae; genus Cherax; species Cherax quadricarinatus. The sequence goes on from NC_069425.1 coordinate 32,251,080, forward strand.
GGTGAGAGTTGTGGGAAACTCCGGGAAAAACTGGAAAGCTGGGAAATTTGGACTCGGAAAAAAGGGAAGGTGGTTTAGAACGGTTGAAAAAAAAATTGAAAAGAGTGGGGGCTGGAAAGCGAAGTAAATTTGGAAATGCTGAAACTTGAGATTCCCAACGTCCTTAGTCTGTCCACTCACCAACCTGAGGTTGTATGTGTCTAGGGTAAATTACACTCCCTACAACCATTTTATAAAGCTGTGTGATCCTTTGTTTTTTAAACGGGGTAAAAACCTAGATGGGGCAGACCAGCCGATATTTAACCACTAAGCGGGGAGTCGTCTGATTAGCAATTGTGTTGGGAGACACCGTAATGCTTCCTAATGAAAATAATACCAGCAGTTACACTTGTTAATGAGGAAACACAGCAAGATGCAACTAGGACGGGCGTGATTATTGGAAAAGGTAGTTTAAATTCCTTACCTGAAGAGCTCCTCGAGGAAGCATGCATGGAAGAGCTCTAACCTTCAACGATAGTGAGTATAAGCTGGAGTGATACCTGAATCAGATAACTTGGGGCGATACTTGAGTCAAGTAAGTAAGGAGATGCTTAAGATTACCAGCATAACAGCCAAGGAACTTACAGTTATGGCGAGTCTCAAACTTTTAGACAAGTCACCATCATCACCAATACCACCGTCACCACCAATACCACCATCACTACAGTCACCACCATATTCACCACTACTAAACCAACCTCAACCTAAATCACCCCCCTAAGTCATCACTACTGTCCCACGTGCGTATTCTACCTCACTCCAAAGCTGACATCCCAAACCATTCCATTTTTTTTAACTAAACACCAGTCAAAAGACCCACAAAAAATATTTTGTATAATCGACACAATCTGATAAGTTTCTCCTGTCAGTTTCCCTCTACGGTCGACTGTGTACGCTACCATAAACCGGTGATAATATTAAATAAAATTTAAACCCTTTTTTTTAGTGATCAAACAAATACGCAACTCGCCTGAAAACTTGAAATTAAGCAAAAAAAGATATTCTCTACACATTCGCTGGGGCCACCAAATTTGTGTAGCGAGTTTAGTGTAGTTATGGTCAGTCGTCGTTGCTCTGGTACCTAGAAAATGATCCTCATCACATACACGCAAAATACTGACCCAACTACAGTGCCAACTTTCGATTTAGGAGAAACAAGTGCGTATGGCTTTAATTAAAAAGAAACTTTCAAGTCATGTTATGGGAATGAATTCAAACCGTAAAAGCAATCTCTATTTATTCCACGAGAGTACATTGCTGATGAGCCACGAGTCTCAACTTGTAGAATAAAACACAAGTATAACAAGAGAAGAATTTATGTTATTACGACGTTTCTCCTAAAATAGCGAACGGCCGACAATAGCTAAGAAAAGACAGTTACAGAAACAGCTTTTACTGGGACAGTGTTTCAATCTGCAAGCACCTTTTCTTCACTAGGTAATAACATATAAGCATCAACACACAAGCCCAAGACAAAAGCCAGGAAAAGTGTACCAAGCGTCCCCCTTAAGGAGGACCCTATGGTAATTTTTGCTAGGTCAAATTATGTGATTATTTTTATCCTGTAGCTGAGCTCGAGAAGGAAGCTTACGCTCACAAGATAACCATCTTCCACCCGTTGCCTCTAATGCCCTCCTTCACGGCTCAGTATATTGTTGCCATGTTTGTGGATAGTTTATATTGATCGAAGAGCGCAGTGAAGCAGCAAGAAGAGAGGAAGGAAAAATACGTGGAAATTGACTAAAAAAAAATGAAGGAATGAAGAGGTAGAGGCGGGAAGTGGAAAAAAACTGTAGGAATAGACAAAAGAAAAAGATGAAAAATGAATGGAAAGGCAAGGAAAAAGAAAGTCCTAAGAAGTTTCCTGGTTGGCCTTCACACACACGAGTGTTGATTCCAGTCTGCACTCAGCTACAACCTGCTTGGAGGAGATCCTGTGGTGGCTCCTGTAAAGTGCTGTAATAACAATACGAACGTTCTCATTCTCTCTCTCTCTCTCTCTCTCTCTCTCTCTCTCTCTCTCTCTCTCTCTCTCTCAGAAGCAAAATAATATAAAAACACATCACGCGCTAGTCTCAGAATCCGGGTCATCTTGTTGGAGTTCGCGGTGATTGTGCTGGATGTTTTCGTCTTAATGGCGGTTGAACTATTACTTTACTGCCACATTCTTGTCACTTGGACTCGTCCATTTCATCAACTGGGTTTGCTAACAAAAGCTTTTTTTTAATTTATTTATTTTCAACAAGTGAGATGTTACAACCAAGCGTTGTTTTCCTACGAGACATAAAGAGAACCACAAGTATGATCACATTTTTTCTAAATAAAATCGAGTGCATCAGCAGTATGCTGCTACCAAACTCTGCATTGTAATTACATAGTGGAAACAAAAGCTAACAATGTTTCCCCTGTAATATTCCATCACGTAGGACTGATTTTGTACATCGGGCAATGAAATATATCACACTGCGCTGAGAGGATATTGTAAAGCTTTCTTCTACGAGTTCGGTAACTACAGCAGCTTCAAAGGCTTCTTTCCATCAGAGGGAAAGTTACTATCCTTGGGAATAACCATTTCTCAGGATGGCCTCTCCCACACAAAGGGGAAATGAAATTTATGATATCACCATTAAAGTGCAAGACAAAAATTTATATACATGTAAATACATATACACACACACGGAATGTAAATTCAATGTTGCAACAAACTCTGCGAATACTAGACTGAACATCATAAAACTAATACACTCGATTTGGACAAAGAAACGCATGAAATATAAAAATAGAGAAGAAAGGAATGGAACATTTTCTCTTCATGCCATTGCCCATGGAAGAGAAACCATTACAGGAAGGATAAATATGGAAGAGGGGAAACAGAGTAAATATGGAAGAATAGGGAGACAAGAGGTTATGAGAGGGGAAATAAAAGTAGAGGAGCCATGTTACCACAAATGAGCGGGAAGACAGTAACCTTGGAAGACAGAGGAAAGACAGGAGCAGCTGTGTGTATCAGACAGGCAACAGACAGGAGAGCAGTGCCTGTGGTAGACATGTTATCTTGTCGAATTCCTTTGTGGTGTAAAACACACACACACTACAGAGAGAGAGAGAGAGAGAGAGAGAGAGAGAGAGAGAGAGAGAGAGAGAGAGAGAGAGAGAGAGAGAGAGAGACTCGACCTCTGCAGTCACACCAAAAACAAAACATAAATAAAACATGCGTCACCTTGGCTGCACGACCTACACATGATGAGCACGACCTCAGGCTGGGCTCCCATAACACACACAGCGGGAAGGTAGTGAAGAGCGAGGCTCAGGGTAGCACAGCACAAAAGCGAGGCTCAGGGTAGCACAGCACAAAAGCGAGGCTCAGGGTAGCACAGCACAAGAGCGAGGCTCAGGGTAGCACAGCACAAGAGCGAGGCTCACCACAGCACAAGAGCGAGGCTCACCACAGCACAAGAGCGAGGCTCACCACAGCACAAGAGCGAGGCTCACCACAGCACAAGAGCGAGGCTCACCACAGCACAAGAGCGAGGCTCACCACAGCACAAAGACAGATCAATTGCAGATACAAGAGAAATTCCTTCACTAAGTGCCTTGCTAGGCGTAGCTAAAATACACCAATGGTAATTGTTTTGTGCGTTGGCGACCTTAAACAAAGCAAGTGCAAACCTCAAAGCAAATTTTGCTACTTTCAGAAATGAATGACATTGCTAAACAGTTACAGTCATAAAATTCTTCGTGTCTTAAAGTGTTGGAATGGAAGAATTGTTGTAGCCCGGAGAGCAAGGTCGTGAGTGCGCGCCAGTAGGGTCCACTCAGAGCTGTAATAGAGCGGGCGACCAAAACACTGATCCTCGTCGTTTTTCCAGCTTGTGTCAACCTCGCTACACTTACAAGAACAAATTAGTGTCTGAAGCTGGGGACACAAGAAGAGTCTCTCCTCCATCATGGGGTTTAATGCAGCTAACATACACGCAACATTATTTTATGTACGCTGTAACAACTTGACCAGAAGCTACACATTTACAAGCGAAAAATATACTTGTGCCTTGGATGCAATACAAATTTTATTTCTTTGCAAAGGTTATAATGTGTGAATTACATTTTATAAAGTGTTAAGTACAAAGAAAGTCATTTCGGGCAGTTTTTCTTCAAAATTATACAGGTTAATATGCGAAATTTAACATGGTTTCGAATCTCAGCCATAATGTGACCACAGTTAAAATACAGAAAATATACACAAATAACCCACACGTAGGAGAGAGGAGCTTATGACGACGTTTCGGTCCGACTTGGATCATTTACAAAGTCACATTAACAGAAAAGATAGGTTATGTAAAGTCTGTCAGGAAACAGGGCAAGCGTTTCCTGACGCGGGTCTTAGTCATATGATGACCCGCAGCTGGCTTACCGGTCCTAACAGAAAAGAGTGAGGTAGCCAGTATATATATATAAGAGAGCAGGACAGGGACGGGAACAAGAGAGGGACAAGAGAAAAACTGTTTTTCCTAAAGACAAGTGAAGTTTCTCTCAACATTACGTGGTTTAAGACAGCCACCTCTAACACAGTTTCGTTTCTAATGTCTTTTATAAGTTGACGTCAGAATTTATAAGTTAATGTGTTGCAGGAGTCCGAGCTCAAGCTTCCTCGCAACATTTGAGGTTTTATCGTGGCAAAGTTTATATTTTGCGACAATTTACAAACGATGAAAAGGGCGATAGAGAGTTTTATATAAGAGTATTTTATGTGTGTGAAACTTTATACCCCGTGTGGGTCATTCACCAGAAGTACTTGTTTAGGCTCGATCCTACGTCCCATCAAGCGAGGCAACCCACCTTACCCACCCATTTTCCTTACACAGCAGCGACGTCATCCCCACGCATGGTAATATAATGGTAGAGTTTACAGACAGTAACGTAAATAACACACAGTGCGGGTCATAACATTTTATCATGAACAGGTTTTGTCTTCACATTGAAATGGACGAAACGTCTTTACAAGCTGCCATAACCTGAACTGTCTTATTTACATACATACACTCCTAAACATGCTGAATAATAACCCACATGGAGACAGAAACTCAAAGATTGACTGATCTGTATATTTCGACCCCCTTCTGGGATCCTCTTCAACAGAAGCTCTGTCGGTTTTCGCATTTTTAATACTGCGTCTATAATTATTTTAATTACTAAAATTTAAAAAAAAATATTACCAATCTCAGTATTACAAAAATATTAAATTGTCATTTAACATAACTGAGATAGCATGCTGCCTTGTTTATATAAAATATTACTATTGTGGTATTATAAAATAAAGTAATCGTTGCAATATTTATTATATTTCTTAATATTCTCTTTGTTGCGACATTCTGCATGACGACAATGGCAGGGAGTATTGCTCTTGGAATCCCACAAAATACAGTTAACATCCAGACGGAGGTTATGACAACACTCAGTGATGATGGTGGTTGTGGTGATGATAATTGCGGCGACAGCGGTGGCGGCGGTGGTGGTGACGATGGTGGTGGTAACGATGGTGGTGGTGGTAACGATGGTGGTGGTGGTAACGATGGTGGTGGTGGAGGTAGTGGTGGTGCCTGAGCTCAGAAAAGCGATGCCACTGGGAAGAATAAAGTGCAGCGGGTGAACGTGAGAAGGTTGAGGAAAAATGTGGAAGTTGTGGTGAAATGTTACGTTCCATCAATACTGCCCAACACTTTTAATATAAAATTAGTTAATAAATACTATTACTGCTTTTGCCATTACAATAAAAGATTATACTATTACTAGTAATAATAGAAATAAAATTAGAAAAAACACAACATACAAAAATAAAAGTCATGAGGAATAAAAAACAAAAAAGGGTTATGGCACACTAGCCCAGCAGAACAAATATAACAACTCCACCGTGCATGAGACTAAAGAATGCTATCGAACAAGAGTCTTCCAAACGCATTCATTCTACCCACTCTCTATATTGCTCCTGTAATGACCATCGTATGAAGGCCATCTGGGTGTTTGTGGTCACCCCAGTGAGTCTCTTGATGCCGGCTGCACCATTTGTTTATCGTCAGAGCTACATTTGTCGCCTTTATCAACACAGCTGCGGCCATTTCCTGGCTCTCTATGGTTCCCGACACAATAAGGAGAGCCCGGAAGACATCGAACGAGCTGTCATTCTGCGTTGTTTAGTGTTGTTTTCGATGTGCCGGTTGGCGCAGTGGTTGGTGCTTTCACAACCTAACGTCAGGACGACCAAGTCGTTCTGTGTAGTGGATGGTAGCTCCATTACTCCAGGATATTTAATAGTTTTCTCAAGTTGATGTGGTTCATAACGAGTCCTCATAATTTCATAACCAGTCATATACAGTATGTAATGACTGCTGCTTCCGTAATGAAACATCATAGCCTTTAATTCAAAACATAAATAAACGCTTTCACTTCCAATACTAACTTAAAAAAATGATCTTTAGTGACAAGAAAAAGCTTAAATTGTTACACTGTTATCTAAACTTCTGATCACTGAGATGTTAAAAGAATAACTAATAAGTTTAACATCGAGCAGTCAACGCTCATGACTGGATGGTTAAGAGCTCCTGGGAAAGGTGGGCGAGTAGTTGTGACTCAAGCTATGACAGAAAACGTTACCTGGATCTTTCCTGATCCATAATAACTGTTTGGCTGGGTCACCACGGCATCCCAAGTCTTCTTTTGCGATTCTGAAATTTTCCCTTCGGTTACAGAGGTCAGCCAAAAAGGCCTTTCAGTGTTTATTCTTATGACACTAGGAAAATGTTAAGCGTTTACACATTGTTTCTGCCAATGTTTTAGCAATTGGGCAATTCATGTAACCAGTTAAAGACTAGAAGATCGTCATAGCATTTCTGCATGTCAGATGAAATGGGAAAATTTCTCCTGAGGTGAGTCCTAAGTCACACAATGACTCGCTCCACAGAGCTTTTGGTCATTTAACCAAGGGTGCCTGCTGGACCAGAAAATTTAATCCGTCAGTGCAGTAGCATCTTCCAGCGTCGGATAAGCTCCACACCGCTACGTCGTGAGAGACTAATGTTTAATGCACGGGGATGTAACTCTAAAGACGTGTTCATGCAAGAGATCTTATACTGGGTGTCCTTGTCAAGGATCAGTGAACGGGCGTGGTCTTGACGGGAATCAATGAACGGTGGTGGCCCTGTAAGGGGATCACAAAGAGGAGAATAAAGCATGCTTTGCGAAGATCACTTAATGGTCAGTGTGTGTGTGTGTGTGTGTACCCTAAATGCCTACATATCTACAATGAACATGCCTAAATAATCCTCCGAATAAAGCAACAAAGCTGAAATAACTATTAGCAGTAAGCTTTATACAATATATATCCAAAACGGGGTTATCTGAGTCTATGGTATATAAAACTGGTTTTCATATAGAGAGAACAAATCCATAAATCCATAAAGGCCATAAAAATAAGATCTGAAGAAGGTCAAGAGAGAACTTCTACCTCCCATCCTTATCAGGATACATTACACTTATACCAAGAATTGCAGAATAACCTAACCATCAGAGGCAGAGGTAATGGAGAGTACATTGAGGGATCTGACGTTGAAGATTGACAATGGCTGCAGCATTTGGCGAAATTCTGCCATGTTGACTTTCCTGTATTAGAATGTAATGACTTTACCTTTCACGATCAACTGACATTTCTGACTTGGCTATTATATATATAATATATATATATATATATATATATAATATATATATATATATATATATATATATATATATATATATATATATATGTCGTGCCGAATATGTAAAACTGGTCAGTTAGCAAGAACTCATTTAAAATTAAGTCCTTTCTAAAATTTTCTCTTATATGTTTAAAGATATATTTTTTTCATTAATGTTAATGTAAAAAATTTTAATTTTGCATCAAAAGAATCTTAGAAAACTTACCTAACCTTATTATAACAAGAACAATTTATTTTAGCCTAACCCAACTAAATATATTTTAGATTTGTTTACAATAATTTAATACTAAACAAACACAGTGAAATATATTTTTTTCGTTAGGTTCAGAATGATTTTGGCGAAATTATTGCATACACAAATTTTCACTTGTCCTATATGGCAAGATGAGCGTTGCTATTTAAGCCAAGATCGCAAGTTCTGCCTATTCGGCACGACATATATATATATATATTTCATTCACAGTTACTGTTTGTTTTTCATACTAGAGGAAACTAAACACTCTGGCTTCCAGTGAATATTGCATACCTCATGCTACTTAGTACAAACTATGATTACCTTTTTTATTAATTTTTGTTAGAATGTAGAGGTTAAAGTAGAGCGATATTTAATATACATATTCTCACCTTTACCTCTGATATCTTCTTAAACAATGTATTCCCGTCTGAGCTCACAATTTAGTTGTAGACTAACATCTTATGCACACACACTCTCAGCATACTGGAAGAGCTCTGATAACTTCCAAAACCCTCAGCGGCACAGCTTCAAACGTTCAAAACAATACCTTCTAATTCGACAATGGTGTCGAGCTTCATCACTTGATAAAGCTCAACACTGAGCTTTGCAACTTGTCTCAACCATACAGTATAAGTCGAGACTAATATAGCAATGTTATATCTAAGTTCATCTAGACATTTTATTTCTTGCTGATGAAACCTGTTTGTTTGCCTACGTGGATTTATGAATACTTAATTCAGTTTTATACCGCCTCCATAATTTTGTGGCTCCATGCGACCACTAAGTTCGCCCAGCAGTTATACCGCCCCCGGTCCTACCCGTCTCGCCTTCCCGTTCAAATATACTTTGATCCTCGCTCTCCGTTCATTATCTCTGCCCCCTCCCCCCTCCCTCTATTCCCACTTGGGTGCCGCGAAACTTACTGGTGAGAGTATTCGACTCGCAATTGCAAGGTCTCGGGTTTGATTCGCTGGCACGGAGAGACATTTACTCCTGCTGCCCCTGCCCACTTAGCAGTATAATTAGGTACCTGTGTGTTAGCCAAATGTTGAGGGTTGCAGCTTGTGCTGAATCCTATGTGAGCAAGTGACCCCGTGCTACGTATAGTGCTATTGTGATTTCATGCCTGGCTCATGTGTGGCTTGTGACTCCGTGCTGGCTCATGTGTGGCTAGTGACTCCGTGCTGGCTCGCGTGTGGCTAGTGATCCCGTGCTGGCTCGCGTGTGGCTAATGATCCCGTGCTGGCTCATGTGTGGCTAGTGATCCCGTGCTGGCTCGCGTGTGGCTAGTGATCCCGTGCTGGCTCATGTGTGGCTAGTGATCCCGTGCTGGCTCGCGTGTGGCTAGTGATCAAGTAGCCACACAGTATGTTCAGTGGATAATGTCTCCACCCCGTGTCTCTTTTTTATTTTCCCCGTTTTCTGGAGTGTTGGCGGGTGGTTTGATCCCTGGTAGTGAGTGACCTGTGAGTAAGGAATCCCTGTGTAGTGAAAATCTTCAGTGTTCTTACCATTTCAAACATAATGGATCCCTCGTAGAAATACCTTGATGTGAGTGTTGAAAACGATGATGGATATAAATAAGTTAGGAGCAGGAGAAGAGATGATAAATGACTAGAGGGCTGAAGTAACGAGGCTTGCATGTCCTCTACTCCACGTGATACTAAACGACGGTGATGGCACAGGGCGAGACTGGGCTTTCCTCAAGGAATAAAAGTGTGAAACGACTTCCCTACCATCACCCAACTTGCTGGCTAACAAAACAGAGAAAACGAAGACAAGGATTCTCTCAGAAATGATTTACATACTTGTTAGCGAAAAAAAAAAAATAGTGTGACCTACTCAATACGAATTACAGAGGCTATTAAGCTCCTTCGCTCTTCACTACAGAGGCAACACATTAAAAAATACATAAGCATTGGAATCCTTGAGCTCCGTAATGAAATTAGTAATTCCTATTTAACACATTGAACACATCATTGTACTCTAAAAAATATTTGCAGACGGAACAATGGGTCCACTGCCCCTCCCTCTAAACATCCGGGAATTAGGCCGACTCTACTTATTGGTCATGTATTTTTAGATGAAATATTCAGATCTGGGATCGCGAAAAGATGTTCATGTGTGAGGATGTGCAAAAATGTTTTGGTGTGAGGGTGTGATTTGAAAAAATGCAGACGGATCAGGACCTCCCCGATCCGTCTAACAGTGTGACCCTGAAGTTTATGAAATAACAGAGCAATAAACACAGGAGAACGCAACTTATTGCCAATAGGGTAAAGAATTCCTCGGAAGTAAACCTCAGAGGGTCGTTACGACTGCAGGGGCCGCTGGTGAGTCTGGTCAGTGGCTTGAAAGAACACCGAGCCTCCGTGAGATTAGGGGAGCTGGCACCAAGCTCCTGTTCCCAGATCTCAGCACCACCTTCAGCGGTAGGTCTGCTAGTGAGGTCGGTCCTCACCTCCTGGTCCACTCCTCCAGCACCACCTTCAGCGGTAGGTCTGCTAGTGAGGTCGGTCCTCACCTCCTGGTCCACTCCTCCCACACCACCTTCAGCGGTAGGTCTGCTGGTGAGGTCGGTTCCAACCTGGTCCCCTCCCCCACCACCATCACACACGTGGTCTCCTGTAACTGCCTTACAACTCATTTTTTCTTTACTGATAATTAATTTTATCTTTGAATTTAGTCTTATTGCAATAAACTGTTACAGTTCACTCATGGTATGGAAAGTAGCTTGTTCTGGAAAACTTCTCACTAAGGAATGCGATGTCAGGCGTAAGGGCAAGAATGGGGGCGTCTGGATTTGTCTATATTAAGTAAATCTGGCACAGAAATTACAATAAGAATCCTTTTTTTTTTTTTTAACCAGCTAAGAATCGCCTAATGATTATATAGGGTTTGGCCGCTCAGTTTACCGCTGCCACACCTACGACCACATCACCGGAAGTTAAAAGCTGGGCAACGCAGCTAACTTTTTTGATGCCACCAGCCGTCCTGCCATGCTACCAGAAGTGGTGGCTGAGCCAGCAACCACAGCCAACTGTCATGGAGTCACCAGTCAACCTGTCACACCTGTGACCACAACACTGGAGGTTATGGGTGAGCGAGAATGTTTCCATTCAAACATAAAACATTAATATGAAGAAGCTGAGGCAGTCTGGAATTATTGCCAGGGACGCTACTGACGCAGTACCACAACACAAAGACAATGGTTATGACATTTTTTTTTTTTTTGCAAACTATGTTGTTTGCTCTTACGTATAAACCTGGAGGGTGTTTCGGGGTCAATGCCCCCGCGGCCTGGTCCATGACCAGGAGAGTACAAACAGGTAGCGTGTCTCGCGCTCAGCACACGGAGGATCAAGCCTCCACCCCGTCTTCGCTGAATAGCCCACATATGTTTAGCACTTAACATAAATTAAACAAGAGCTATCACGTATTTCCACAATACAGTAATTAATCAACAGCCTAGAAACAAATAACTATAATGGAACACTGTCTTCATCAGGAAGCAGATTCACTTAAATCATATTATTCATATTAGTGCTACAAATAACATTGACTTAACTTGTTTTCACGAGTGTAGAATAGGATAGCAGCACACTAGACGTTTATACTAAATTTTGCTAAAAGATAACATTTTGCTCTCTCTCTCTCTCTCTCTCTCTCTCTCTCTCTCTCACATCCACATACACACGTCTTCCACAATTTTTTTTTTCATAACTCAAAGCTTGCACATAAGAAAATCATAAGGTATACTGTGATAATTTAGAAATCATTCCAAGTAAATTTAATCTCATTACACATTAAAAACCAGACATATAATCTTTAAACCCAGCCTAGAGATCGGCCGCGACGCCAGATTTCAAGGTCGCTCTTGTCTCGGTCTTGAACTTGGCCTCGGTCTCTGCAAGTCGGGTCTTGAAAGACAATGATGAATATCTGGTAATTAATAAATTAGGGTATAAAACTAGATGAAATAATTACAGATTCTGAACTATATAATTCAATTTTTTTGTTCAAAATTATTTTTCAATAGTTTCTAATTATATGCAAATATTTCATGCACATGTTTTCATACAGCTTGAGATGATAAGTATTGTTAAGAGCGATGAATGTAACTGGAAAATGTCAATAGATCAAGTTTGTGTTTTTTGTTTGTCTTATCAAAAGAAAAAAAAAGCTTTCAAGAATAAATTGTTAAATCTTAATTGTTGTTATCTTTGTTGACAAACATTTATTTAGTTTATAAGGTTGGTTACAACAAAAATACTGGTCTCAATAAGTGTCAGGAACCCAAGACTGTTCAACTGCCTCCCAGCATACATAAGGGGGATTGCCAATAGACCTCTGGCTGTCTTCAAGGAGTTGAACAGGCACCTAAAGTCAGTTCCCGACCAACCGGGCTGTGGTTCGTACGTCGGTTTGCGTGGGACCAGCAGTAACAGTCACAGACCGGGCGGCGGGGGCACTGACCCGCGAAATACCCTCCACGTATACTTCAGGTAGTAGTTTTAGTCTTGATCCCAAGCTTGGTACTTTAAAGTCTCAGTCTTGGTTTCAGTATGTCTGGTCCTGACTACATCTCTGCTTAAAAACCCAGTATTTCCTATCCCATTCTTTAAATTGGATTACTGACAAATTCTGTTTGAGTTCAATAATTCTCAGATTTTCCCGTAAACTTCCCCAAATTAAACACTTACTCCCAGTTTTCAGAAACTTTTCTAAATCCCAACCAACAACAACCAAGGAATTCCCACAAACTCCAGCGGTAAGAAAAATGTAAAGGGTCCTGCACAGGTATTAGGTAAACTCTGACCCTTTGTGTTCAGAGTAAATATTACATTTTTCCTTTACCAGGACTTGACGACAGAGTCGGTGAGCTTTGAAGATAGTATTACAGTGTGTGTGTGTGTGTGTGTGTGGTGTGTGTGTGTGTGTGTGGTGTGTGTGTGTGTGTGTGTGTGTGTGGTTCTGCTTAAACCTCAAAATTAATTAAGTTCACTGACATTTGTAACTGAGCTTATTAAGGAGTCACAGCTTACACCATAATTTCAAGCCCAGTACGTCTCACATCACCGAATATCCTTCCGATAGTCACTTATGTCACGTTCATGATGATATTCATAACAAGCTCGACCAATACATTTCTCTCTTACTTCAAGAGTGCAACTCTCTTAATCTCTCACTCCAAGAGTGCGGCTCTCTCTCACTGATAAACATTCCCCGCATTCATTTCCTGAGACATCGATCAACTTGAACTCTTCCAAACTTCCATCTGTGTTTCCACACCCTCATCATTCCGCTCAACCTGCTCTTTCTGGCTTATGTTCCCCACTCGCAAACGGCCTCTTTCAGGAAAATTTGCTTTGGCCACTGGTGGCATATCGTGAACATATTCCATGGGTAAGCAAAAGTATATCCAGTTAGCAACGTATTGATAATACACATTTATTTTTTAAGATAATATTAATTTTAAGAGGATACCTGCCATTTTCCGAGATTTTCTCTTAGTTTTAAATTCAAGAGAATCAAATGATATTTCATAACAAAATAAGTTTCACTTGCTAAAAAAATATACCGATATTGTACTCCCCAGGATAACCCCACTCAACAACCTGCGCCTCCCCCACCTAATTCCCAGGGGAAGTTTTCCCCTTCCCCTCCCAGCCCCTCAAACTCCACCAGGCCACCACGGTCAAGTTCACTACCTTCCACGCACCATACCCACCCAGCATGTCATATTCCACTCCTATTGTCTAGTCTAGCAGATGGATGCCAACCAGGAGGAAGCAAGCAGCCAGGGAAATGGCACGGCTGGCAATACTAGGAGAGGCAAGTGTCGGTCATGCTTACAGCTTCGTTGTCTCAAGTCTAATGGTTTCCTCCGCAAACACGGTAGTTGCCCTGGTTCAGGATGTCCTCCTGTGGAAAGTGATGATCTAGAGCCACCTCGGGCACCTGAACCCACTCCAACAGATTTCATATCATCAGACATCTTTTGGAAGCAATTAAAAGCAACAGGTACGAGGACACTCACACATTTCCCAAAGCAGCCCGTCCACACGCAGCTGGGAAACTTACAGACCTCCTGAAAAAGTAAACGATGGTTCCACTATCTTAATGCTCCACCAACCATAAAGGGCATGGAAACCACTTGTACTTTTTGGCAATGTCTGCTTAGCTGTGCCGGAAAGAAGGGAAAGAGGCTAGCCTCAATGATAATTAAATCCTTAAGAGTTTTTTCCTAGAGTTGATAACCTCATTCGCCTTCCCCGTCACACAAAAAAGGGAGAGGCAGAAACCCCCACTCTTACTGACATTTGAAAAAGTCAGAGTCCGGTGAGCAAGAAAATTGAAGAAGGCAACACAGTGGGGCAATCAGAATTATTACCAGTGAAGATACAGTTGCTCCCAGGGATGCTGACACGGCTGAAGCACTTAGGGGAAAAGCACCCTCCCAGGGAAACCAGTGGCACCAACATTTCCAACACCTCTGTCCCCACTATGGAACCTTGACTGTGGAAGACTCAGACTTTACAAAGCAATAATGTCGTTCCCATCTGGCTCTGCTGGGGGTTACACTGGAATAAGGCCACAGCATTTAAAGGAAATGGTTAATCCAGTTATTGGGGAAACTGCAGAGACACTGCTTTCAGAGATCAAAAGGGTTTCGTCAACAATTCCTTGGCTGGTCTGTTTCCCTGATGAAATTTAGACCTTTTTTTTTTGGTGCAACACTTTGTGCATTTAAAAAAGAAGGATGGGGAATTGGGGCCAATTGCAGTAGGCAACACGTTACGCCGCCTCGTATCCAAAGCTGCTGTCCGAAGTATTCGTGCACAGGCAGCCATGATGCTTCAACCAAACCAGCTGGCTTTGGGGTCTCTCAAGGAAGTGAAGCAGCGGTTCATTCAACAAGGGCGTATATCAACAACCTGCCTGAGGAAAATTTGCAGTGGTAAAATTAGATTTCAAGAATGCGTTCAATCTCCTGAAAAGAGACGGGGTATTAGCAGCAGTACAAGAACATTCCCTGGTCTCTTCCCTTTTGTTTCAGCTGGGTATAGCAAGGAATCAATGCTTCTCTTTGGAGAGCATGAAACCCACATCATCGGAGGGTGTCCAACAAGGAGATCCTCTTGCACCATTTCTCTTCTGTATAGCAGTTAGGGAAATCACAGTCAGACTGACCAGCGAGCTAAACATCTGGTTCCTAGATGATGGCACACAAGCAGGTACAAAGGAGTCCCTCCTACATGACCTTACACAGGTAATGACACGGGGACAGGAAATGGGTCTCGTCCTGAATCCATCCAAATGTGAGATCATCTCAGTCAACAAGTGATAAATGCAGTGAGATCAAAACTACCAGGAGCAGCAGTCATTGCCCCCACAAATAGTGTCTTGCTAGGAGCACCTCTGGGAAGCAATGCCATTGACACAATTCTCAGGAAGAAATTGGAAGGTTAGGAGAATGGAACAACGAATAGGCAATTGGACACCCACGATGCCTTGTACCTTTTCACAAAGTGCTTGAGTCCTGCCCAGGTTGACATATTTCCTAAGATGTGCACCTTCACATGATAACCCTATTTCTGCACGAATTTGGACAGTATTTGAGGCAGTTTTACGGGAAGTACTTACATTACCTAAAGACGGGCAGTGGAGCCAAGCTACACTTCCAGTCAGACTAGGAGGCATTGGTGTCCGCAAGTCATCACAGATTGCGTTACCTGCTTTTCGGGCCTCGTGTATTGCATCAGAGAGTTGAGCAGCGATTCTCCCTGAAATCTCAGGGACAAAATTGGAGTCCAGGACCAAAATTCATTGATTGGGGCAATGATCTGGGGTAATCTAACGGGGTCTGAAACCAGACCTGCTCCCCCAGCAACTACAAACAATCGCACTGGGATGGTCCAATAGTGGAAAATTAGCCTCAACAATGCTTCAGTGTGTGTCAGGGAAGGATAGAGCCCGCCTTCTGGCAGTGAGAGCCCCTCTGCTGGGGGCTTTTGTTGGCTGTTTCCCCAAATCCAGCCTTGGCACACGCCTCAACCCACAGACGATCCGCATCGGTGTTGCCCTTCGACTTGCCGCCCCTATTCTCGCCGAACACAGGTGTATTTGTGGCAGTGAAGCAGCAGACCGATTCGGGTACCATGGTCTTGTGTGCCGTAAATCCGAGGGGAAAAATTGCAAGACATGAGGAGGTTAATAACATTACAAGAGGAGCCCCACAACACTGGATGCCCCGCAGTAAGGGAGCCACCCCCAAATATGCAGATCTGATGGCAGCCAGAAGCATCCAGATGGTATCACCCTTCAAGCCTGGACAGATGGGAAGCAGGTGGTGTGGGACTATACATGTGCATCTACCTTGGCTGATACCTATCTCCAATACACCCAGGAGGAAGGAGGGGCAGCTGCCAGCTTCAGGGAGTCCCAAAAATCTAGAAAATATGGAGAACTTGCCCAACATTACATGTTTGTTCCCATAGGCTCAGAGACCCTTGGCTCATGGGGAAAAGTGCATCTAAATTCCTTAAGGAGCTGGGAAAAGACTCATCAGGGTAACTAGGGATCCCAGGGCAGCTAGTTTCTGTTCCAGCGGCTCAGTGCGGCTGTTCAAAGGGGTAAAGCCTGCTGTATTTTGGGCACACGCCCCAGCTCTGAGGAGCTGGATGAGATTTTCGCCTTTAATCGGTGATACACACGTAACAACATGTACCTTATATGCCCTTTATATCAAAAATGTATCTCTTAAAACTTCTGTACCTATTATGTAATTAAATATTCCTATTGGTAAAAAAAATATACTTTAAAATAAGGGGTGGTAGGGGAAGTGGAATATTCAAACGGCTTCAGGGAAAAAATCCAAATATTCTTCCTTGAAGCCTTTTTATCCCCTTAAATATATATTTATATATATATTTTATTATATATATTATATATATTATATATATATATATATAAATATATATATATGACACACACAAAGACAGGATGTTTCAGAGGGGGGACACAGAAACAAGGGGTCACAATTGGAAGTTGAAGACTCCTATGAGTCAAAGGGACGTTAGGTAGTATTGCTTCACTCACAGGTTGTCAGGAAGTGTATTCCACTTCCTGACGTAGTGGAGGCAGGAACCATACATAGTTTTAAGACGAGGTTTAATAAAGCTCGTGGAGCAGGGAGAGAGGACCCAGTAGCAATCAGTGAATAGGCGGGGCCAGGAGCTATGACTCGATCCCTGCAACCACAAACAGGTGAGTACAAATAGGTGAGTACACACACACACACACACCACACACACACACACACACACACACACACACACACACACACACACACACACACACACACACACACACACACACAAATAACTAGCACACAGAAGAATGAAACTTATACGACGACATTTGGACCGACGTGGTTTGGAAAAAAATGCCATTTATTTAATTTTTTTTACACATTCAGTAATAACACAAGAGAACACAATTTGTGGTTTGAGGAAGCCTGTATTTTTCTCACAGATCAAAAAATGAAACAAAATCGTTCAAGATTTATGCTACAATCTGAATTATGCTAAAATGCATCCCAACCTGGACTTTTTTTTTCCAGGAAATTATGTTAGAGAGGGTAATGTTGCCTTCATGGAGGCGTTTAACACTCGACCACCACTAAACTGACACAACGGTTCGCTTAGAATCAAAACTTTATCAAGTCTATGATAATGATTAGGCACTGGGTATTAGACAAGCTGAAATATCACTTACATAAGAGGTATTAAAAATGCACAAGACATGAATAGTAACTCCAGCTGAAATACCTGCATGGCAACAGTTTTCTCCTGGTATTTTTAAGTTTATTCAGAAATACTTAGGAAAGCTGGGAAACTGCCGACGTGTAAAAAAAAAAAAAAAAAGTTGACAGGGAACGATAAAAGCATAAATACATAAGAATAATGAACACTTATATTTAACTCGTACAAAAAAAAATCAATACTTCTGAGGCAGCCCATCAGCTAGCAACGAAGCATAAGGATATGTTAAGCAGTAAGCATCCTTCACTTT
Organism: Cherax quadricarinatus; assembly: GCF_026875155.1. Classification (NCBI taxonomy): domain Eukaryota; kingdom Metazoa; phylum Arthropoda; class Malacostraca; order Decapoda; family Parastacidae; genus Cherax; species Cherax quadricarinatus. Next base: position 32,269,179 of record NC_069425.1, read on the forward strand.
CTCTAACCAAGGTGAGAAACTTGTTCCTAATCTCACACACACACACACACACACACACAACTTCGTAATTCTAATTTATTATAAAGGCCTCGGTGAGGAGCTTTTAAGGATCGTACACACCTTATTCGTTTTAGCTTATGAAGAGAGGGAGTGTTCATCTTGGCATACTGATAATGTATGTATGTGTATACTGTCCGGCATCCGCATGTTTATTTACATTGCCAAGCACAGTGTGAGCATTCGCCGGGGACCGACCACCCGCCTGCTGGCCTACTTACTATCATGACTTTACCGTTACCTTTAACCTGTTAACATCTGGGGACTAGGTTTATATAAAATTGTAATATTTAACTTTCTAAGATATACAGCGCAATACTGATCAGATACAGCCGGTAAAATGGTGCAGTGTCATGATTCCATAATTACGAACATAAAAGAAAAGGGCATGCCAACAGCTATATATATGTCGTGCCGAATACGATAAAATTTGTAATATTTGCTTAAATAGCAACGCACTTCTTGCCGGATAGGGCAAGCGAAAATTTGTGTATGCAATAATTTCGCAAAAATCATTCTGAACATAACGAAAAAAATTATTTAATTGTGTTTGTTGATTATTAAATTATTGTAAACTTGTATAAAATATATTTTGTTGGATTAGGCTAAATTAAATTGAGCTTGTTATAATAAGGTTAGGTAAGCTTCCTAAGGTACTTTTGGTACAAAATTTTTAATTTTTATATTAACATAAATGAAAAAATATATCTTTAAATGTATAAGCGAAAATTTTGGAAAGGACGTAATTTTAAACGAGTTCTTGCTAATTGACCATTATATATATTATATATATATATATATATATATAATATATATATATTATATATATATATATATATATATATATATATATATATATATATATGTCGTGCCGAATATGTAAAACTGGTCAATTAGCAAGAACTCATTTAAAATTAAGTCCTTTCTAAAATTTTCTCTTATACGTTTAAAGATATATTTTTTTCATTAATGTTAATGTAAAAATTTTTTAATTTGTACCAAAAGAATCTTAGAAAACTTACCTAACCTTATTATAATAAGAGCAATTTATTTTAGCCTAACCCAACTAAATATATTTTAGATTTGTTTACAGTAATTTAATACTAAACAAACACAGTGAAATATATTTTTTCGTTAGGTTCAGAATGATTTTGGCGAAATTATTGCATACACAAATTTTCGCTTGTCCTATATGGCAAGATGAGCGTTGCTATTTAAGCCAAGATCGCAAGTTTTGCCTATTCGGCACGACATATATATATATATATATATATATATATATATATATATATATATATATATATATATATATATATATATATATATATATATATATATATATACGCAATAAAATCATTCTTTTATTCAGTAAATAAATTACTGAATAAAAGAATGAATAACGGGGTCAGTGAATATTACTATTCCACTCAAACACAATTTATTATTAAGTCCTTGTACAATAATATATTTGGGAACAGGAGAACATTATTGGGGTTTAGATAAATGGGGTGGTACATATAAGCAGTGAAGGAATACAATCAATTGGCGCAACAGAATATAACTTACAATACAGTTCAGAGGACAGTTCACCACAGGAACTAAGTCACATACTCTAGCCACAGGTCCCAAGACCTACACAGCCGAGTACTGCTCCAGGCCAGTACTCTGCCCAGTGTCTCCAACAGTCTCTTCCAGAGACTCCAGTAGCCCTCTCCCGAGCCATGCACCCCAGCAGCAGCAGCTCTGCTCGAATCTCCTTGCTCTAGCTGTTCCTTGGGCTTATATGGTCCTCAAAGCACCCCCACAATGGGGTGTGCACCACATGTTTTGAACTGACGCCGAGATCTGATGCCATCAAGAACAAAAGACCTTAGACTTAAGCCGAAAGGCGTGTCTGACAGCTATTTGCCAAGGCAAGTGTGGCCATATAATTGGTTAAATTAGGTCCCCCCCTCAGAGACCTCACAAGCACAGTTGAACTGCATCACACAGTAAACAGGTGATATCTTAATATGCAAAATAACCACAGTGAAAAAATAATGAACTTCCAAGCACTTTCGTGATTTCTCACATTATCAAGAAATTGATAATGTGAGAAATTACGAAAGCGCTTGGAAGTTCACTATTTTTTCACTGTTGTTGTGGAGAAATTTTCTCCAGGAGGGGGGTATCAGCCCCCTTCAGCCCCTTTCAGCCCTTTCAGCCCTGAGGGGCCCAGCCCTCTCAGAAGGGGCAAGCGTCTTGTTTACTGCTACAGTGAGTAATTGATCGCAGATGCAGTATGAGTATGCGACGTGGTCAAGCGACCGCTGCTCCTTGCAGTCCAGTGTTGCAGAGTGTATTTTAATAAGAGACAGTACATCTCTTACCTTAGCAGGACAATTAAGGAAAATCCTGCTCCCACTTTATTACCATAGTAAAGATAGTAGACATTGTTGTCTATGCTTAAGACAGCAAGATTTAAACATTCTGCTTTGCCTCATGGAGGAAGTGGCAAGGAAGCAAAGGTACTATGTCAGCTTTTCCTTTGTGCTGGGGGCAGTAATGGCGTGGGGCGCTGTGGCATCTTCAGATTACTTTTGACTCTACTGAGAGTGACACTGACGCCAGGATAACCAACAAAGAACGATCTGTGCGTTAGTGTGAACAAAGTGTCTCACAAAACACAATAAACACTTACAGAGAAGTGTGATCAGCTTCTTTAGTGATAAGATGGTGAACAATAAAGACAAATCTTGTGGAACATAGTGTACCAGTGTGCGTATTCCTAGACTATGGAAGACGTGGACATCCAAGGACACTTCAGCTTCTATCAAGTCACCGATACCTGTCGAAGGTGTGAAGAACACCATAGGTCACGCTACAAGAGCAAGGTAGGTTACGAATTTCTTGTAGTACGGGGGACTGCGCAGTTCTTGAGTCACAAGGAGTTTGTAATCAACCTATAGTCGGCAGTTAGGTGCAGACTTTTGAGTCCACACAAGTAAGTTTGTCAGCCATCAGTGAATGAAATATGCTGACATAACACCCCCTAGGGGTAATTTATTGTTTACAAATTATAACTCATTTCAGCCCATTGAGGAGTGCCTTCGACAGCATCTCAAGACCTCGTCTGCAGGGGCGGCTGTGCAGGCGATGAGCTGTCTTTCTAAGTTAAGTTTCCCTATATTTAAACTTAGCTGGTAATGCCATTTCTCAACAGTTGTTGCTTTGCACACACACACACACACACACACAACACACACACACACACACACACACACATACACAATGGCAGTCTCATACCGAGATAGGGTGACCTGAAAAGAATACCTTCACCATCACTTATCCCATCATTGTCTTGCCAGAGAAGCATCGATACTACAGTTCAGATGTCCCTTCAAAACGTAGATATTCCCACCCCTCAGTCAGAGTGCAGGCACTGTACTGACCACCCCCAGGACTCAAGTCCAGCTAACCATTTCCCTTAAATCTCATCATAAATGTTAACTTGCTCACACTCCAGCAGCACGCAAAATCATAAAAGAAAAACTTGCCTCCATTCCTATATAACACGCTCATACATGCCTGCTGAATGTCCAAGTCCCTCGCATACAAAACCTCTTTTACCCCTTCCCTCCAACCTGTCCTAGGACGACCCCTACCCTGCCTTCCCTCAGCCACAGATTCATACACCCTCCAGTTCATCCTATTTTGCTCCAAACTCTCTAAATGTCTGAAGCACCTTAACCCTATGGATAATACTTTTAGTAACTCCAAACCTAAACTCCAGACTACAAATTCTCTGCTTAATATTTACAGCACACATTTCCCTAAAAGACAGCATATTTACTGCCTTCATCCTTCTCACTGCAACATTTACAACATATGCTTCACACCCATATAAGAGTGTTGGTACCGCCATATTCTCATACATTTTCCTTTTGCCTCCATGAATAATGTTCGTCTCCACAAACACCTCAATTGCACCTACCATCCAAAGTTTTTTTTCCTCGTCAATTCTTTTGTTCAATTGTCTTTCATGGACAAAACTTCCAAATATGTGGACACATTCATTTCCTCCACACACCCTTTCTTCCAATCTGATATCCAATTTTTCATTATCTAAATTATTTGTTACCCCTCATCGCCTTGCTGTTTCTTATATTAACTTTCAATTTCTTTCTTTTACATACCCTCCTAAATTCGCCCATGAGCCTTTGCAAGTTCTCTTCAGAATTTCCGAAAAGTACAGTGTCATCGGCAAAAAGCAACTGTGACAACTCTCACTTTGTATTAGAGTCTACATATTTTAATCCCACACCTCTCCGCAACAACCTAGCATTCACTTCTTTTACAACCCCATAAATACGTTAAGCAACTAGGATGACATCACACATCTCTTTCTAAGGCCTACTTTTTAGAAAATAACCTCCCTCTCTCCTACATACCGTACCCTAAGTCTTACTATCCTCATAAAAACTGATGTCAGTAACCTACCATCTATTCAATACACTTGCAATATCTGCCACGTTACTCTCATATTTATTTTCTAAATTCATAAATGCAACAGAAACTTCCTTATCCTTATCTAAATACTGTTCACTAATATGCCTCATATCACTTATATGTCTACATATTCCCGTTCCGTCCTAAAAACCTCCTAGTTCATCTGCGATCCTGCTCTTCGTCTTACCCTTAATTCTTTCAATGATAACTCTACCCCTTTTCCTTTATACAAGGGAACAATGCACACATACTCTGCCAAGCCCTATGTACCTTCCCCTCGAAATCAAGCGATATATCAGGCTATGATTGAAAAATGAAATACTGGAGCCCTCCCTTCACCTCTGCACCAAATTCCTGGAATATCACCTGGAATACACGACTTTACCAGTTACAAAACTACTCAAACCCAGGGATCACTGGGGCAATTAGAGGCTATATTAAAATAATATTATCTCACCCCATCCACATGCACCAGCTTAAGAGGTTTTCAGACTGCTCTCACAGTAGTAACAGCTAGTAAATTTACAACATTTTATTTTAAGCCAAAGGTTGTATTCCACCGAGGCAGGGAGATCCAAAGAAAACACATTCAATGTCATTCGCTCTATAGCTGCTTTTCTAGAACACAGATAGTGGCAGCCCACTGCTGACCTACGAAACCTCAACATTAGCACTGCACTAATCCTCCAGACAAGAGTCTGGATGATTAGTGCAGTGTCTGTATATTCGCTGAGAATTTACTTTAGCTTCTATTTTGAAAACTAAAGTATAATCACTAATTTATTCAAAGGTTGGTGCTAATGACCTCTAGTGGTCGAAGTACTAAGCACAACGACGATTCATCCTCCAAAATCCAATCCAGCTAGCCGGATTTTTCTGATTTGCTTGACAAATGTCACCCCCCACACATTCAGTTCCGAACTAACACTCACTTCAAAATATTTAAGAGCTGTTACCTGTCAACACTTCTAATATCATCCGCTCCCAGTTTTACAAATTCAAGAAAGGTACATAATTCAATTCTCACTACAAGACCAAAATATCTTAGCAGCCTGTTCGATCATTATACCTTGTGTACCATCACACTGCCTTTTAATCTCTACATCTTAAGTTTTCTGCATAATATTCATAGTACACTTTGATCTCGGACATGCCATTTCCAGTCTCCGGTTTCCCCTCTCCTCCTCCCATTTACAATATTTAGTTAATGCTTCACGAAATAAATCACAATATCGTGACTGGAAGAATTCAGAGATAGCCAACATTTTGGAGAAGAAATTTTAAGAATTATTTCTAATCACAAATGAGAAATAAACGAGGAGAAAGTCCCAAGACAAGGCAGATAAAGAGAAGAGAAACTCAAAAGTCACCTCTTTACCTACCTTGTCTGCTGGCTTTCTCCTCATTTTCTTGCTCATTTGCGACTTGATAATGGTCTAGGACGGACCGAAATATCCAAAGATTATTCCCCCAAAAGAATAAAAAGTCACGATACCGTGGCTGGAACAATACACAAAAAACCTCACTTGGGAGAGGAACCTTTCGATCCGTCCTGAACCATATTTTTTTAAGAATCATACTTCCGATCCATATGTAAGTGCTGGTACCACTAGACTGGTAAATTTTATGTATTACTTAATACTTATGTATATTTTTTAGTCTAATTATGTATCTTGATATGATCTTGTCTTCAAGTCAAATTATTGCAAGTATAAATAATTTTATAAACAGACACTATTTACCGAAAGTTGAAAAGGCAACAAAACGTAACTTGTGCACTATCCCTAATGTTTTAGAAAGGCTTCTACTTGTATTAACTCTGGCATTAAACAAGGCTACGTCAAATCTTCATCTCGCAGCTTGGTACTGAGGTCACGCTCAAGATATATTACCGGCAAATGTAATAAAAGATGCGTGTAAAATATTAAAATATCAGTGAAGACGGTGCACCACGAAGTCCTGCTCTAATAGCTGCAAATACGTAATTACACAGATGTGCTCCATACTCAAGAATGGATCGCACGTAAAAAAAAAAAAAAAAGTGTATTAAACGAGGCTTGATCTAGTTGCCGAATGCCAGTCGTAAGCTTGCGAGGCTATTTATATTCACGGGGATACCGATAAATTCGTAAATTTTATATAGCACATGCGAAATGCTAGCTAATCAGGTTTGATTCAAGGAAGAGAAAGGTAGATCCATTTTTTTTAATCAAGAGCCGTTCACTTGCATCAAAGTACCCTAACATGAAGGGATTCGCGAGCCTAGCCTGTGTTACTGTTTCATTCTGTTAATGTGTGCTTCAGAGGAGGGACAGGTTTAGGCTAATGCTTTTTCGTAGGCCTTTAAAAGTTTCCGTGAGCATTTTTTCCTCCCGGTACTGGGTGCACAAAATAACCTAATATGTTTTTACATCTTGCATTTTTGTGCTCCTGAATTTCATAAATGATTTTAGCTGTAAAATATTTTATTCTTGATCATAAGTTACAGGCTCGCACATAAAGTATTAAAACAAAGTAGAATAATGAACGTCCGAATATATCAGAGAAAATTTTGAAAAAAAAAAAAAAATGGGAAAGTATTACAGAGGCGAATATAAATCGGGCTGGTGGTGGTGACCTCTCTCTCTCTTCTCTCTCTCGCCCGTTCTCTCTCGCTCTCTGTTGCCTGTCTCAGTCTTCCGCTTTTCAGATTAAAGCCACACGTCTCGACTCGTTTTCTCCGTTATTTCTCCCTTCCCCATCTCGTTCCTAATCTGCCATTCGTCGTTGCCTTATAACTTCCCGCTGCTTGAGCATGCGACAAGCATGCTACAGTTACAGTACACGGCCTAGATTCAAGGCTGAGCTTAGAAATATCAAGGCCGATGTTCTAGGGTTCGAGGCAGAAATTCGAAGCATCGACGCCGAAATATCGAAGTCGGTGTTCGAAGCATCGATATCGAGGTTCGAAGAATCAAGGTCGACGTTCATGGAAGGTGTCCAAAAAATCAAGATCAATGTTTCAAAATATCAAGGACAAGATTCAAGACATCAAGGACTGCGTCCGAATCACTGAGGTAGACGAATTAAAAAAAAAAAGTCTACCGTCAGTGTCGATACAGATGGTCGAAGTCGATGTTAGCGACAACGCTGATATTTCCGTTTTCCCGGCCGTCATAATCAACAATTCCGCACTGATATCCTCTGGTGAATACATTCATCCCTTCGGTTCAGCCATTTATAAATCTGCAATTGATTATTGCCGCGCGGAAGCAAACGACGAAGAGGTTTTATAAAGCACAACTACATTTGCTTACATCCGCTCTAAGGTATACTTTTGCCAGTTTGGGGAAGCAAGTGTGGTGAACGTAAAGACCGCTATAAATTATCGTCTCTCCAGACTTACAGCTGAAAAACTATAATTGCCTGAGCACTTCGTGTTAGGTTGCCACAGTCTCGCTTCTCGTGATTCCAGATTACTTTTTCTCTTCATGGGTTCAATCTGTCCGTCCTCTTAATTACTTGCTCGGAAATTTTCCCCCTCGCTTGATTACTGAATTGCCGCTAAATCCTACTGTTGTCACTCGCATTTGGCGCTGCAAAATTATGCATTTAGTTTTGAAAATGTTATAGCTTTGCTTTTATGCATATTTTAGTATACATTACTAGAAGCAAGTGACATACTTGAGTCTCACTTCTTTAAAATGGTGAGAGGCTCCAGCCATGCTCATGTTTACATACAGCGAAGTTCTACGAGTTCTACCGCATTGCAGACCTGCTCCAAGTGTTTAGACGATTTAGTGACATGAGAAAGCTTTTCCATAAAGAGCCGGATGGGCTGGTAAGGAGTTGCAAAAAAAAATTTGTATATTAAAGAAGAAAGTCTTAGCAACTAAGTGGGCCTTATAAAATCTTTGTAGCTCTGCAAAGCTACAGAGCTAAATATTATTTCTAGTATCTGATTAAAGATTCTAATGGTAAACACAAGAAACAACTTTATTAAATAGTAGTAGTCTGTTTCACAGATTAGTGATGAACCTCAGCCACCTCCACAGGCAATTAAGCAGATAATAGTTCCAATTCACTTTATAAAAAGAACAGCAGATTTTGAAGTTCATTATTAGATCAGGCATTATTACCCATTTGTGAGCCATATATTTTCCTATCATAAAGATAGATGAGATGTTATATTCGTCATTTGCCTTGCTTCTGGGTGCATTCAAACTAAAGAAGCAATTTTCAGAAAAAATGGAGCCCTCACTAAATTTTAGTGAGAAGCTTTGAGATGGATGGAAACGTGGGAAGTGTGAGCTCATTGTAACAGTAGATGGTATCTGAATACCGATGAGTTATCGATAACGAAGACACAAAATCAGTAATTGGAAACGTTATTTAGACAACTTTTCGCCTACACAACAAGCGAAACATGGAATAAAGTCTTCAGTTGCTGCTCTTAGGGCTATCATCAGCAAGAAGCTTATTGATGCGGTCAGCTGCAGTGAGATGATCGTCTCTTACATGTAAACAATTTTGTACCTCTTTTCATATTGGTCTTCTATTTTGCAGTAGTGCATGTCGCTTCGTCTTCTAGAGGCACTGAGTAGGCCTACAATAAGATAAAAACCAGCCCATCGAATAAATTTACTGTATTTATTGTATGTAAACATGAGCATTACGCTGACACAAATCCTGAAATCTTAACATTCAGAAGTGAGACGCAAACATTACTTGCATTCTAGCAGAATCTTCTTAGATATGAAAACAACAGGCATGCAGCATTTTCCAATAACAGTACAACCTGAATTTCCAGGTTGCTAAAAAAGAAAAAAAATTATTAAAGAACGCTACACAAAAAATAAGGAAAAACCATTGGAAAGCAGCCAGTCATAAATCAATGTCACTCACAATGCAGCCTTTCAGGCAACTGCGTGACCCATTCCGGTATAAAAACAACGCCAGATCTATAACTGCATAAACGTATCATAACATGAAGACATATACATCTAGTACATGAGTATTACTTCCATAAGCTACCATCCACATAACATAATAATGTGATCAACGATGCTTAGGTTAGGCCTCAATTAGATTATGCTGCACAGTTTTGGTCACCGTATTACAGAATGAATATAAATGCTCTGGAAAACGTACAAAGGAGGTGACAAAGTTGATCCCATGTATCAGGGACTGAGGTCACTGAATCTGCACTCTCTAGAAAGGCGTAGAATTAGGGGGGATATGATTGAGGTGTATAAATGGAAACAGGAATAAATAAAGATGTAAATAGCGTGCTAAAAATATCTAGCCTAGACAGGACTCGCAGCAATGGTTTTAAGTTGGAAAAATTCAGATTCAGGAAGGATATAGGAAAGCACTGGTTTGGTAATCGAGTTGTGGATGAGTGGAACAAACTCCCGAGTACAGTTATAGAGGCTAAAACGTAGTGTAGTTTTAAAAATAGGTTAGATAAATACATGAGTGGGTGTGGGTGGGTGTGAGTTGGACCTGACTAGCTTGTGCTAGGTCAGTTGCCGTGTTCCTTCCTTAAGTGAATGTGACCTGACCTAACTAGGTTGGGGCATTGGCTTAAGCCGGTAGGAGACTTGGACCTGCCTCGCATGGGCCAGTAGGCCTGCTGCAGTGTTCTTTTTTTATGTTCTTATAGCGAGCTGAGAAATACTGGACGATCACTTGTCAGCTTCAACATCGCCACAGACATGAAAACAAATTCCAAAACGCAATCAGTACAGAAATACACACAGTATATAGCCTTACCTGCAGGGCGGAAACCACGGCTGTCCGATCATTCTTGCAAGCCCACACAAATACTGCAAGGAACATCACACTCCCACAACAAAGACGAAATACAATAGCGCAATAAAACATGGTGACAAGCCTTGTATTGAGAAAGGGTACTATTGAGTTAGCCAACGGACATCACTCCATCACAGGCAAAGCAATAAACATAACATTAAATGACCAAGAAATACATAGTACAAAGCCTTACCTACAAGGAGGGCACCAATGAGCCGAGAAATAGAGACCGATCACTCTCTCAGGTCCACAAACATCGTTGAGGTCGACCAGGCCGTTGTGGCCAAGCACTTTCTCCCCAATGCTCTTGATCAGGGAAGGGTGAGCCATCTTGCTGCACTTTTAAGTATCTTATTGTAGATGTTTCAAAGATGTTTCCACATAACAGTACTTTTTTATTGTGTTTTTACAATATTTTGCAGATCCTTTTGCACCCACAAGAAATAAGTTTCCTCTGTCACGTGAATAGACAGTGAAAGGCGTTGTGTGTATGTTTAATATATACACACACATCACTATATATTAATATATTATATTATATTATTATAATTATATTAATATACTATATTATATATATATTTATATATATAATTATATATATATATATAAATGTGTGTGTTGTATATAATTGTATATATATATATTATATATATATATATATATAATATGTGTGTGTGTGTGTGTATAATTATAATAAAATATATATATATATATATATATATATATATATATTTTATATATATATTATATATATATATATATAATGTAGATATATAGTCAGAGGGCGTTCTCGTACAGGAGCTCGGAGAGGCAGAAATCAATCACAAGATCACAAAACAATTTTCCACTCCGCTCATTCGTCGATGTTTTGTATAGACAAGGAAGGAGGGATAACCGTTGAGGCGAGAGCAGCAAAGATGAGTGAAATGCCCGTTAAGAATAACCGATATACATATATAGAAACTACATTAGTTTTACATAAATAATCACATCGCTGTTTACAGGAAATGCCTCTACTTTAATTTTATAATAAAAAAAAAAGCATTAAACTACTTTAAAGTTACATTGCACATAGGCATAAGAGCATGTTTATGAAGACTGCAATGAGAACAGTGATGAAACCGTTTGTGCAAAACGAGTTACACTGGAATGAATTTGAAAAAATAAAAATCCTTAGTCCTGAGCAACAAAGCCAGTTATGGTATATTTAATTTACTGATTAATTTCAAGCTCCACGGTAACGATTCGCAGTTCTTAAGGAGCACACTGGAAAAATGAAGTTTAGCCCATTTTAAACAAAATCGATACAAATAATTCATTTTTTTTTCATATTCTGTGTGAAGTATTAACATTACGTTCTGTTTCTAACATGATAAATAGCTATTCTCCCTTTTTTTTTTTGAAACTATTGAGTTTCCTTACATGTCTATTTTTACTTCACTGATTAAACATTATTGATGTATGGTATACTGTTATACATTCATGGTTACAAAACCGAAAAGTAGATGAATAAGACATGTGTAACATTCGAGTACCATTATTGTGGGACGTTTCGCCAGTCAGTGGCTTCTTCAGCTCAATACAGAGACGGTAGTTTGAAGTGATCAGTCCCTCAGCCTTGAAAGATGTTCAGTACATCAAGAACGATGAACTGAACACCTTTCAAGGCTGAGGAACTAATCATTTAAATAATTTCACGTCTTCCATTGTCTCGAGTATTATTCTCTATACTAGACTGATAAAGCAACCAGCTGGTGAAGCTTTCCCACAATAAAGATACCCAAGTGTTGCTGGCAACTCTCCACACTTGAATTAATCATTTAAACATTAGCACATTGTGTAAACATATTTACATAAAAAACGGTTTTATAAACATCAATTCAAAATAAATATTACACGACAACGCAAGGGTAGATGTAAGCATTACAGCATCAGATGATTGTGTTTTCAACTTTTAAAAAGGTGAACTGGTCTCAAGGGGAACCTGATGAAACTACCTTCGAGCAAAACTGCCTAAACTCTCCAAATGTAGTAATATATAATATATATATATATATATATATATATATATATATAATATATATATATATATTTAATTTATTTATTTACAGTAAACCATTTGTTCACACGCAAAGATCAATACTGGCTGAGGTCAAGACTTGTCAACATTCGAATCCCTAGCCTTCACAAGGTGACACGTTCTAATATATAAATCATTAGAGGTAATAATACAAGAGTTAGTGGCTCCCCTCGAGTACTTGAGAAGCAGGTGATAGATGGAGACCAGTCACGCAACCTGCGGCCTGTGTTTACTACCGGCCAATTGCAAGACTTGCCTTAGTCATTACAATTCGATTTTCATCTTGTTGTTGAGGGACTACACACTACCGTGGCAAATTATTATTGTATTCACAGTGGCATGACAAAACGCTTAAGACGGAGTACATAGTTTCAGATTCACATCTTGCTCACTAACATTTTTACATACTGAAATCGTAATTTGTTCTTTTTGCTCTAAAACATCACATTTTCTTAAAACATAGTGCATACAATAATTCTATAATTAGAGAGCAGCATGTACCCGAACGAATGGAACACGTGAAATACTTTGGTGAAATATCAACTGACAGTAAGGAAAAATGTAGTGAAAGCTAGAAAAATGGCGAAATGAATTGAGCTTTCAAAACAAAAGAAATAGTGTCAATGGTTATGCTATTCAAATCACTTGCGCTCTCTCGCCTAGAGTACTGTTGGATGTTAACGGCTCCATTCAAAGTAGGAGAGAGCTGGGACAGATATAGATCACTTAGTGCTTGCATGGAGCCCATAAAACATTTAAACTATGGGGAACACCTCAAAGTACTGAATATATATGTACTTTCTGGAATGAAGGAGAGATACAGGATAATTATATATGTAGAAAATATTGAGGGCCTAGTACATCAATGTAATAGATATGGTGGGAAGTGTAAAATATTTTCAATGAAAAGTAGGGGTATTATGAATACAAGAACACTACGTAAACATACATTGGCCTAGACTATTCAGCATACTACCAAGGAGATAACAGAAACAGTCAAGTAGATATTAGTAACAACTTGGTTGACCAGGTAATCAGAAAAACCTGGCTCAGGATGAGCTATGGAAATAGAAGACTCGAAACGGGTCACAGGCATGTCACAAGCCTTAATATTTTTTGTTAATGAAAAAAAATCACGTTGAAATCTTTTAATCAAACATCACTGAAACTTCATTGAATAAAGAAATATCCTCACTATTTGTACCAAACGATAAAGTCCCAACTTACTATAGAGCAACCATACAATTCGCTAATTAATGTTTTATACATTTGGCATCACAGAACATTAGTGTACAAATGTTTACCTGGAGTTTACCTGGAGAGAGTTCGGGGGTAACGCCCGCGGCCAGGTCTGTGACCAGGCTCATGGTGGATCAGCGCTGATCAACCAGGCTGTTTGCGGCTGACGCAAACCAATCTAGAAAAATCTTTCCGTATGTCTTGTAATCGAGTGTCAATTTAAAGACCTATCACAGCCAGGGTGATTAAGACTGTCTTCCAACATTGTCGCAATCCTAAGAGCTGAATTTATTCAACTCTTAGGGAGACTGAATAAATTTTTAAGAGATAAAATAAGAACATTTTCAGATTTAGCTTTTGGTTTATGACCAATTAACTGCAAGGGTCATTAAAGTCACAATCAACGCAGTAAAAAATCATTAAGAATACTTTCACCTCTGATGAAAATTTTATTCAGGTTATTAAGCCGAGGGTTAGTGGGTTAGTGACCGAGGATAACCCAAAAATGCCATTGTGGTTCCACTGGGATCCTTCGGAGTCCTTTGGTCCTCTTACATAGAATGCGATCGGCAACAGTCGTTCAACACTTGGTCATTCATTCGCTGCTAAGGGAACAAAGGCAACAATAACAAAAAAGTCCAGCGTTCCTATTCACCCTGGGATCGAACCCGGGTCCTTCGGCTGAGACGAAGCCGTGACCACTGCATCAAGAGCCACTAAACGGATTTAAGATGTAATTAAATTGTGAACATAGATAAAGATAAGCTTATTTGTGTGTATTCGGTAATCGTACAAGGCCGTAACAAAGTGCGCAATTTATAATTAGGTTAGGGATTACACTTAGTAAATATACACACAATACTTTTATCGGAGAATATACCCATATCTTTAAGATAGGCTAAATTTTTAAAACTGAAAAGCCTAGCGACTGCCAGGGTAATGAAGATCACGCTATATCTGGTTACTAATCGTCTAGTATAAATATTCCTAGAATATAGATTATAATAAACTGTGTAAATATACAGCGAGATAAACCTCTCTATGTATGGATGTTTAACACCGGCCATCTCCCACTGAGGCAGAGTGACCCGAAAAAAAGAAGAAACGAAAGTTTGTCTTTTTACTTTTAGTAGTTTATACAGAAGAGGTTATTAGCCCCTTACTACACACACTGCTTACAGAGGAAGTATCCTTTTCCACTTGCCCATGGATTATATATATATATATATATATATATATTATATATATATATATATATATATATATATATATATATATATATATATATATTATGCAGAAATCGCGAAGCGATATAAGATGCGAAACAACCACGGAGGGAGTTGAATAATAGCTCTAGGCCTTTCGCCTTGCAATCAACGTATCAGGAATTGCAACGTTGCAGAAGAGGATAAAGTTCCAGTGAACAAGTTCAGAGGGAGCTTTTTTTTTCAAAAACTCTCATGACCACTTTTGGTAGGCCTAGACTCTGCCGTCCCACTGAAAATCCTTTGCTCAATAATTCTTGGAGCAAAAACGTTTTTTTAAATTATTTTCTCTCGTAAAAGAATCTGTATTCTTGATTTGTAGATGTTTTCCATTGGAAATTTAACTATACTGAGGATGATTAAATTTAATTATCCTGTTTGTCAACCGAAGTGATCTAGTCTTCAGATTTAAGGATACATCAGTGAAAATATCTGACGGATAAATGTCATTATTTGAGAGTGTATCAGTTAATATACAATACTAATAAATATCATGGTTTAAGGGTGAATTAGCAAAGACGTAGGAATAAATATCACGGTCAACTAAAATTCAGTGACATCTATGTAGCGATAGTGGAATGTTGTTTTTCCAACGCTAGCACAAAGACTATTATGCCAGCAAAATGAGGTGTTTGTAAAAAGTGAAATATTCATGAAATCGACTCTTTATTATGACTCTCGAGTGTCTCGCTCTTCTAGAATTATTTTTTGCTGTAAAAACTTCATTTCCTACATGGCGCATGACGTGCAATTAAAATACATACTTATGTTGCTTTTGGCGATGTTATACTGTTTTCTCGGAAGCGTGAAACATATATTCAAAATTTTTATATCCCAAGAATAAACATGTAAATTTTCCATTAGCTCACGACTTGACGTGATGAAATTTACTTATACATCGGGGCTTTATGATGAACAATGATAATATGCTTAAGGTCTAACGTCAATAAACCTTGTTTGCAATAGTTTAAATTTTTCTCTGCCTCCCTCTCAACAAATTCTGTTTTCAGGTGAAGATTACAATTGATAAATATACGAACCTGATTTTGCTGTTATATTTTAATCTTGGCCAAGACCAGAATACGAGGTTTATGTACTGTGATGCTGTGAATCTCGTTATTTACTAAATGCGAAAATATATTATTAACAAAAGTTAGCACCAATACGAACACAGGATAAATAGTTACCTGTCACTCAAACGATTGTAACCAAGAATACAAGGTATTACTCCCTGTGACATAAGTATAAGATGGAAGCCAGCTTAATATTTTGGACTGGCAGACTTGCTAGATTTTTTCTTAGTCTCGTGACTATGTAAGATAATGGCTGCATCGTACAAACTTCTATTTACATTCAGTATACACGAACCTTTAATTTTCTACGTGTTTCTTAATACTTCTTAATCTTGCCATATTTCCAGAGATAGGCCGTGAAGGCAAGGATTACTGGAACTATTAACATATATATAGCACAACAAAACTAAGCAGCTAATTAACTGTATTCCCTAGATAATGAGAGAAACAAAAGCTGGTAATCTGCACCGATTCTATCTCTACATAAAATTACAATAAGAATCTGTTAAACCTGTTAAACACCTTATAATCGGGAGGCACGATGAGGATAGTTGGCTAAACCTTGTAACTGTGAGATACTAAAGATTTTATGGATTAATATTAACTAGGTCAAAAAGATACAGAAACTGCATGATGCCATCTTCTTGTCATTGAATATGTTTTCAATAGGCATAAAAATACAAATAAATATAACATATATAAGCCTTTGAATCAACTCTCAAAAATTTCACAACGAGAGATACTATCTTCTGTGCAGCAGTCTGGCAGCGTGAGAAATTTATTCAAGCTCATGGCAAGAAATACATTCACAGTGTTGATGACATGCAGTTCAAGTAGTCTTGCAAGTGCAATGGTCTCTGAAAACCGTTTGAAAATGCTTGTGATCAGACCTGGTTTGATACAAACGCTTGTACTTTATTGGTTGCAGAGGGGCATTACTTTCTGATACTAGCCTAGAAGAATTTTCTTTGTGCCACACTCTCAGGTGTAGGAAGCATGATTAATGAAAAGTCCTGACCAAAGGCTCTCAGAGGCTTGCGAGTGTTGCTGCGCTACTCGATATGATAGTTACGTGGTGGAAACACCTTAAGCAAGTTGTTACACTATTATATACGTTAGTTAAATTGCGAGTCCTTTTGGAAGGCGCACTGGCCTCTGTTATATAATCATCAACGTCGAAAAATCACTGGAAATTACAAGGCTCTTCCCAAGTAATGGAATGATTGATTATCCCAAAGCAGCAAAGAAAATAGGTTGCTACATCTCTATGCACTGAAAAAAACTGGTACTTTTTTGTTTTTAACACAATCCAGGAACTATGATACATTATATGGTATACTACTGAAATTGAGAAGTCAAAGAAGTGAAAGCCTTGTTTGAAGGGCATCACAGACCAGGAAAGTTCAGCGGGTTGTGGGCTGATCAGTTTCGAGAGCAAACTTGTGTAAGATATGGTAAAGTAAAAGGTGGGCTTATTGGATTTACACTGAACCTTGACTAAATTTCAAACTGGGTTCTTTGTAACCAACTATGCACTACCCTCTTCGGTGCAACAGGGATGCAATGTTTGAAAGGCAACTAAGGAATGACTATGATGCACTGCAAATGAAACAATTACTGGAATGATGCAGTTGAAATCTAGGACAAAATTAAGGCAGTCTTCCAGGTTTCTACAAACCGCAGAAGCATCTAGTTAATTACCGATAGAGACCGTGAAGAAGTGTTAAAGTGAGAGATGTGTCAGTGTATGACATTAAAAAAGTTCAGTTATTTAGGCACCATTGCAAATAGAAGACATGCAAGTCTGAAACATGAGCTTGAATTTCAAATGGCTACAGACTCATTACTTTCAGATGAGTATATATGGTCTCAAGAGAAAAAATAGAAGACTCAAATGATAAAATAAATTTGCTGTCCCTGAAATACTGTCTATGTCTGTAGGAGCTAAAATTATTGAGGGTAATGAGCAACTCTTATGCCGCCTGGCCTAAGACTGCAAAGATTGAAGGCTTTATCCAGAATTTTGTATGGGCAATTGCAAGAAAAGTAGAATCTGAAGAGTAGAGTCTGGGTCTCATCAGTTATTGACAGTTCTCGATACTTCAACTTGTCCATCATAACCCATGAGCGTTAACTTAGAAAGATATTACACATGCACATTACAGACTGACTATGAAAACATGGATATCACATAGCCGCGTATAGCGGGACCATTAGGGGGAACAACAAAAAAAAAGAGCTCTGATTAAAGTGTTATGCAGAAATACTTCCCCAAATAATGAAACCATAACTGGCGAAGATCAATGTATTTCGGCATGAGGAAATAATGCGATTATTGCATACAGCCCTACGCATGTCTTCTAAGTAATCAAAGTAAAAGATAAATTCATGTTAATGAAGACAATGCATTTGTTTTCTTGTTAAGTGGAAATGGCAAAATCCCGAGCGCTATATCCAAATGAAAAGAAAGTTGATGGTTCGCTGATTAACATGAATGCATCAGTTAGAGTACATAGCACCGCGTGTGATGGCCTTATTGCTACACGCCCTCGCCCTTACTCATACGCGCACGATGCGCACACTCTGAGTGATTGTGATATAGTGTCTAACTCTTTCAGGAAGGACAAAACTTCTGCAGTAACTATTATAAGCATCAAAACCTACACCTTCATTTGTTCGGAGAGCCGTCTGGTGCCATCACAGGTATCCTATGCTCGGCCCAAGTATTTATGCCTCCCCTGTGGTAGTGGTGGTTTCCAAGATTTACGCTACGAGTTATTTAGCAGGAAATCATCTGAGCCTTCGAGTATTGGAGTACCATTTTCTCTGAACACTTTTACAGTGCATCTAATTGAAAACAACTAACAACAAAAAAAGATGTCCCTCCAGTTAATGCTACGAACCTTGAGTGAAAACTTAAAAAATATCTTCCAACCACAAATTAGAATTACGTGAGCACCAAAGGTTATTGCTTGTAGACGTGCTTCAGACAGAAAACATGCTCAAAGACTTCGTGCAACTGCAGAGCAGCTACACTATTATATAGTTTTTTTTTTTTTGCAAATATTTTGGAGATATAACTGTTTGTATGAGTGAAATTAGAGAAGACGAAGCTAATGAATACCTGCCTGATGGTGAAGTGTACATGAAGACTTTTCGATATAAAATAATTGGTTCTTTCTTCAAGTTTCCATCACTGAAAAATTCCTATGAAGTTTTGGTTTAATATTAAACATAATTTTAGTAATACTTTAAGAGCCGTATTCTTGCTGTCATGTAATTTTTCTTGATTACATTAAAAACCCGAAAATAATAGGACGTAATTTGTTTATATATCCCAAATGGTGAGAATAAAAAAAAAAAAAAATCTTTAGTATTAGAAATTCAAGGTCAATGGCGGATGCATCGCGATTAAGTTCTTGTACTCTCAGTTATTAGACGAGGTGACTAACTCACTCAGCTAAAATTTAAAAAAAAAGAAAATGTCGACAAATTGCATAACCTCACTTTTTAAATAAGATTCAAAGCAACAAACACCTACGGTCGTTAATTAAATTGCATTAAATAATATCAATAAACGAATATCACATGTAAATCCTATTTACTTAAGCTGACAGTAGTCTAATAAAATACAGCCGACCTGGTCAAGACCACACCCGACATACACACACAAACATTAATATACATATATATATTTATATATATATATATATATATATATATATATATATATATATTTATATTATAATATATATAATGAGACACACAGCTTAAATCAAAATCAGTTTAAAAATAATAGTGCAGTTTGGATTCAGATTGAAAAAAGTTCAAAGTTCAGTACCAAATACGATCATTCAACAACAGCAGCGCCAATCATCTCTCAAAATAAACCGGTTAAGCACCCACAATACACCGTAACCACTCATACACACGAGCTACCACTAAGAGTCCACCAAATACTGACTTTTGCGCACAAAACAACGTACTTATTTTAATTGTGCATATTTTTTATGGCTAGTTTCTTAAAATTATGAGTACGTACTAGAGCAAAATTAAATACCACAGTTGAAAATACGTACTGTCACAGCAACATGAATGCCAATTTACTTGGTGTATTATTTATTACTTCACACTTATGTTGTTGCTTTAAGCAAATAACAACACAAGACTAGCCGGGGATCGAACCTCCCCTCCCCCCGACATTTTATTACGCCTTCCAAGCCCGCCAAAATTCCGAGACGCCTTTGACAATTGGGCCATCAATGCTACAAACATCGGGTGCCTATTACCACTGGACATGTCCCTCCTGATGTAAGTATATACGTACTTGGCTGTGGAAAGCTACAGGACTAATTGCATTCTCTTCCCGTTTGGAATACCACTGTTCACGAGCAGTACACATATTAATGCATTAACGAACGAGTGGTTTTAAGCAAATAACGATACTGCGAATAGCTAGGGATCGAACCTCCCGATATTTTAGCATGCCTCTCTCTCTCTCTCAAATGTAAATGAGAGTGTAAATGATAATGGGAGCCCTTTGATTGAACTTTGTATAGAAAGGGGTTTAGTTATAGGTAATACATATTTTAAGAAAAAGAGGATAAATAAGTATACACGATATGATGTAGGGCGAAATGACAGTAGTTTGTTGGATTATGTATTGGTAGATAAAAGACTGTTGAGTAGACTTCAGGATGTACATGTTTATAGAGGGGCCACAGATATATCAGATCACTTTCTAGTTGTAGCTACACTGAGAGTAAAAGGTAGATGGGATACAAGGAGAATAGAAGCATCAGGGAAGAGAGAGGTGAAGGTTTATAAACTAAAAGAGGAGGCAGTTAGGGTAAGATATAAACAGCTATTGGAGGATAGATGGGCTAATGAGAGCATAGGCAATGGGGTCGAAGAGGTATGGGGTAGGTTTAAAAATGTAGTGTTAGAGTGTTCAGCAGAAGTTTGTGGTTACAGGAAAGTGGTGCAGGAGGGAAGAGGAGCGATTGGTGGAATGATGATGTAAAGAGAGTAGTAAGGGAGAAAAAGTTAGCATATGAGAAGTTTTTACAAAGTAGAAGTGATGCAAGGAGGGAAGAGTATATGAGAGAAAAAGAGAGAAGTTAAGAGAGTGGTGAAGCAATGTAAAAAGAGCAAATGAGAGAGTGGGTGAGATGTTATCAACAAATTTTGTTGAAAATAAGAAAAAGTTTTGGAGTGAGATTAACAAGTTAAGAAAGCCTAGAGAACAAATGGATTTGTCAGTTAAAAATAGGAGAGGAGAGTTATTAAATGGAGAGTTAGAGGTATTGGGAAGATGGAAGGAATATTTTGAGGAATTGTTAAATGTTGATGAAGATAGGGAAGCTGTGATTTCGTGTATAGGGCAAGGAGGAATAACATCTTGTAGGAGTGAGGAAGAGCCAGTTGTGAGTGTGGGGGAAGTTCGTGAGGCAGTAGGTAAAATGAAAGGGGGTAAGGCAGCCGGGATTGATGGGATAAAGATAGAAATGTTAAAAGCAGGTGGGGATATAGTTTTGGAGTGGTTGGTGCAATTATTTAATAAATGTATGGAAGAGGGTAAGGTACCTAGGGATTGGCAGAGAGCATGCATAGTTCCTTTGTATAAAGGCAAAGGGGATAAAAGAGAGTGCAAAAATTATAGGGGATAAGTCTGTTGAGTGTAACCTGGTAAAGTGTATGGTAGAGTTATAATTGAAAGAATTAAGAGTAAGACGGAGAATAGGATAGCAGATGAACAAGGAGGCTTTAGGAAAGGTAGGGGGTGTGTGGACCAGGTGTTTACAGTGAAACATATAAGTGAACAGTATTTAGATAAGGCTAAAGAGGTCTTTGTGGCATTTATGGATTTGGAAAAGGCGTATGACAGGGTGGATAGGGGGGCAATGTGGCAGATGTTGCAAGTGTATGGTGTAGGAGGTAGGTTACTGAAAGCAGTGAAGAGTTTTTACGAGGATAGTGAGCTCAAGTTAGAGTATGTAGGAAAGAGGGAAATTTTTTCCCAGTAAAAGTAGGCCTTAGACAAGGATGTGTGATGTCACCGTGGTTGTTTAATATATTTATAGATGGGGTTGTAAGAGAAGTAAATGCGAGGGTCTTGGCAAGAGGCGTGGAGTTAAAAGATAAAGAATCACACACAAAGTGGGAGTTGTCACAGCTGCTCTTTGCTGATGACACTGTGCTCTTGGGAGATTCTGAAGAGAAGTTTGCAGAGATTGGTGGATGAATTTGGTAGGGTGTGCAAAAGAGAAAATTAAAGGTGAATACAGGAAAGAGTAAGGTTATGAGGATAACAAAAAGATTAGGTGATGAAAGATTGAATATCAGATTGGAGGGAGAGAGTATGGAGGAGGTGAACGTATTCAATATTTGGGAGTGGACGTGTCAGCGGATGGGTCTATGAAAGATGAGGTGAATCATAGAATTGATGAGGGAAAAAGAGTGAGTGGTGCACTTAGGAGTCTGTGGAGACAAAGAACTGTGTCCTTGGAGGCAAAGAGGGGAATGTATGAGAGTATAGTTTTACCAACGCTCTTATATGGGTGTGAAGCGTGGGTGATGAATGTTGCAGCGAGGAGAAGGCTGGAGGCAGTGGAGATGTCATGTCTGAGGGCAATGTGTGGTGTGAATATAATGCAGAGAATTCGTAGTTTGGAAGTTAGGAGGAGGTGCGGGATTACCAAAACTGTTGTCCAGAGGGCTGAGGAAGGGTTGTTGAGGTGGTTCGGACATGTAGAGAGAATGGAGCGAAACAGAATGACTTCAAGAGTGTATCAGTCTGTAGTGGAAGGAAGGCGGGGTAGGGGTCGGCCTAGGAAGGGTTGGAGGGAGGGGGTTAAAGGAGGTTTTGTGTGCGAGGGGCTTGGACTTCCAGCAGGCATGCGTGAGCGTGTTGATAGGAGTGAATGGAGACAAATGGTTTTTAATACTTGACGTGCTGTTGGGGTGTGAGCAAAAGTAACATTTATGAAGGGATTCAGGGAAACCGGCAGGCCGGACTTGAGTCCTGGAGATGGGAAGTACAGTGCCTGCACTCTGAAGGAGGGGTGTTAATGTTGCAGTTTAAAAACTGTAGTGTAAAGCACCCTTCTGGCAAGACAGTGATGGAGTGAATGATGGTGAAAGTTTTTCTTTTTCGGGCCACCCTGCCTTGGTGGGAATCGGCCGGTGTGATAATAATATAATAATAATATATATATATATATATATATATATATATATATATATATATATATATATATATAAATTTAATTAATACATCTGATTTAAAATTAACTCACGTTTAAAATTAATATAAACGTGCTTTAATATTAATCATTAATATTAAAGGCATTATTTAATATTAAATATGTAATTTAATTTATGAAGCACGTGATTTAAAAACTCACGTAATTTAATATTAACACAAGTGATATATTAATTCAACACTATTATTTAAATATAAACACGCAATTTATATTCAATACATCACTTTATTTGAACACTGATCGATAATTCATTCGCACCTGATTTAATATTAATAAAGTGAACTTAATATACGCATGTGATTTAATATAAGCAGTGATTTAATGACACAGCACTCAATTTAAATGCAAGTGATTTAATAAAAAATGAAGATATATTAAACACTGAAATATAATTAATATGTGTTATTTAAATTCACATATTTATATTAAATATTATATAACATAAACGTTCGCTATTTAGTAATGTAACGAAGTGATATAAATAGGAGCCGTGTTTTAAAATTAATCTTGTGATTATACTTAAGCACTAAATTCTAATCTTACAGACGCGGTGATTTAAAGAGGAAAATTAAAATATCCCTGAAATCTAATTTTAGTGTACTGTAGCGATAGGTTATGTAACAAGTTTTAACACAGGTAATTGAGGGATAATGTTGCCTTCCCTGACAAGAACCTCAGGGGTGAGGAAGGTCTTACATCCACCCCCGCAGTTCTTCACTCACACCCTCTCTTCCTTTTAACGTTTACTAACAAATCTTTTAGCACTTTTCAACGTTTCTTCGCGCATTATTGCAGTATTTCGTAATGTATATATTTTCTAAAACTTTTTATTATCGATAAAGTCCCTGTTTATTCGTCACTGAGCCAGAGAGGTCTGGTATTACCGCGTGTAAATGTACAAGGATGGTCACACAGAGACGAGCACTACACCCAACCTCACGACAGCCAATCTCAGACTGTGGCAGACGACGCGTCAACACTCCCGCCAAACACGCGGGCGGGGCACAGAGCCACCTAGGAACGGCTATCATCACTATACTCCTCCTAACCCTGTTATGTACTCACCTATAGGTGGTTGCCGGGGTTGAATGCCAGCTCCTGGCCCACCTCTCCTCTGTGCGCTAATAATAATATTAATAATAATAATAATAAAAATAATAATAATAATAATAAAAATAATAATGTCTCTGTTTCTACAGGCACCATGGCCTGGTGGCAACAGCTTTCGTTTCACACGGTGAGTGTCCGGGTTCGATTCCTGGCGAAGGGGTGGAAACATTGAACGAGTTTCCTCAACATGAGATTTACGGAAGTATTTACAGTGGAGACAGGGAGGCCACTGGGAGGACAGAACAAAGGGGGACACCAGCAAGGAATAAACCAACAAGTGTTGGATGACATACATACAACTGAGGAGGAGGTGAAGAAGCTGCTAAGGGACATTGATACCTCAAAGGCGATGGGACCGGACATCTCCCCGTGGGTCCTTAGAGAGGGAGCGGATATGTTGTGTGTGCCACTAACCACAATCTTCAATACATCCCTTGAAACTGGGCATCTACCTGAGGTATGGAAGACAGCAAATGGAGTTTCTATAGACCAGTGTCACTGACGTGTATAGTATGCAAAGTCATGGAGAAGATTATCAGGAGGAGAGTGGTAGAGCACCTGGAAATGAACAAGAGTATAAACGCCAACCAGCACGGATTTATGGAAGGCAAATCCTGTGTCACAAACCTTCTGGAGTTTTATGATAAAGTAACAGAAGTAAGACACGAGAGAGAGGGGTGGGTTGATTGCATCTTCTTGGGCTGCAAGAAGGCCTTTGACACAGTTCTTCACAAGAGACTAGTGCAGAAGCTAGAGGATCATGCTCGTATAACAGAAAGGGTACTGCAATGGATCAGAGAATACCTGACAGGAAGGCAACAGCGAGTCATGGTACGTGATGAGGTATCACAGTGGGCACCTGTGACGAGCGGGGTCCACAGGGGTCGGTCCTAGGACCAGTGCTATTTTTGGTATATGTGAATGACATGATGGAAGGGTTAGATTCAGAAGTATCCCTGTTCGCAGATGATGTGAAGTTAATGAGGAGAATTAAATCAGATGAGGATCAGGCAGGACTTCAAAGAGACCTGGACAGGCTGGACACCTGGGCCAGCAACTGGTTTCTCTAATTTAACTCCCAAATGCAAAGTCATGAAGATCGGGGAAGGGCAAAGAAGACCGCAGACAGAGTATAGGCTAGGTGGCCAAAGACTGCAAACCTCTCTCAAGGAGAAAGATCTTGGGGTGAGTTTAACACGGAGCATGTCTCCGGAAGCACACATCAACCAGATAACTGCTGCAGCATATGGGCGCCTAGCAAACCTGAGAACAGCGTTCCGATACCTTAGTAAGGAATTGCTCAAGACACTGTACACCGTGTACGTCAGGCCCATACTGGAGTATGCAGCAACTGTTTGGAACCCAAACTTGATCAAGTACCTCAATAAATTAGAGAAAGTGCAAAGGTTTGCGACAAGGTTAGTTCTAGAGCTAAGGGGAATGTCCTATGACGAAAGGTTAATTAGGGAAATCGGCCTGACGACACTGGAGGACAGGAGGGTAGGGGAGACATGATAACGACATACAAAATACTGCGTGAAATA
The DNA here is from genome assembly GCF_026875155.1 of Cherax quadricarinatus. Lineage (NCBI taxonomy): Eukaryota > Metazoa > Arthropoda > Malacostraca > Decapoda > Parastacidae > Cherax > Cherax quadricarinatus. Next base: position 32,295,093 of record NC_069425.1, read on the forward strand.
GACAAGGTGGACAGAGACAGGATGTTCCAGAGAGGGGACACAGAAACAAGGGGTCACAATTAGAAGTTGAAGACTCAGATGAGTCAAAGGGATGTTAGGAAGTATTTCTTCAGTCATAGAGTAGTCAGGAAGTGGAACATCCTAGCAAGTGAGGTAGTGGAGGCAGGAACCATACATAGCTTTAAGATGAGGTATGATAAAGCTCATGGAGCAGGGAGAGAGAGGACCTAGTAGCACTCGGTGAAGAGGCGGGGCCAGGAGCTGAGTTTCGACCCCTGCAACCACAATTAGGTGAGTACCGGTTGTCTATGTTCACCCATCAGTAAAATGGGTACCTGGGTATTAATCGACTGGTGTGAGTCGCATCCTGGGACAAAACTGACCTAATTTGCCCGAAATGCTCAGTATAGCAAGGGGCTTTCTGTATAGTAGTATGTCATTGATGTCAGCTAGGACTGTATTCCTTGTACATGTACTTGTAATAAATAAAAATATTATTATATGTACAAGGTATACAGTCCTAGCTGACATCAGTGACATACTGCTATATAGAAAGCTGCTTTTTATGCAGAACATTTCGGGCAAATTAGGTCGGTTGTGTCCCAGGCTGCGACCCACACCAGCCGACTAACACCCAGGTACCCATTTTACTGGTGAGGAACATAGACAATCAGTGTAAAGAATTATTATTATAGTCATAAAGAAACACGCCCAATGCCTCTATCCTCGCCGGGAATCGAACGCGGACCCTCCCCGTGAAAAACGAAAGCTTTAGCCACCAGGCCACGGACACCATTACTGGATGTTCCCTTCGCCTGGCTATGTATTTCAATGGTGAGTGTTAGTAATAACGATTTCATTAAAAAGCTGAAGTGTGTAAACTTTTGAAGAATACATGTAACTAAAAATGCTGACTGGAAATGATATACATACTATAAGGATACTAAAAAATAGCAAATCAGTTTGTAAGGTATGGACAAACACTAAAAATAAGTTCCCGACCAACCGGGCTGTGCTTCGTACGTTGGTTTGTATGCGGCCAGCAGTAACAGCCTGGTTGATCATGCCCTAATGAACCGTAAGGCCTGGTTATGGACCAGGCTGCGGGGGCGTTGACCCCCCAAAATACCATCCAGGGATGGGTTTTAGACGCGCGCACGCACAGACATAGGAAGGAAGGAAACAAGTAATGATTGTACATGACGAGATGTCAGAGTGGGGTTCCCACAAGGGTCAATCATAGGGCCGGTGCTCTTTCTTGTATACGTGAATGACATAACAAGGGATCGAGTCAGAGGTGTCCCTTTTCTCAAATGACGTGAAACTGATGAAGAGAATACAAACGGACAGGGACCAGGTAAGGTTACAAATGGATCTGTACAGGCTACAAGCCTTATCCGATAAATGGCTCCTGCAATTTAACCCCAGCAACGCAAAGTAATGAATCTTGGAAGGGCAAAGAAGACTGGAGCAGATGAAGTAAAGTCTCCGGAGATAGAGACTGCAAACCACACTCAAAGAGAAGGATATTGGGGCGAGTATCATACCGAGCACATCCCCTGAGGCGCACATCAACTAAATAACTGTTGCAGAACATGAATTTTAGCAAACCTAAGAACAGTGTTTCGATATCTAAGTAGGGAGACATTCACTACACTGTACGCCGTGTAGGTTAAGCCCATATTGGAGTATGCAGCACCAGTATGGAACCCACATCTGGTCAAACAAGTTAAGAAACTATAGAAAGTGCAAAGGATAGCAAAAGAACTAGTCCCGGAGCTAAGGGGTATGTACTTTGAGGAGAGGATGTCAGAAGGGCTAGGGGTATATGATAACGACATACAAAATACTGAGAGGAATTGACAAGGTGAACAGGGCTAGAATGTTTCAGATATGGGATACAGAGACAAGAGAGTACAACTGAAAGTTGAAAACTCAGATGAAACATAGAGATGCTAGGAAATATTTCTTCAGCCTTAGAGTTGTCAAGAAGTAGAACAATCTGGAGAGTGAAGTACTAGAGGCGGGATCCATACATAGCTTTAAGAAGAGGTATGATAAAGTTCTTGGAGCCAGGACAGTGGACCTACTAGCGATCAGAGAAGAGGCGGGGCCAAGAGCTGTGAATCGACCCCTGCAAGCACATATGGGTGAGCACACACACTAGGAGGGAATATGAATTTGGGAAGTGGCAAGTTAAGGGGCGGGGCCAAGAGCTAAGAGTCCACCTATGCATTGTGGCTAGCTGGTCCAGTGGCTAACGCGACGGTCTGGAGTTTTGAGACTCTCTGATCACGGGTTCTATCCCCACCAGTGGTATGGTTTGTTTTTTTTTTATGTCAGAGACATGTCAGTTTGACATGCCTAGCATGGATCAATAGGTAAGATAAGATTTCGTTCGGACTTTTAACCCCGGAGGGTTAGCCACCCAGGATAACCCAAGAAAGTCAGTGCGTCATCGAAGATTAACTTATTTCCATTGGGTCCTTAATCTTGTCCCCCAGCATGCGACCCACACCAGTCGACTAACACCCAGGTACCTATTTGCTGCTAGGTGAACAGGACAACAGGTGTAAGGAAACGTGTCGAATGTTTCCACCCTCCGGGAATCGAACCCGGGCCCTCCATGTGTGAAGCGGGAGCTTTAGCCACCAGGCCATACTGCACTGTTCACCGGGTATTTTATGGCTATAGGCTTAATATAATTTCAAATAATGACAGCTGAGAAAGAAAAACCTATTAAAACAAAAGTTTCAATGATGAAGTTTTACAAGACAATAAAAATGTCCAAAGTTAAGAACCACTAAAAATGGAGACGCTCCAAAAATTGCCGTCGTTTTCTGTTCGCGTTAAATGTCAATATTCCAGAGCGATGGTGACGTCAGTACCTATAATAAATTCTGAATTTTGCAAATTATTTGTATTTGCTAATTATGATATAATTATAAAAAAGTATAACCAGATGACTATTTTGGGGGGAAATGATTCTGGATTTTTTTAACTAAACTACATACATAGTCAAACTATATTCATATCAGATACAATGCAGTAAATGTTAAAGCCTACCATACACCTGTGCCGAGATTCAAACTTTTTTCTGGTTTGACATATATGCTGTAGTGCTTATCTTGGCGTCAACAGAGGTACGAATTATGAAAAGACTTGAATAATGAAACACGATACAGAACGATACAAAAACTCACGTTTTTTTTTTTTTTTTAAGATTTGAAGAAGTTCCTGCCTGAACATTATTTTAGGTGGCCCGCAGTTACAAAATCATCCTGCGTGATACGTGTGTTAGGAAAACATAGCTCATGTTCTAACCTTGTAAAATGTCATATAGATTAACCCATTGGAGCCTGCTGGGACTTTTCCAAAGGAAAAACAGCATTAGAATGAAAGAGCATTCCAATACCCCTATTGTCTCATGCTTGGCAGGTTTAATTCACATCCAATCAAACTCACTCGTATATCGATCCAATCTTTATGTAAGCCTACTTTATTTTGTAGTTTGAAGGGGGGTGATAAGGCAGGAGTCGTTGCAGAAATTATTGTAAATAATTTCGTTCGTTTGCGAATTGTTATTAACAATTGTAAAAATCTCTTCGAAGTTCGGTTCATTCAGCAGGATTCCATGAAATAACTTATTACAAGCTTGGTATTCCGGGGTATGGGGAATCATCCCGTATGGGCTAGGTGACCATACTTATATAGAGGTCTGCTGTATGTACAATCGTAGACGGGCGATCTTGAACTCAAGTACTTTCACACTTCTCAGTGCATCAGGAGCTGCGCAATGTTGCAAGGGAGCAACCAAAGCAGGGAGAAAGGTCTCAGAGTAGCGTAGGTGTCACTGGCCACAGTTACCCTTAGACTGGGTTAGTGGTCGGTGCCAACCCCGCCCTACCATGGGTGGGGTGACGGTAGGGCGGGGTTGGCACCGACCACTAACCCAGTCTAAGTGTAACCGTGGCCAGTTACACCTAAGCTACTCTGAGACCTGTCTCCCTGCTTTGGCTGCTCCCTTGCACCATTGCACAGCTCCTGATGACGCACTGAGAAGCGTGAAAGTACTTGAGCTAAAGATCTCCACCCCGTGGCTTGTCCTGCATATATATATATATATATATATATATATATATATATATATATATATATATATATATATATATATATATATATATATATATATATATATATATATAATATATATATATATATATATACATATATATATGTCGTGCCGAATATGTAAAACTGGTCAATTAGCAAGAACTCATTTAAAATTAAGTCCTTTCTAAAATTTTCTCTTATACTTTTAAAGATATATTTTTTTCATTACTGTTAATGTAAAAAATTTTAATTTTGCACCAAAAGAATCTTAGAAAACTTACCTAACCTTATTATAACAAGAACAATTTATTTTAGCCTAACAGTCGATGGCCTCCACTCCAAACCAACAGATACAGATACTAATGCCGGAAAAAAAAATCATCCCCCAGTACCAACAATACCACCAGTCCGATGACATTCTTCTTTGCAAATATACAGGGTCTAAAGCCAGCAACAAACAACAAAATACCTTTCATCCGTGGACTGCTTGCAGAGGCAAAGGCAATGTTCGCGGCTTTCAATGAGACCCACATAAAGGATCACTTGGACAACGAAATATGGATCCCAGGTTACAACCTATACAGATGTGACAGAGTGAACAGGCAAAAGGGGGAGGTTGGCCTGTACATTGCAGAGTCACTTGTTTGCACAGAACTGCTTAATGCCTCAAATGATGTAGTGGAAGTTTTAGCAGTAAAGGTCGAGAACCAAAACCTAGTCATTGTGGTAGCCTACAAGCCTCCGGATGCAACATCCCAGCAATTCCAGGAACAGCTGTTAAAAATTGACCACTGTCTGGAAAATCTTCCAGCTCCTGCACCCAACATCTTGCTCCTGGGGGATTTCAACTTAAGGCACCTAAAATGGAGGAATATAGCAAATAATATTGTTGCAGTAATAACACCAGGAGGCAGCTCTGATGAAAACTCACACTCACACGAGCTTTAAATCTCTGCACAAAATTCAATTTAAACCAGCAAATAATAGAGCCTACTAGACTGGAGAATACACTAGACCTCATCTTCACTAACAATGATGATCTGATAAGAAATGTCACCATATCAAAACAATATACTCAGATCACAACATAATTGAGGTTCAGACATGTATGTGTGGAGCCCCAGACCGACATAATGAGACTAGTCACGAGGGAGCATTCACCAAATTCAACTTCAATAACAAAAACATAAAGTGGGACCAAGTAAACCAAGTCCTAACCGATATAAGCTGGGAAAATATACTAAGCAACACAGACCCCAACTTATGCCTTGAACAGATTAACTTGGTGGCACTCGATGTATGCACAAGGCTTATTCCTCTAAGAAAAAGGAGGAGTAGATGTAAAATAGAAAGAGACAGGCACTCCTTTACAGGCGACGGAAAAGAATAACAGAGCGGCTAAAAGAGGTCAATATATCTGAAATGCGTAGGGAGACACTGGTCGGAGAAATAGCAAGCATCGAACTTAAGCTAAAGGAATCTTATAGGAGTCAGGAATCGCGGGAAGAACTAAAAGCCATAAATGAAATCGAAAGAAACCCAAAGTATTTCTTCTCCTATGCCAAATCAAAGTCGAGAACAACGTCCAGTATTGGGCCCCTACTTAAACAAGATGGGTCCTACACAGATGACAGCAAGGAAATGAGTGAGCTACTCAAGTCCCAATATGACTCAGTTTTTAGCAAGCCGCTAACCAGACTGAGAGTCGAAGATCAAAATGGATTTTTTATGAGAGAGCCACAAAATTTGATTAACACAAGCCTATCCGATGTTATCCTGACGCCAAATGACTTCGAACAGGCGATAAATGACATGCCCATGCACTCTGCCCCAGGGCCAGACTCATGGAACTCCGTGTTCATCAAGAACTGCAAGAAGCCCTTATCACGAGCCTTTTCCATCCTATGGAGAGGGAGCATGGACACGGGGGTCGTCCCACAGTTACTAAAAACAACAGACATAGCCCCACTTCACAAAGGGGGCAGTAAAGCAACAGCAAAGAACTACAGACCAATAGCACTAACATCCCATATCATAAAAATCTTTGAAAGGGTCCTAAGAAGCAAGATCACCACCCATCTAGAAACCCATCATTTACACAACCCAGGGCAACATGGGTTTAGAACAGGTCGCTCCTGTCTGTCTCAACTATTGGATCACTACGACAAGGTCCTAAATGCACTAGAAGGCAAAAAGAATGCAGATGTAATATATACAGACTTTGCAAAAGCCTTTGACAAGTGTGACCATGGCGTAATAGCGCACAAAATGCGTGCTAAAGGAATAACAGGAAAAGTCGGTCGATGGATCTATAATTTCCTCACTAACAGAACACAGAGAGTAGTCGTCAACAGAATAAAGTCCGAGGCAGCTACGGTGAAAAGCTCTGTTCCACAAGGCACAGTACTCGCTCCCATCTTGTTCCTCATCCTCATATCCGACATAGACAAGGATGTCAGCCACAGCACCGTGTCTTCCTTTGCAGATGACACCCGAATCTGCATGACAGTGTCTTCCATTGCAGACACTGCAAGGCTCCAGGCGGACATCAACCAAATCTTTCAGTGGGCTGCAGAAACAATATGAAGTTCAACGATGAGAAAATTTCAATTACTCAGATATGTTAAACACGAGGAAATTAAATCTTCATCAGAGTACAAAACAAATTCTGGCCACAAAATAGAGCAAAACACCAACGTCAAAGACCGGGGAGTGATCATGTCGGAGGATCTCACCTTCAAGGACCATAACATTGTATCAATCGCATCTGCTAGAAAAATGACAGGATGGATAATGAGAACCTTCAAAACTAGGGAGGCCAAGCCCATGATAACACTCTTCAGGTCACTTGTTCTATCTAGGCTGGAATATTGCTGCACACTAACAGCACCTTTCAAGGCAGGTGAAATTGCTGACCTAGAAAATGAACAGAGAACCTTCACGGCGCGCATAACGGAGATAAAACACCTCAATTACTGGGAGCGCTTGAGGTTCCTAAACTTGTATTCCCTGGAACGCAGGCGGGAGAGATACATGATTATATACACCTGGAAAATCCTAGAGGGACTAGTACCGAACCTGCACACGAAAATCACTCACTACGAAAGCAAAAGACTTGGCAGACGATGCAACATCCCCCCAATGAAAAGCAGGGGTGTCACTAGCACGTTAAGAGACCACACAATAAGTGTCAGGGGCCCGAGACTGTTCAACTGCCTCCACATACATAAGGGGATTACAACAGACCCTGGCAGTCTTCAAGCTGGCGCTGGACAAGCACCTAAAGTCGGTTCCTGATCAGCCGGGCTGTGGCTCGTACGTTGGTTTGCGTGCAGCCAGCAGCAACAGCCTGGTTGATCAGGCTCTGATCCACCAGGAGGCCTGGTCACAGACCGGGCCGCGGGGGCGTTGACCCCCGGAACTCTCTCCAGGTAAACTCCAGGTAACCCAATTAAATATATTTATTTTAGATTTGTATTAAAAAACAGTGAAATATTTTTATTCGTTAGTTCAGAATGATTGCAAACATGCATGACACATATATTTGCTTTTCGTATATGGCAAGATGAACTTGCATTTAAGCCAAGATGAATTCGCTATTCGCACGACAAATTTTATTTTTTTTTACCACCGCATTCCCACCAAGGCAGGTGGCCTGAAAAGAAAACTTTCACCATCATTCAGCCATCACTGTCTGCCAGAAGGGTGCTTTACACTACAGTTTTAACTGCAACATATATATATATATATATATATATTATATATATATATATATATATATATAATATTATATATATATATATATATATATATATATATATATATATATATATATATCCAAGCACTTTCGTGACTTCTCACGTTATCAAGGAGCTATAAAAGGAATAAAAGAAGGCATATAAAGGGTCAAGACTACACCTCACCATCACGTCACCACAACAAACCTACGCTTCACACACGCGTGACGACACCCGACTCTGTGAAACTCACCTAATACTCTACCCAAGAATTAAAATTTATTACTTGTCTAATGTATCATTAAATTCATTTGGTAAAAGAGATTTGGGCAAAATTTGTTCATTCAAAACAGGTTTTGAATTGAAATTGTTCATTCAAACAAGTTTTGCTCAAATCTCTTTTACCAAATGAATTTAATGATACAACAGACAAGTAATAAATTTTAATTCCTGGGTAGAGTATTAGGTGAGTCTCACAGAGTCGGGTGTCGTCACGCGTGTGTGAAGTGTAGCTTTGTTGTGGTGACGTGATGGTGAGGTGTAGCCTTGACCTTTTATATGCATTCCTTTGATGTTTTGTTTTTTATAGTTCCTTAATAATGTGAAAAGTCACGAAAGTACTTTGAATTTCGCTATTCTTTCACAGTGGTTGTTTTGCATATTCTGATATCACCTGTTTACTGTGATCATATATATATATATATATATATATTATATATATAATATATATATATATATATATATATATATATATATATATATATATATATATATTTTATATAATATATATATATAATATATATATAATATATATATCGTGCTGAATAGGTAAAATTGGTCAATGAGCAAGAACTCATTTAAAATTAAATTGTTTCTAAAATGTTCTCTTATACGTTTAAAGATATATTTTTTAATTTATGTTAATGTAAAAATTAATAATTTTGTGCCAAAAGAACCTTAGAAAACTTACCTAATTTAGTCTGATCCAAGTAAATATATTTTAGATAAGTTTACAATAATTTAATAATAAACAGACACAATGAAATATATTTTTTTCGTTCTGTTCAGAATTATTTTTGCGAAATTATTGCATACACAAATTTTCGCTTGCCTTATTCAGCAAGAAGAGCGTTGCTATTTAAGCCAAAATCGCAAATTTTACTTATTCAGCACGACAAGTAAGCCAGTAACGTGCACAAAACTGAATCAACTAGCATGCGTGCACACCAGTTCGTATGATAATAGGGCTATAATTGCAGCACTAAGAGGCAGGATATTCATTGAAGATGAGCAAATATAAGGGTGAGGTTTTCTGGTAACTTGCCTTGCCGCTAGGCTCCCGTGTGTGTGCACCGCTGAGGCGAGGCGGAGGCTGTCTCACCCTGGGCGAGGCAACAGATTAACACGGCGTAAAATCTTAATGAAGCCGTTCTGCTAGTTTTAAAAAATAAAGCAAAAAACTTGAATATCGTTCTCTCTCTTTTTTATTAAATAATTATACGGACTTAAATTTCGTATGACACAAAGGCAATAATAATTATTCTATATAGATGAACTCCCTCAAGGGAAGTTCTTTGACGCCGATGAGGAGCTCTTGATCCAAAGAACTGGGTGATCCTTTCCCTAGATCTAGCATGATTATCCTCCATTACCCTACGGGTTCAGCATTCTTTTATGAAGAGAACAAAAACTGCATTGATCAAGACATTAAGATAAAAGACTCGTATGGACTGATCAAGACTTTTATTATTAATTAATGACTTGGTCAGTGCATACACGTTAATAACAATAGTCACTAAAGAAGAATAAGCGTCACAAGACCATGGTTGGAACAATTCATAAGAACACAAGAACGAATAAACACAACAACAGGTCCATGCTAGGTAGGTTCAGTTCACACCCATTTGTACCCGTCCAACCTATATTTATAGCTACCCAAAGTTCTTGCCCAAGTGACGCTACCTGGGAGTTTATTCCACTCATCTACAACTCTATTGTCAAACCAATATTTCCTAATATCCTTTCTGAATTAAATTTCTCCAACCTGAATCCATTGCTACTACGAATCCTGTCTTGGCTAGTTTCAACACGCTATGTATATCCCCTTTATTTATTCCTGTTTTCCATTTGTACACTTCAATAATATTTTCCTTAATTCAACGCCTTTCTAAGGAGCACAAGTTTAATGCCTTTTTATGCTTTTCAAGAGACTCCAATCCCACAGATTTTCCGTGTCTCTTCCTTTCGCCTTTGTGTAGTTTCTGATGCAAAACCTCAAATTTTCTAAAATTCTACCCTTTTTCTACCCTTTTTCCTGTCGACTATCAATATGGAATAATTTTTACCGTGTAAATAAAATTTCCTACATTTGTTGTTCATTGTGTTATTGGTCGGTCGTTGACTGGAAATTTTATCGCTAGATTTTCTTATGTTTTTAACATGATTATGTTGCCCCACTAAAATAAAGCCGAAATAAAATTATATATAGGAAATATTAAGTTACCAAACAGACATGAAATAAGAACAATAATCAAATCATAGTGGTTGGAACAGTTCACAACTAACAATTGGGAGAGGAAACTTATTCTAAAATTTCCTATCCAAAAATACCCAAAAAATTAGCCTGGGTATAATAATAAGATTAAGAATAATCTATATATAATTACTTAAAACCCCCTCAAATACTATTGCTTCTATTGATTCTACAATACAAGTTTCATCAGTTAAGAAGCTCACTCATCTGAAAGACGTTGCGTTGAGGCTACCTAAACTTTACGTCCACCGACGTTTAGTATGTATACGTCTGCGTCGTATACATACTAAATGTAATTTGTTCACACGCTTCATAAAAAGGATCTAGTGACATGGATCAAAATAAACAGATTTTAACTGGATCTGCTTTTCAAGCTGAATATTTTGCGATTTGCAAATGCAATGTTACAGACACATACAAAGTTTATATATACTGCTACAGATGACTGGGACCCAGTACCATCGTGCCTTATCTACTCTTCTGCTAGAATGAGCAGAGACGAGAAGTGTCACCAAGGCGTAACGTTATCCGACTTCCAAATGAGACCTGATTACTAAGGTGACCTAGCTTCCAAGTACATTATGCAGATTATCAATGACTTGCGCTAGCGTTATCGTCTTAAAAGGTAACCATTAAATAATGGGTTTGTAACTAATGCAGTATGGTTTAATCTCACAGTTTCTTGCAATATCTAGTTTTCAGATTTATGGACAGACTTTTTGAAATGTGAGGACCAGGTAAAAGGGTACATAGATGGAAGCTTAAAAAACAGACGAGTGACGAGGATGTTAGAAAGCACTTTTTTCAGACGTATAGTAGTAAGGAAATATAATAAATTGGAAGCAGAAAGTAGTGGAGGCAAACTCCATACAAAGTTATAAAAGTTGGATTTGTACGGAATAAAAGGCCAGAAGTCAGTAATGCCGGTCAACAAAGATTAAGAGGCGGGACCAGGAGCCAAGACCCGACCCTCGGAAATAAAACGGTGAGTACAAATTTGTGAAAAGACAACTAGCACATATTTAGAGAAAAAAAAAGTTCTGCTTAACAAACCTACTTGAATTTTACGACTTGGTGGTAGAAATAAAACAAGAAAGAGAAGGGTGGGCTTACTTTATATTTTTGGCTTGCAAGAAGAAATACTGCACCACACCGGGGAGCGACCCATAAACTGGAAGAACATGCAGGGATACTGGGAATAGTACTGCAAAGGACAGTAGAGTACATAGGGAAAGAAGACTAAGTAATGGTTTTTGACTGTAAATCCAGATGAAAAGACTTGAAAAATTGGTTCCAGCAAGGGTCAATGGTGGAATCAATATTAGTTTTCACATACTGAAACATCTTTCCAGAAGAGATACGGTCTTATATTTCGCTGTTGGCATATGATGTAAAAGCAATGAGAACAAGGGCTGAAGAAAAATGGAAAAATTACATAATGACTGACAGATTACAGGGGTGATCAGACATACTCTAATGAAATCTAACTTCAGAACTGCGAAATCATAAAAATCAGGAAAAGCGAAAGAATATGGTATTCGGAGCATGGATTATGGAAAAGGAAAAACAATGAGAACTTTACAAAAGGACCTTTGGGCAAGCATGGTACCGAACATATCGCTGGGGGTGCACATTAACTAATAGCATTGGCGGCAAATGTGTGCTAAGCAAATCTAAGTATATACAGAAAATAGAAAAAATCCAAAGCTCTGCAGCAAGCTGACTAACTAAACCTAGCAACCTTAGAAAGATTGTTCAAGGAAGACATGATAATAATGCAAAAAAATATTCAGAGGAATTGAGTGAGCAAACATGAATAAAACTGAAAAGTGAGGATGGGGACAAGGAGACAAGCGATTCACATGGACGATAGAAATTATTCGTTCAGCCAGAGTGATCAGGAATTGGAATGACTTAGATAAGGAGATGGTGGAAGCAAACCTCATATACAGATTTAAAGAATAGTTACGACAGGGCCCATGAGTCTGCAGACTAGTGAAATCGGCTGTATGGAGTTAGGAGGCTGGTCCAGGAGGTGGGAGGTGAATACAAACATAGATGCACCCGAACAAAGGGCAAAAGATGACAAACAATCTTTATAACAAATATCCAACATAGCTGCCCACTTACACAGAGTCAAGTACCACTGACCAGAACATTTAAGGGAACCTAAGGTCAGCAGCCACCTGCATCATCCATCAACCATCCAGACATACACAGATGAATCATTCATACTGCCTGCATGACTGTTCTCTTATGTTCTAACATGGTCACTCTGTCCAAGGGCAAGTTTTTATGAGGTTTCCATCTTTGGCATGATACCCCCTTTCTCTCTCTCTCTATCTCTTTCTCTATCAAGCAAACACATACAACCAGATGTAGGTGAGTACAAACACACACAAGAAAGATATGGGAGATATGATAACGACATATGAAATACTGAGAGGAATCGACAAGGTGGACAGAGACAGGATGCTCCAGAGATGGGACACAGCAACAAGGGGTCACAACTGAAAGCTGAAGACTCAAATGAACCACAGGGATGTCAGGAAATATTTCTTCAGTCACAGAGTTGCCAGGAAGTGGAATAGTCTGGGTAGTGATGTAGTGGAGGCAAGATCCATACATAGCTTTAGGAAGAGGTATGATAAAGCTCATGGAGTGGGAAGAGTGACCGAGTAGCGGCCAGCGAAGAGACGAGACCAGGAGCTGTGAATCGACCCATGCAGCCACAAATAGGTGAGTACACGCACATACACAAGAGGTACGACAAGGCTCTTGGAGCTGGGAGAGAGTGACCAGCGAAGAGGCAGGACCAGGAGCTGCGAATAGACCCCTGCAGCCATGTATAGGTGAGCACATACTATATATATATATATATATATATATATAATATATATATATAATATATATATATATAATATATATATATATATATATATATATATATATAGTATGTGCTCACCTATATATATATATATATATATATATAATATATATATATATATATATATAATATATAATAACAACACTGCAATTAGCCGAGGGCTCGAACCCATGTCGTTTGGCCCGTTTCATGGTGAGCGAAAAATCACATGATGCTCTAACCCACAGGACCACCCAATCCTACAAAGATCACGCACCCAGCAAAGCTAGGTGTTGTACAGTGATCCGAGAAAATACGATGGTGTGGGTCCCTCAGAACTAGTTTCATTCAACTCCCCGTTTGGTGTACTAGCCTCCATATACAATATACGTATATCGTATACTGCTTGTGGAGGCATTTAGATTTAGTGTGGAAATTCATTCATACCAAAATTCCAAGGCCGGGTTCGTATCCAAATAATTAGATGCCGCAGTCGCAGGGATCCTTAACATATCCTTCGGCCCGACAATAACATTAAATGATTGAAAAATATAGCGTGCAGATTAGTAGATTACATCTTAAGGATGATTTAGGTAGGTTTAAATTGTTAGTAAATAATATTAGAATTAATAATGTATCCTTAGACATTAATATTACGTTATATTAGGTATAGTCTTTTTGTGCAAGCGAGGTAAACTAGAGGCATGCAGAGCCCTTCTTCTCCTTTCAAGATCAAGATCAAGAGAGATTAGGTAAGACCCCCTTTGTGGGATGAGCTGGGAAGACGGGACAGGAGAAGAACAGTGTTGGAGAGGAGTGTCCACAGTCGTAGAGAAAGCGCCAAGGCTTAACCCAGAGGCTAGACGCTCGTGGGACAGAATGGAGAAACGGGAGTAGCAGGCTCTGTTGCAACAGTCTTGCGAGATAAAGATAAGATTCCGTTCGGATTTTTAACCCAAAAGGATTGGCCACCCAGGATAACCCAAGAAAGTCAGTGCATCATCGAAGACTGTCTGTTTTATTTCCATTGGGGTCCTAAATCTTGTCCCTCAGGATCTGACTCACACCAGTTGACTAACACCCAGGTACCTACTTGCTGCTAGGTGAACAGGACAATAGGTGGAAAGAAACGCTTCGACATGTTCCTACCCCGCCGGGAATCGAAGCTGGGACCTCTGTGTGTAAAGCGAGAGCTTTGCCAGCCAGGCCACGGGGCCACCGTGTGGTGGTTCGAGGTCTTGAGTCTTGAGAAGCTGGCAGCAGGTTAGGTCGCAGGACAGGCAGGTAGGAATATCAGAGAGCAGCTCATTGGTGGTGTTATTAACGTGTTTGAGGAGGCAGGTTTCAATTTTTTTGAAGATGCTCCTAGAGAGGTAGTACACTTTTGTCTTGTTTTCAAAGGTGAAACGTAGAGGCTTGGGGAATTTCAGAACTTGGGTAAGTGTGAAGTGAAGTGGTAGCTCGCAAGCAAACTTGACAGTTCCAGCACCGAGGCCTTTGTAGAATTCAGTGCAAGTCATGGTATCAGCGTTAGATGGAGAAATGTAAAAGGTAAGGTTTTTCCATGAGGGCGTACTGGAGTCATCAACAACTTCAGAAATGGATTCGGTGTTTGAGTCTACAATGGTGCTGGCAGGTGACGGTTGGTCGGCAGGAACAGTGGAGAAGTGTAATGGTGGTGTATCATTAGGTTGGGAGGCGGTGGTTGAGGCAGAATAAACAGTTTTGTCGGCGGTGGAAGTGGTTGTAGAAGATTCAGGAACAGTTGCTTGGGCAGAAGGAGGTCTGCAATTGCAGTAAAGTTCACGACGTTGGGAAGGATCTTGAGGATGTCGGCTGAAGGTGGTGCTGAAAGTGCCGGGTTGGCTGTATTAGCAAGGTGCGCATACATCATGCAATACAGCACCTTGGAGGGAGCCGCGTCCGGAAGTGGAGAGAGGGAGCTGCTGGGAAGAGAGGACTGTTGTGTGGCTTGAAGAATTCTAGTGGTGTCAGACTGAAGTTTTGTTATGGCGGCATATGTCGGCGATTTTGGGTTGTTCTTCTTAGCTTCTTTGATTTTCTTAGACAGTACTTCCTTTCTTAGTGGGCATTTGGCAGTTTAGGCATGTTGGAGTGGCATTGATTCAACATATCTGGTCAGTGGCCAGTCGTCAGTGGTCAGTCGTCAGTGGTCAGTCGTCACGTGAGGTCACAGACCCTGAGCTACTTTGGGGATTAGTGTGGACGGTTACAAAGCCATGGCTTGCTTTTGCACGGTTTTAAGATCTGAGGTTGGGGTGTTGAAGGAGGAAGTCCTGCTTCTCCAGGAGGAGATTAGGAGGCTGAAGGTACACTTCAATGGGTCTAGGAGTGAGTGTGAGGTGGCTGGAGTGGTTGAGGGGAATGAGGTTTCTAGCAATGAGATGCAGTCTGTCACTCGCTGCGAGGAGGCTGTAGGTGGGAGGGTAGTAACGGCTACCAGCAGTGAGGTGCAGTCCAGCACCTGCTACAAGTGGCGAGTGGTTCCCAGTAAAGGGATGAGTATCAAAATAAGGATAGTTAAGAGTGAAGATTTGAAGGTAGGAAATCGCTTCTCTGTTCTTCAGAATGAATGTACTTCAGTGGCCAGTGAAGGTAAGGGTACTACTACCCCTGCTAATAGAGGTAAGTGCATTCTTGTGGTTGGTGACTCTCAGGTAAGATACGTATATGGACCGTGCTTTCTGTAATAGGAATAAGATGAGAGATATAGCGTGCTTCCCTGGAGCTGATGTTGGTGACATAGTCAACAGGTTGAATAATATCATGTCAGGTAATGGGAACAAGCCCATTATCTGTCTCAGTGCTGGTGGAAATGATACTGGGAATGGTAGGAAAGAAGAGCTGCTAGATAAGCACAGGTCAGCTATAGATTTAATTAAGTCTAATGGAGGGGTCCCAATCATATGTAGCATCTTGCCTAGAAGGGGAGTGGGCAATGAATGGTTGTCTTGGGCAATTGGTGTAAATTGCTGGCTAGACAGATACTACAAGGAACTTGCAAACCCAATCATTGACAACTGGGACAACTTTTATGGCAAACATGATATGTATGCACGGGATGGGGTACATTTCTCTGGGGCAGGGGTGGCAGCACTTGCAAACTCGATTGAGAGGGCCATTGCTGAAATGCCTAGGATTTTAAACTGATAGAAGATAGAGGTATGGGTGTGTGTGAGAAACAGGCAAGTTGCAACACTAGGGTTGAAAACAGTAAATGTATAAAAGACATTCATCATGAAGTTATAAATAAAGACAATAGATCAGGTCAGCAAACAAAGGGGGACAGCAGAGGGCAGCAAGGGACTAGCTCCCTTAAAGTTTACTATATTAATAGCAGGAGTGTAAGAAATAAGATAGATGAGCTAAGATTAATTGCAAGTGCAGGAAACATAGATATTATTGCTATAACAGAGACCTGGCTCAACCTGAAAGTTAGCGAGATGCCTTCTGAATGTCACATACAAAGATATAAATTATTCCACACTGACAGGGTCAACAGGAAGGATGGTGTAGTAGTGATGTATGTCAGAGACAATTTAAATTGTTATGTTAGACAAGATATAAAATTAGAACGTCAGCCACTGAATCTGTTTGGTTACAGCTTCTCGAGGGCTGTGAAAACTAATTTACAGGGCCCCAAATCTTGATAACGAGTGCAGTAAACTTCTATGGGACGAAATTCGTAAGGCATCTACATACGAAAATGTTGTGCTAATGGGAAATTTCAACTATAGACAGATTGACTGGAGCAATTTGACAGGAAATTTAGAGTCAGGTGACTTTCTTGATGCGATTCAGGATTGTTTTTTTAAAGCAGTTTGTGACAGAACTAACTAGAGGAAATAACCTGCTTGACTTGGTTCTTACCAGCAGGGAAACACTAATTAATAATCTGGAGGTTAATGATGAGCATGGTGAAAGTGATCACAAATCACTCAGTTTTAATATATCATGGAATTACCCTAATAATGGCAATCAAGTCTCTGTCCCTGACTTCTGCTTGGGTGATTTCATAGGACTGAAAAATTACTTGGGTGGGCTGAACTGGAATGACCTGACTATAGGTCAGGTAGGTGGTGATGATTGCCAATATGACGTTTTCCAGGGCATAGTTCTAGCTGCTCAGACAATTTATGTTCCAAATAGGGAAATCAGATCAAACAAAAATTATCCTAAATGGATGAACAATAGATTAAAACATCTAATTGGTCAAAAGAGAGGCATATATAGGCAAATCAAAAGAGGAGAGGGGCAATTAAGAAATCAATATATTCAGTTAGGGAGAGAAATAAAAAAAAGGAATAAGAAAAGCAAAAAGAGATTATGAGGTTAAAGTTGCAAGAGAATCGAAGATTAACCCAAAAGGATTCTTTCAGGTATATAGAAGTATACCTAACTGTTTCATATGTGTCTTACCTAACAACTTGACATGTAGTGATGGGTGTTTGCGAAACTTTAATCTTGTAAAATGTCATAGATCAGGGTAGCCGCACATTAGTTATATCTTTTTTTTTTCTAGCTAAAAATAGATATTCATAATAATTTTTCGAGTAATAATGCTTTTGCAGCTTTTATAACCTATTACAATATCTTAACAAAACATTAAGATGTAATAACACGACAATATCTTTAACAAAACATTAAGAGATGTAATAACACGACAACTAAATGTCACTTAGTTTTGATAGCTTTGTTATGCACTTAATATACATCCTATGGGCAGTTATTAAAGAATTACAAATATCCATGATGAATCCAGGAACTGTACTCCAACATTCTATTAGCGAAGCAAGTTATGGCAGATCAGTTAAAAATAAACAAGTAGTAGAGATTTAGTGGAGTATGTACTTGAGTAAGGCCGTGGCTGGTGAAGGTTGGTGTAGCGGCCGCCAGGTGTCGTGACGCAGTGTAAACACTAGCCACCAGCTGGCAGTCACTGGGACGATGCCATGGAGGGAATTCTTTTTAAATGGACGAATTACTGGAATGGTACGTACTAATGATTCAGTAAAGGACCAGGCCACTCTTTCAATGCTAGTGGTGTATGAGTGTAATGGTGTCGTATTATAAGGATGTTGTGTAATGCTTGTTAAAAGGCTCTTTGCTCTAATCTTGTATCGGTCAATGACAGATGAGATGTTGATGTGGCAAGTTGGGATGATTGTAATATCGTACTGCGGACATGCAAGGATATGTTTGTTATGGTATTATAAGCGTATTATTGATAAATATTAAGGTTGGAAAGGAGAATAATTCGTATTTCCATAGCAGTATGGTGCCTTCTAATAGTACAGTCTTTGTTATGGGTGCCGGGTCTATATGTCATGTCGCTCATGAAACGCAAAATTATAGTATCCTTAATTTACTTTGCATGAACTACAACAGCTTAGGATTATCCCTTGACAGAAGTTGCTTTAATGCTGGTTAAGGGCTGTTAATCTAGGGAATTGGAGTTATCTTCGTGGCTTGGTTAGTAGCACCCTCTGCTCTCACACTGACTGTCCGGGATCGATCCCCGGTACGGGTGAAACGTTGGGCATGTTTCTTTACACGTGCTGCCCTAGTTTACCTAACAGTAAGTAGGTGCCAGGATATTTGCCAACTTTTGTGGGTTGTATCATGTGAGACATGATTAAATGACCCCAGTGGAAATAAGACAATCCCCAATGACACACTGACTTTACTGGGTTATCCTGGGCGGCTAACACTCCGGGTTAGGGTCAACTATCTGTACAAAATCTTCTCTTATCTTCCTTAGATCAAACCTGATTGTCTCCCTGTCTCCAGGTACTAAATGAGCCCCATGGATTTATGGTCAATATTTAGTTTAGATGCTCAGATTTCCCCTTAAATATGGGTAATGATGTAACTTCCAACATTAAGTAGGTTGTGCAATGGATACTTTTATTCTAGGCCTAGAAGAGAAGTACTTTTAGGTTACATTAGGTTCGGTTGGGTTAGCTGAAGTTTGGTACCAAAAAATAGCTCCATCCCCCCATGGGCACAAAAAAATATACATAGCCATTGCAGTGAAAATAAAAAAAAAATAAAATGAGTGAGTGTGTGAAAGAGAGGATTTTAAAATGTATTTTAAACATATAAACACTTTAAACATTTCTAAGCTTATTTTTCTACTTTTACATTACAGGATGGCAGCCAAGATGGTTTATCTTAGATCAAGGAGTTCTTGCATATTACAAATCACAGGAGGAGGTAAACCAGGGTTCCAAAGGATCTGTAAAGCTCTCAGCATGTGAAATTTTAGGTGAGGGACTTTTCTATTTTGGACACTGAAAAGTCTGATTACGTACACCATCTTCATACAATAACAATTTATTCTACTGCTAAGTATGTGAAGTTGCAGACCAAAGCATTGAAACAAATATGCTATTTTGTCTCTGTTTTGGTAAGAGAAAACCTTTACCTTATTTACAGATTGTTTTAAGTAAGATGCTATGCTAAGTTACATCATTAATACAGTATAGTCTTCTTGTATTTAGTTGTTTTCTTCATACTTGTTATCACTTTCACCAACTGTCATGTAGTTTTTGGTAATTTTTTGCCAAGTGAAGGAAGCATTATCTTTATTAAATATGTAATAGATGACACACTGGTCTGACTTAGACCATTAGCATATATGTATGACCAACACAGGTTTAGTGCTTTGTTTTGTGAATATTATAATAATAATAATAATGCAAATTAATTATGTATTTTTATATTTTTCAGTACACCCAACTGATACAATGAGAATAGATATTGTGATTCCTTATGAGCAGCACTTTTATCTCAAAGCCCCATCCCCACATGAGCGCCATGCTTGGCTTGTTGCCCTTGGCAGTGCAAAGGCTGGTATACCCCCTGCAATACCTCAACAAAAAATTGAAAAAGGTAAGATAATTTTTACTTTTATTATAGACCTATTTTGAGTATGGAAATATTTTTTATAACTTAACTATTTTTATTTTTTGTTTTACAGAGCAAGAACCAGATACTGTAAAAGCCAAGAAGTCTGAATTACGACTAACATGTGATCTTCTGATGAAACAGGTCTACAGTGTTAAAACTGCAGCAAATAACCCTGATGGTCCAGATCTTGAGGTTTGATATCATCAAGTATTTTATTCTGTACCATTTCAGTATATGAATTATCCTGCCAATCCAGTGAGCCTAAAGTTTCTAGCAACCCAGATTTTGTGTGTACTCACCTAATTGAGGTTGCAGGGGTCGAGTCCTAGCTCTTGTGTGTGTACACTCACGTAATTGTGGTTTCAGGGGTCGAGACTCAGCTCCTGGCCCCGCCTCTTCACTGATCGCTACTAGGTCCTCTCTCTACTTCCTGAGCTTTGTTATACCTCGTCTTAAAGCTATGTATGGTTCCTGCCTCCACTACATCACTTGCTAGGCTATTCCACTTCTTGACGACTCTATGACTGAAGAAATACTTCCTAATATCCCTGTGACTCGTTTGAGTCTTCAGCTTCCAATTGTGACCCCTTGTTTCTGTGTCCTCATTCTGGAACATCCTGTCTCTGTCCACCTTCTCTATTCTCTGCAGTATCTTGTATGTCATTATCATGTCTCCCCTGACCCTTCTGTCCTCCAGTGTCGTTAGTCTGATTTCTCTCAACCTTTCATCGTAGGACATTTCCCTGAGCTCTGGAACTAGCCTTGTTGCAAACCTTTGCACTTTCTCTAACTTCTCGACGTGCTTGACCAGGTGTGGGTTCCAAACTGGTGCTACATACTCCAGTATGGGCCTGAAGCACACAGTGTACAGTGTCTTGAACGATTCCTCATTAAGTTATCAGAATGCTATTCTCAGGTTTGCCAGGTGCCCATATGCTGCGGCAGTTATCTGGTTAATGTGTGCCTCTGGAGACGTGCTCGGTGTTATGGTCACCCCAAGAGTAACAGCATACTCAGTGCTCACGGGTTTTGGGCTCTTTCTGGCCTATCCAAGGATATTGGAGGGATCATTTAAAGTGTTAGAGCTCAGTGAACAAGTCAGGAAGTGAAATGCAAGCTGCTTAAACCAGAAAAGGGAGGCAGGGGCTACAAATTACTTAAATAATTTTGAAAGTGAAATCAGTGCCAGAAGTGGGGAGAGAAGGCCTAGAGTCGGATGTAGGCAGTGTTGCCACAAGCCAACACTACTGCAAATTCAAAATATTAAGTGTGACCCAAGCCAGAGAGTTAACCCCTTGACTGTCACAACCCCCAATCTTGAGGTGTCTCCTGGTGTTGCAAAATTAAAAAAAAAAAAAAAAAAAAAAATATTTCTTATGAAATGATAGAGAATCTTTTCCCGATTGTAATGACACCAAGAAAACGAAATTTGATGGAAAACTGACGGAATTACGCTTTCACGAAGTTAGCGACCTCGGCGATATTTACAAATCGGCGATTTCGCCCACTTTGAGCCCTATTTTCGGCTAATTCAATTGTTCCAGTCGACCAAACTCATAGCTATTTCTTTAGAACTCCATTTTTTCTATCGATTGAGTACAAGAAACTGCCCATTTACCAATTTCAACTACCCAATAACGTGGTGAGAAATTTGCAATTTGGCCAATTTCATGAAAACTAAAAAATATGGCAATTTCAAAATAAGGTTCAGAATGAACAATGCAGACATTCCTGGCTCTAAAATAACATTTTCTTTGTTCATCAGTCATGTCTCCAAGCCCCTCTGATATTACTCTTGCTTTCTATTTTGAATTTTTATTCAAACAAAAAATAGAAGGTTTACTATTATGCAGACTACTGCAATATTGTAATAATTGTATAAATAACATCAACCCATTCATGACTGCATATTAGAATGGCTAGTTGGACATTTATTGGACAATGACATCATTTGTTTACTTTTGAACATCGGCAAAAATCAAGCATTTCCCCTACTTTGAGCTCCATTTCCAGGTTCTTTTTATAGTAAAATCAATCAAAATCACCTCAATTTCTATAATATGTTTTCCATTCTATCATATGAGACCAAGAAAACGAGAATACAACCATAAATACTATACGAAAATAGACCACAAAGTCTGCATTTTAATTAAAAAAAAACAGTCGGAGTTTTTTTTCTCATTATACACTGCGTGCTCCAGGATTTTTTTTATATGGTGCACACTGACCACACAGACCCATTCTCTCACATGTGGGCCTACCAGCTTTCTCCTTGATTTGAAGCCGCTAGAATTTATGAGTATATATACGTCAAACACAGTACCTCGTAAGACGTATATGTACGACCGCGACAGTCAAAGGGACAGTCAAGGACAGATGAGGTAGTGCATAAAGTGAGGGGAAAGAAAGGAAAAAATAACTAGCAATTACATTGGGTCGTTGATGTTTTTCTTGAAGCAACGGTGTCCATAATAATGAAAGAGTCCAGCTAATCAGTAATGTTCACATCTTGATAGTGTAGTGCATTAGATAATAGCAAGTGTATTGGATTGCAACAGTGTATTAGTTAATAACAGCGTGTTAGATAATAACAAGCGGTACAACACTGAGTCGTGGTCTCGTGCAGCCAGGCATCAGTGCCAGCCATCATAAATGATAAGTGATAAGGTGTGACCCCAAGGCAGTCAGTGAAGTGCAAATCTAGTGCTGTGATTGAAGCATTGTAAATGGAATCAAAATACAGATAGAGAAGAAACTGAGGTGGAACCAGGAGGCAGGAGTCAATGAGTTCAGCGCTGCCGGCTGTATGTACTTGCCTAAACGTGGTTTTGGGAGTTCGGGTAAGTATCTAGGTCCTGCCAACTGTAAGCAAAGAGGTCCTCTCTCAGTGTGAGTAAGGAATAGGATAATAACCAGCAGTAATTGGTACTTAAATCCAGAAAGTGCAATAAGTGGAGAAGGTGGCATTACTAGGAAACAGAACTGGGACTACAAATTTGAGCCTACATGAGAGTGCGTGTAACAGTTACTTTTCAGTCACATACCAACTACCCCTTCCCTACCCCTAACCATCTCTTCCCCTCCCCCTAACCATCTATCCCCCTCCCCCTAACCATCTATCCCCCTCCCCCTAACCATCTATCCCCCTCCCCCTAACCATCTATCCCCCTCCCCCTAACCATCTATCCCCCTCCCCCTAACCATCTATCCCCCTCCCCCTAACCATCTCTCCCCTTCCCCCTAACCATCTCTCCCCCACCCCCTAACCATCTCTTCCTCTGACCATCTCTCCCCTTCTCCCTAACCATCTATCCCCCTCCCCCTAACCATCTATCCCCCTCCCCTTAACCATCTATCCCCCTCCCCCTAACCATCCATCCCCCCCTCTAACCATCTATCCCCCTCCCCCTAACCATCTCTCCCCCTCCCCCTAACCATCTATCCCCCTTCCCCTAACCACCTCTCCCCCTTCCCCTAACCACCTCTCCCCTAACCATCTCTCCCCTCCCCCTAACCATTTCTCCCCCTTCCCCTGACCAGCTACCTCCTCTCAACCCCCCACCCCCAGACCAGCTACCTCCTCTCAACCCCCCACCCCAACACATGAATACACACATGAAACAACCACACACCACACACACACACACACACACACACACACACACACACACACACACACACACACACAGACACACACAGACACACACAGACCACACAGCACACACACACAAGACACACACACACACACAGACACACACACACAGTGAGTATAACACCAGGCACATCTCCTGAAGCGCACATCAACCAAATAACTGCTGCAGCATATGGGCGCCTAGCAAACCTCAGAACAGCATTCCGACATCTTAATAAAGAATCATTCAGGACCCTGTACACCGTGTACGTTAGGCCCATATTGGAGTATGCGGCACCAGTTTGGAACCCACACCTAGCCAAGCACGTGAAGAAACTAGAGAAAGTGCAAAGGTTTGCAACAAGACTAGTCCCAGAGCTAAGAGGTATGTCCTACGAGGAGAGGTTAAGGGAAATCAACCTGACGACACTGGAGGACAGGAGAGATAGGGGGGACATGATAATGACATACAAAATACTGAGAGGAATTGACAAGGTGGACAAAGACAGGATGTTCCAGAGATTGGACACAGTAACAAGGGGACACAGTTGGAAGCTGAAGACACAGATGAATCACAGGGATGTTAGGAAGTATTTCTTCAGCCACAGAGTAGTCAGTAAGTGGAATAGTTTGTGAAGCGATGTAGTGGAGGCAGGATCCATACATAGCTTTAAGCAGAGGTATGATAAAGCTCACGGCTCAGGGAGAGTGACCTAGTAGCGATCAGTGAAGAGGCGGGGCCAGGAGCTCGGACTCGACCCCCGCAACCTCAACTAGGTGAGTACAACTAGGTGAGTACACACACACAGACACACACACACAGACACACACACACAAAGACAAAGGCCCAAAGACAATATGAAAATGACATAGCAGCGAAAGCCAAATCTGACCCGAAACTGTTGTACAGCCACATCAGGAGGAAAACAACAGTCAAGGACCAGGTAATCAGGCTAAGGAAGGAAGGAGGAGAGACAACAGGAAATGACCGTGAAGTATGTGAAGAACTCAACAAGAGATTCAAAGAAGTGTTCACAGAGGAGACAGAAGGGACTCCAGAAAGACGGAGAGGTGGGGCACACCACCAAGTGCTGGACACAGTGCACACAACCGAGGAAGAAGTGAAGAGGCTTCTGAGTGAGCTAGATACCTCAAAGGCAATGGGGCCAGATAACATCTCCCCATGGGTATTGAGAGAGGGAGCAGAGGCGCTATGTGTACCCCTAACAACAATATTCAATACATCTATCGAAACAGGGAGATTGCCTGAGGCATGGAAGACAGCAAATGTAGTCCCAATCTTTAAAAAAGGAGACAGACATGAAGCATTAAACTACAGGACCAGTGGTCAGCCCTGAACATGTTATAAGTAACATGCAAGAACTCATGGAAGTTGATTGTAGGAGAAGAAGTGGTTGGAAATACCACCTAGAACAGGAATGATATCATCACGTAGCTCAGCCTGGTTTCAGGGACGGGAAATCCTGTGTCACAAACCTACTGGAGTTCTATGACATGGTGACAGCAGTAAGACAAGAGAGAGAGGGGTGGGTGGATTGCATTTTCTTGGACTGCAAGAAGGCGTTTGACACAGTTCCACACAAGAGATTAGTGCAAAAACTGGAGGACCAAGCAGGGATAACAGGGAAGGCACTACAATGGATCAGGGAATACTTGTCAGGAAGACAGCAGCGAGTCATGGTACGTGGCGAGGTGTCAGAGTGGGCACCTGTGACCAGCGGGGTCCCGCAGGGGTCAGTCCTAGGACCAGTGCTGTTTCTGGTATTTGTGAACGACATGACGGAAGGAATAGACTGAGGTGTCCCTGTTTGCAGATGACGTGAAGTTGATGGAGAAGAATACACTCGATCGAAGACCAGGCAGAACTACAAAGGGATCTGGACAGGCTGCAGACCTGGTCCAGCAATTGGCTCCTGGAGTTCAATCCCACCACGTGCAAAGTCATGAAGATTGGGGAAGGGCAAAGAAGGCCGCAGACGGAGTACAGTCTAGGGGGTCAGAGACTACAAACCTCACTCAAGGAAAAAGATCTTGGGGTGAGTATAACACCAGGCACATCTCCTGAAGCGCACATCAACCAAATAACTGCTGCAGCATATGGGCGCCTAGCAAACCTCAGAACAGCATTCCGACATCTTAATAAGGAATCGTTCAGGACCCTGTACACCGTATACGTTAGGCCCATATTGGAGTATGCGGCACCAGTTTGGAACCCACACCTAGCCAAGCACGTAAAGAAACTAGAGAAAGTGCAAAGGTTTGCAACAAGACTAGTCCCAGAGCTAAGAGGTATGTCCTACGAGGAGAGGTTAAGGGAAATCAACCTGACGACACTGGAGGACAGGAGAGATAGGGGGGACATGATAACGACATACAAAATACTGAGAGGAATTGACAAGGTGGACAAAGACAGGATGTTCCAGAGATTGGACACAGTATCAAGGGGACACAGTTGGAAGCTGAAGACACAGATGAATCACAGGGATGTTAGGAAGTATTTCTTCAGCCACAGAGTAGTCAGTAAGTGGAATAGTTTGGGAAGCGATGTAGTGGAGGCAGGATCCATACATAGCTTTAAGCAGAGGTATGATAAAGCTCACGGCTCAGGGAGAGTGACCTAGTAGCGATCAGTGAAGAGGCGGGGCCAGGAGCTCGGACTCGACCCCCGCAACCTCAACTAGGTGAGTACAACTAGGTGAGTACACACACACACACACACACACACACACACAGACACACACACAGACACACACACAGACACACACAGACACACACACAGACACACACACACACACACACAGACACACACACACACAGACACACCACACACACACACACACAGGAGCTCGGACTCGACCCCCGCAACCTCAACTAGGTGAGTACACACACACACACACACACACACACACACACACACACACACACACACACACACACACACACACACACACACACACACACACACACACACACACACAACACACACACACACCACACCAACCTTAAGGCACCCCTGTTTCAAGTGGTCACTCTATCCCCCTCCTTCCCTCCCCTTTTCCCCCTCCTCCCCTCCCCTTTCCCTCTCCTCCCCTCCCCTTTCCCTCTCCTCCCCTCCCCTTTCCCTCTCCTCCCCTCCCCTTTGATCCCATCCCTCTCCCACACACACACATACTTGCCATCTCTCCCCCTCCCCCTAACCATCTCTCCTCCGTTGTTCTGCGGTGCAGTGGGGCAACGAAGAACAAGGACGAGAGCCGAGGGTCTGATGGACGAATCTGGGAGGGAGGATTGGGAGGCAGAGCTCAAAAAAGTGAGGAAGACTGGGGAAGGAAGCTAGATGAGCTTGCAAAGAAGATGGAGGAGAGGTTAGCTGCAGAGAGCAGAAGGTGGGAGCAACATGCCACAGTAGCAGAAGCCAAGATACAGAGCTTAGAAGAGGAGCTGAGAAATCTGAAACAGCCTAGAGAAAAAAAATAATACAGACATAGCATCAGGAATATCTTCATCAGACACAGACAAAGGGACTGGAGAGAGGAAGGAAGCTATACTGTATGCAAAGGCCCTGTCAGACTCACACGGGGCCAAGACAAAGACGGGGAGCACACTAGGACTGAATGAGAGGTCGGAAGACATTGAAGGAACTAGGACATACGCAAGGACTCTACCAGACACTTGTGGGGGCCAGGAACAAGTGAGGAGGAAAGACAAATCAATGAGCATAGGGGCCACAGCTAGGGAAGGGATTGAAGGAAGGAACGCTCCATGGGAAGGAACTAAAACATGTCAGAGGACGCAATGGGAGACACAGTGGGAGGAAGAAAGGGTGAGATCAGTTTTTGTCTATGGGCTCTAGGAAGCCGAAGGGGAAACGTATAAAGAAAGAAAACAGGAGGAGAAAAAAGCGATTGAAGGTATCATGAAGGTGATAGGCGAGAGCAACATGACCCAGGTGGCAAATTTTCGGAGAATTGGGATGTTCGCAAAGAGAAAGAAATGGCCTCTCAAAGTAATTTTCAAGGCAGAATCAACTCGAACCATAATCCTGCAGGAGAAATCATGGCTGAGAGACAAACTGGAGTTCCAGAGTGTGTACCTCGATCGAGACAGAACACAGGAGGAAAGGATGATACTGAATGAGTACAAAAATGAAAGGAGGGATGGGAGGAAATGACAAAGAAAAGCAGAATAACCCAGGCACAGGTGGAAGGGCAAGCACACCCCCTAGAAACATCCGCAGAAGGACTCCAACCACGCCATCCCCAAGGCAACTGAACAATCTAAACCAACAATCACACACAGATCCCTCTGTCCCCACCCTCCACACCACGAACCTTGCCCCTACAGCAACCCCCTATGGGAACTCTGCCCCCATCCCCACCACAACCTCCCATAGGCCCCTGCCAGGGCTCCTGCTCTCCCAACCCCAATATTCCCCCAGGACCACAGTTTCAGTTTTAGAACAGAAGTTGAAGGTTTGGTACACAAATGTGGATGGATTAATGAGTAAATATGAGGAGTGGCAAGAAAGAATCAATGAGAAATCCCCATAGATCATAGCAGTTACAGAAACGAAACTCACTGAGACAATAACAGATGCAATCTTCCCACCAGGATATCAGATCATGAGGAAAGATAGAAGGGGCAGAAGGGGAGGAAGAAGGGGCAGAGGGGGAGGAAGGGTTGCACTGCTCGTAAAAAAACGATGGAAATTCCGTGTGTGTGTGTGTGTGTGTGTGTGTGTGTGTGTGTGTGTGTGTGTGTGTGTGTGCGTGCGTGCGTGCGTGCGTGCGTGCGTGCATGCCTGCGTGCCTGTGCCTGTGCCTGTTTGCTAATGGTCTTCAATTACCAAAATTTGCCCTGCCATAACATACTCGAGTAAGAGATATGGAAGAATGTGCCCAGAGAGGCAGGGGCACTGTGGGCACAATAATGAAGCATTGCGTCAGCATATGTGAACCCAGATTTTTTTTTAGCATTGTGCTAGAAGGTATCAGAAACACTGTGGGAACAAGTCTATTAGTCTTTAAGAGGAAAACAGACAATTTCTTCTGCCAAGTGCAAGATAAACAAGGCTATGACAGATATGTGGGCCAGCAGACCAAGAGCAGAAACAGCTTGGTTGGTCATGCAAGCACCAGGCAAGCTTGGCTGGCCCAGGGGCAGGCTTTGAGTATAGGAAAACTCTTGAAACCCATCAAAGGTATATCAAGAGTAAACCATACTAGACCACGAGTCTCATTTGAGACACCTACTTCTGTGCTTGATCATATTTTAATCAACATAATAGCCACACTATAATTGGGTATAATTACAGACAGGACACCTGAACTCAACACCAAATTTTTTATTACTACCATTAGAAATCAAGAAAATAAAAAAAAAGGCAATAATGAAATCTCAGTAACTAACTACATTACTGCATCATCTTTAAACAATGTTTGAATATCAATACAGGAGCTACCAGAGACAGATACAGCACTCTGGAGGGGTGGGGATGTTGCCATCAAAGGATATTCAGAATTGTAATGTCATCACACATCTCTAAAGACAGGGATAGAATGAATGATGGTGAATGTGTTTGCTTCTCTGGGTTACCCTACCTTGGTGTCTTTATTTTGCATTCTTATCTATTTTCAGAAACTAGATGAATCTACAACTCTACTGTCAGCTACATGTGATAACTTCATACATACACTAGAGGAATGCATGAAAATGTCCAACACTTCACCCACACCACAGCTGTCTGGAGACACACTCATGCCCCCAATCATCCTCCTTAAGGTTTGTTTGTCTTATATCAGTGTAGCTAAATAATAGTAATGCATGCAAGTATTATAGATAATACAGTACATTGTATAAAAAACAATGCAAATTGATTCTCCCGTAGCCTTTTGAGCCTTTTTAGTCATAAAATTTTGTATGTGCTAAAGCTTCAGCTTTATAAATGTAGACTTAATTAGTGTGAGTTTTAAGAGTTAACTTTTCGATAAGAATACCAAAATGTGTTGATTTCTATTTTCAACAAAAAATAACTTACCAGTGCACCCTGGTGAGATAATTGAACTGTAAAATGGGTAAATTTTTTTTAACACATTGGCCATCTCTCACCATGGCAGGGTGACCCAAAAAAGAAAGAAAAACACTTTCACCATCATTCAGCACTTTCACCATTGTTCACACAAAAGTCATTGTCTTTGAAGAGGCACTCATATATGACAGTTCAGATGTCACTCCAAACAGCAAATATTCCACCAAACCCATTCTTTAAAGTGCAGGCATTGTACTTTCCACTTCCAGGACTCAAGTCTAGCTAACTTGTTTCCCTGAATTCCTTCACAGAATATTACCCTGCTCACACTCCAACAGCTCAGTGAGTCCTAAAAATCATTTGTCTCCATTCACTCCAATCTAACATACTCACACATGCTTTATGCCCAGGCCCTTGCACACAAGGGTTTGGACATAGAGTAGGGATCATCCTTTTCTAGGATGACCCCTACCCCTCCACTACAGATTTATACACCTTCCAAGTCATCCTATTTTGCTCCACCCTTTCTAAATGACCAAACCACTCAACCTCTCCATAGCCCTCTGAAAAATACTTTTAGTAACTCCACACCTCCTAATTTCCACACTACAAATTCTCTGCATAATATTTACCCCACACATTGCCCTTAGACACGGTATCTCCACTGCCTCCAGCCTCCTCCTTGCTGCAGTATTTACAGCCCATGCCTCACACCCATATAAGAGTGTTGGTACCACTATATTCTCATACCTTCCCTTCTTTGCCTCCATGGATAGTGTTCTTTGTCTTCACAATTACCTCAATGCACCACCCACCCTTTTCCCTTTGTCAGTTGTGTGGTTTACCTCATCCTACCTACCCCCAAATATCTGAACACATTCACTTTTTCCAAACTCTTCCCTTCAATGTGATATCCAATTTTTCTTTACCTAGCTCATTTGATACCCTCATCACCTTGAAGTACTCTCATCTGTGCTTACTTTCAACTTTCTTCCTTTACACACCCTCCCAAATTCCTCCACTAACCTTTGCAGTTTCTCTTTAGAATCTCTTAAAAGCACAGTATCATCAGCAAAAAGTAACTGCATCAACTCCCATTTTGTATTTGATTCCCCATAATTTAACCCCGCCCCTCTCCCAAATACCCTTGCATTTACTTCTTTTACAACCCCATCTATATAAATATGTTAAACAACCATGGTGACATTACACATGGAAAGTAATCTCCCTCTCTCCTACACACCCTAACCTGGGGTTCACTATCCTCATAAAAACTCTTTACAGCATTTAATAACTTATTAAATATTCCATACACTTGCAACATCTGCCACAATGCTCCCCTATCATAAGCTCCACCCTATCATAAGCTTTTTCTAAATACATAATGCAACAAAAACCTCCCTTCCTTTATCTAAATATTGTTTACTCATGCTTCAATGTAAACACTTGGTCTGCACATCTATCCATTCTAAAGCCTCCTTGTTCATCTGCAATCTTGCTCTCTGTTTTGCCTCTAATTCTCTGAATAATAACGCTACCATACACTTTACCCAGTATACTAGGTAAACTTTTTTTTTTCAACAAACCGGCCATATGCCACTGAGGCAGGGTGACCTGAAAAGAAAAACGAAAGTTTCTCTCTTTAAAATTAATGTATACAGAGGAGGGGTTACTAGCCCCTTGCTCCCAGCATTTTAATCGCCTCTTACGACATGCATGGCTTATGGAGGAGGAATTCTCTTCCACTTCCCCATGGAGGTAACAAGAACTAGCAAGAAAATAGAAAAAAGCCCCAGAGGGATGTGTATATATATGCTTGTACATGCATGTGTAGTGTGACCTAAGTGTAAGTAGAAGTAACAAGACCTACTTGAAATCTTGCATGTTTATGAGACAGAAAAAAAACACTAGCAATCCTACCATCATGTAAAACAATTACAGGCTTCCATTTTACACTCACTTGGCAGGATGGTAGTACCTCCCTGGGTGGTTGCTGTCTACTCAGTAAACTTATTCCCCTATAATTTTTACACTCTTTCTCTCTCTTGTCTCCCTTCCCTTTATATAAAGGAACTGTATATGCTCTTTAAATATAAATTTCCTAGACTACTACAGCCAACATGGGGAAGACTATTTTCTTCTCAGTACAGTATAATGATTCAAGTTCTAGCTTTGTTTGGCTATATACTGTATAGTGATAGCATAGTATATGAATATGGATAAAATGAAAGTTTTTGGTCATCTCTCAACTGAAATAGTTTTTACTTTCTTAAGATTTACAGGATAACTAACTGATTTTGCTGACATTCTTATAGCAGGTTATAAGGTAATCTTAAATGCAACACATTATTCCTACTTAAATAATAATTTTAAAGATTTGCATTTTTTGTTCTTTCTTGTTAATTTTTTGATTTTCAAAATGCTGTATTATCATAACTAATACATATTTTGTTGTTAAACAAACAAATTTGGGCAGGCCAATCCTTAATGTAAATCTGAAATATTCAGTATGTGTATGTCCTTGCTGCTGTGGAAGAAACGGGATTTCATGTTTTCCCTTCATGTTTATTGAAATCTTTTCACCCTGTGTGCAGCAGATGGATATGATATTCAGAATTTTTTAAATGCGTACTTAAACTTTAACACAACCTAAAAATATTTGTAGGATATGTATCAACATAAGTAATAGTTATTCACAGTTTTGTATTTATCTTTAGGAAAGAAAAAGCTCCAGCATTTCCGCATCAATAGCCACACGACAAAACTCTATTGAGAGGTAAGATTCTCACTATGTATACTTTCCTTAATATTCTTAGAACTTACTTTGTGATTTTTGATATATTCTGGTTTCTGTTAAGAAATAAAGATAGGAAATTTTTCTACTAAAGGAGGAAGGCAAGATGATATGACAAGATTGTAAATTTATTTCAAATGCAGTCGAACGTTTCATGTCTGGTAACTTCAAGGCTGGACTTTATTTTTTTTTTTTTTTTTTAAGACTTGGATCATGGAAGAATGCAGACCCAAGTACCAAAAAGAGTTAAGCAATGAATGTTTTAGGATCCAAAGGGCCCCTCAGCTTCCTTATCTAGACTCAGTGTAGCACTTCAAGGAAATGCTTGTTGCTTTATATAGCTTGAATAGATAGATGTACAGGTGATTTTCTCGAGGCAGGTAGAATATGGGAACTTCACTGTGATTTTATAAAAGGCACACAAACATCAGTAGAGGTAGGATAGGAGTAGCTTGGGTAAGGGTGTGTGCAGTGGATCTTGAGATTCTCTCTTCCCTCATCATCCCCTATCCTCTTCCTTCTCCTCTCCTACATAACCCTCTCTCCTGACATTTCCATGATTATGATGCTAATTCAGGAGGCTTACAAGCTTCAGGCAGTAACAGGTTGGCTCATCAAGCAGTCAACATGAAACTCTGGTTTTAGATCACGCTACAAGGGTAGAACTCTTAAAATTAGTCACAGTTACTTCAAAATTGTACAAGGTAAACAAAAGTTCATGTTGTTGCATAGACATTGCAGTGTTAGGGGGTAGCTTTGAGCCAAGGTAAGGCAGGTCTTCCTTTGACTGTCATAGGAGCTTTTGTAGAATTGCTTGGTATATCAAAATTAAGCTAATGCATGGAATCATATCAGGCATGATGCAGTTGTAGTTTCTGGAAATGTGCAGTGCTGTGAAGCCTTTGTGAATGGTTTTTTCAAGGTCAGTTTCCTTCAATTTGCTGAAATGCTAATCTCATTCTTGTTGAGTCTTCAAGGACCACTGATAGCATTAATCCCATTGTGGAGGCTGATGTTATTTTGCCTAATGCAGGATTATGTGCATTGCTAGTGTATAGAATACTAGACTAGAGACATTTGACTATATATCTGGTCATGACATTCATGAATTAAATGACAAGTAAGAGGGAGGTGAAAGTGTATAAACTAAGGGAGGAGGAAGTTCGGGTGAGATATAAGCGACTATTGGCAGAAAGATGGGCTAGTGCAAAGATGAGTAGTGGGGGGCTTGAAGAGGGTTGGAATAGTTTTAAAAATGCAGTATTAGAATGTGGGGCAGAAGTTTGTGGTTATAGGAGGGTGGGGGCAGGAGGAAAGAGGAGTGATTGGTGGAATGATGAAGTAAAGGGTGTGATAAAAGAGAAAAAGGTAGCTTATGAGAGGTTTTTACAAAGCAGAAGTGTTATAAGAAGAGCAGAGTATATGGAGAGTAAAAGAAAGGTAAAGAGAGTGGTGAGAGAGTGCAAAAGGAGAGCAGATGATAGAGTGGGAGAGGCACTGTCAAGAAATTTTAATGAAAATAAGAAAAAATTTTGGAGTGAGTTAAACAAGTTAAGAAAGCCTAGGGAAAATATGGATTTGTCAGTTAAAAACAGAGTAGGGGAGTTAGTAGATGGGGAGATGGAGGTATTGGGTAGATGGCGAGAATATTTTGAGGAACTTTTAAATGTTAAGGAAGAAACAGAGGCAGTAATTTCATGCACTGGTCAGGGAGGTATACCATCTTTTAGGAGTGAAGAAGAGCAGAATGTAAGTGTGGGGAGGTACGTGAGGCATTACGTAAAATGAAAGGGGGTAAAGCAGCTGGAACTGATGGGATTATGACAGAAATGTTAAAAGCAGGGGGGGATATAGTGTTGGAGTGGTTTGGTACTTTTGTTTAATAAATGTATGAAAGAGGGGAAGGTACCTAGGGATTGGCAGAGAGCATGTATAGTCCCTTTATATAAAGGGAAAGGGGACAAAAGAGACTGTAAAAATTATAGAGGAATAAGCTTACTGAGTATACCAGGAAAAGTGTACAGTAGGGTTATAATTGAAAGAATTAGAGGTAAGACAGAATGTAGGATTGCGGATGAGCAAGGAGGTTTTAGAGTGGGTAGGGGATGTGTAGATCAGGTGTTTACATTGAAGCATATATGTGAACAGTATTTAGATAAAGATAGGGAAGTTTTTATTGCATTTATGGATTTAGAAAAGGCATATGATAGAGTGGATAGAGGAGCAATGTGGCAGATGTTGCAAGTATATGGAATAGGTGGTAAGTTATTAAATGCTGTAAAGAGTTTTTATGAGGATAGTGAGGCTCAGGTTAGGGTGTGTAGAAGAGAGGGAGAATACTTCCCGGTAAAAGTAGGTCTTAGACAGGGATGTGTAATGTCACCATGGTTGTTTAATATATTTATAGATGGGGTTGTTAAGGAAGTAAATGCTAGGGTGTTTGGGAGAGGGGTGGGATTAAATTATGGGGAATCAAATTCAAAATGGGAATTGACACAGTTACTTTTTGCTGATGATACTGTGCTTATGGGAGATTCTAAAGAAAAATTGCAAAGGTTAGTGGATGAGTTTGGGAATGTGTGTAAAGGTAGAAAGTTGAAAGTGAACATAGAAAAGAGTAAGGTGATGAGGGTGTCAAATGATTTAGATAAAGAAAAATTGGATATCAAATTGGGGAGGAGGAGTATGGAAGAAGTGAATGTTTTCAGATACTTGGGAGTTGACGTGTCGGTCGGATGGATTTATGAAGGATGAGGTTAATCATAGAATTGATGAGGGAAAAAAGGTGAGTGGTGCGTTGAGGTATATGTGGAGTCAAAAAACGTTATCTATGGAGGCAAAGAAGGGAATGTATGAAAGTATAGTAGTACCAACACTCTTATATGGGTGTGAAGCTTGGGTGGTAAATGCAGCAGCGAGGAGACGGTTGGAGGCAGTGGAGATGTCCTGTTTAAGGGCAATGTGTGGTGTAAATATTATGCAGAAAATTCGGAGTGTGGAAATTAGGAGAAGGTGTGGAGTTAATAAAAGTATTAGTCAGAGGGCAGAAGAGGGGTTGTTGAGGTGGTTTGGTCATTTAGAGAGAATGGATCAAAGTAGAATGACATGGAAAGCATATAAATCTATAGGGGAAGGAAGGCGGGGTAGGGTCGTCCTCGAAAGGGTTGGAGAGAGGGGGTAAAAGGAGGTTTTGTGGGTAAGGGGCTTGGACTTCCAGCAAGCGTGCGTGAGCGTGTTAGATAGGAGTGAATGGAGACGAATGGTACTTGGGACCTGACGATCTGTTGGAGTGTGAGCAGGGTAATATTTAGTGAAGGGATTCAGGGAAACCGGTTATTTTCATATAGTCGGACTTGAGTCCTGGAAATGGGAAGTACAATGCCTGCACTTTAAAGGAGGGGTTTGGGATATTGGCAGTTTGGAGGGATATGTTGTGTATCTTTATATGTGTATGCTTCTAGACTGTTGTATTCTGAGCACCTCTGCAAAAACAGTGATAATGTGCGAGTGTGGTGAAAGTGTTGAATGATGATGAAAGTATTTTCTTTTTGGGGATTTTCTTTCTTTTTTGGGTCACCCTGCCTCGGTGGGAGACGGCCGACTTGTTGGAAAAAAAAAAAAAAAAAAAAAAAAATATTTTAAAGTACACTAACTAAAGGTTTAATCTCTAATATTTATTTTCTCAGAAGGACAGAATGATGACGAGGATGTGATATGCGAAGATATTCAGAGCTTTCTATGTACAATCCTGTTCAGACCAAGAAACATGAAATGTCTACTATTTCCAAATGGATCACATCTGCATTTATGAATTTGGAGGTTTCCATGAGGCAGTCACATTCTAAATATCATGTTTTAAAGAAATGTGGGAACTTCACAAAAAAAGCTTGTATGGCTTTAATTTGAAAATTGCCATCTCAACATTATTGACTATTGTAGAAAATGTGAAAGCATTCTATAATACAGTAATTACCTTTGACAAGGAAAAAAAATCTTTTATTTTTCTCTCAAATAATATAATTTTATTTCTCCTAAAATGTACATTAGTTACAATAGATGGTTAACAGTAAATAGTAAACTTTACAAAGAAAGCTCATAGAGCACACACAGCATTTCGAGCACACTCTTGCCATAGGCTCAATGCTTGTTCCCAGAATACACTTGGCCTGCCAGTCAGATAAAATGCAAGCACTAATTGCTAGAAATTCTTTTCCCTATAATAAGCAGTGGTTACTCTGCCACACTTGCTAATGACCAGTGGAATGAGAGCATGTCATTATTCTTACTAGGCAGCCCCGTGATCCCACCCAACGGAGCTTTCATACATGGCCGCAGATTAAAAGAGGATGGGGGGGGGGGGGGTGAGGGAAGTTCACTGGATCCATGGCTGCATAAAAAATGTTTTCCCATCATCATAGGTAAGTATTCCATTCCTTGTTAAATCTGATGGCTCTCCAAAATAATTCTAATATCCAGATTTGGAAATCTGGATAATATTGGAATTATAGGACCGCAAATAGCAAATCACCCATAAAATAAGAGGGCGGCACACGAAATTAATGTGTGATCCAGAACTTTAAAAGCTTGATTGGGCATAATGAGGCATTTTATAAGGCTAATATTTTTTTAGTGGCAATTAAATCAGAGTGCCAAAACCCATGAGTACTAAGTTAAAGTGTGAGATATGCTCTACAATTGAGTGATTAACGTATTGAAAACCACACATTTGACAGGGAAATCCAAGCTTAATCCCCTCACTCCACTTCTCTTAGTCAATATTAAGATACATTTGGCTTCTATACCCCATGAACATTCAGGAGTTAATGACAAACTTGTATTTAACTCTGCTGTATTGTATGTGAGTGGATGGACAATGTATGTATTCTGGAAGGCAGACAATGGTTGTCAAAAAAAAAAAAAAA
Source organism: Cherax quadricarinatus (assembly GCF_026875155.1). Classification (NCBI taxonomy): domain Eukaryota; kingdom Metazoa; phylum Arthropoda; class Malacostraca; order Decapoda; family Parastacidae; genus Cherax; species Cherax quadricarinatus. The sequence continues at coordinate 32,332,671 of NC_069425.1, forward strand.
AATATGATTAAACACAGTACTAATGATCTTTTTTCATGTCTAATTCCCTGTATTTTCATTGTTTCTATTATCTAATAATAAGACTTACCAGTAGTTCATCTTCATTAGTTTAAAATTGAGGTTGTGATGAATCAATTTAAAACAACTATATTTTGACATAAGGAATTCATGTGATGGGTCACTGGATGCAGTATAATAAATGACTGAAAAATATCTTTTGGCTTGGAGTGTATTTAAAGGCAAATCTTAAATATATTAAGAAATCCTTGTAATTAATGTGCCTATTTATGAATATACAGTATAACCTTGAAGTGATCTATTCTTTCTATTACTGTAGTTACCATGCTTAGTGAAAATATAAAGCAGCTTCCAGTAAAAGGAAATATCTATATTCTTAAATCTTATATAGAAAAATTAAGCCTCCACAGTTCTAAACATTAAACTATTTCATGCATAAAGATGCAGCGCATTAAATAATGAAATGCTGTGTTACTTTCAAGGTAGAAATGTAACTAATTAGTACTTTTTTCTAAATCTTTTTGTTAATCAGTGCTCTTGCTTTTTATAAGTGGTTTTGGAAGGATTAAATTTTGAATAGAGTACAACATTAAGCTTACCTGATTTTGCATTTAGATGTGCTTAATAACATTAACCATAATCAGTACTATTGTACTATTATCCAGGCTTTTATTTTTCCTGCTGCTAATAATATAAGAAGAAAATTTTACATGTGGTTGTCTTTCATGAAAAGTAAATTTACTTATAAAAAATACTTATGGATGGTATAGTACCATTTGTATCTAATACGAAAATAATTTGTTGATACTCTACATCCATTATTATTTGCTAGTTTTCTATAATTACTCTTTGTAAAAATAATCTGTATACTGTGGATGTACACAGAAACACATGGACTGTAAAATAAATAATGTAGTGTTATCATGAAGTACATACTGAGTAATGTGTTCACCATGTATGAACCTTTATGCATCTTTCAGGCTTTCAGATATCCACTAGGAAATGGATAAATATAGAAGGTATTGTTTATAAAATTAGTTGTCTGTATTACTAGTTTTGTGACAAAATTACTATTCAGTAAACCCTCAATAAAATGGACCTCTATACAGCAGATATCGGCTAAAATAGACAAAAATTCTGGCCAAATAAAGGCTTAATGGGGTGTCTGATTAAAATAGCCATGAAGCGAACCAAATCCGCTATATTGCGAGGCTGTCCAGTCCTGTTATACCCTCGTTAAAGTGGACCAACTCCATTTAATCACAAGTTTGTCTGGTCTGGGCTTCATTCTGTGTATGTCTATTTTCATTGTTTCTGGGCAGTGGAGCCAGTGACTTGGCCTGCATCAGTTTGTTATTGTCTGCTTGCATTCTCAAATACGTACCATTATCAGTTCTCTCCAGTTTTCCTTTGATTTAGTGTGTTTTCCATTACAGTGCCATGCACAGTGTTATTACAATAGCCTCTAAAGCAGGTGATAATGATACAAAGTGTGTGACATTGACTGTTAAGTAGAAACTTGAATTAAGCTCATCTATCCTCCAGAAAAGTAAGAAAAATTACTGTAGTGTACTTGACATATACTGTGCTGTACTTTAAACTTTCTTTTCTTGTATAGCACAGTTGTGCAGAACAGTACTGCATTATAATATACTCTATTCTTAATATGTTCGGTAGTCCATCAATATAGCGGACTAAGTCAGCTTCATTTGGACACCTCTTCCCCCAATTAGTTCATTTTATGGAGAGTTTGCTGTATGTACATATGAAATCCACATAATTTTATATCTGATATTGGTATACATTGCTTCAGTTTTCATAAATGATGTAAGAAAATTTGGTAAGTTTAAAATTTCACCACAGGTTAATAAATAATTTGTATTTTGAAGTTAATGGATAATGTAATATGATTTGTTTATTTATCCCAGTGATGTACTGTACTTCACTGTGTTACACTGACCATATTCAGTATAGTACATTATTATTGAGTAATTCATTTCATGTTCAGTATGTGGTTAAATGAGCCTTCAAATTTTTGTTTTGTTAAACTTAGTGATACTGTACATCAGTTTGCAGATAAATAAATAATAATCAGACAGTTCTTAGAATTATTTTTAGTTAAAGTTTATGTATTTATGAATAAGGAAAGTTTATACCATGAAATATGCTATTGATAACTAATATTTGAATATATTGTGTTGTTTTATGCTATAAAACGCTCTTATGACTCAGACGAGTTTATGCAGGATTTTGAAGATTGAGACACTTATGCAGCATATGGGAATCTTTATTCAGGAAACGTTTCGCCACACAGTGGCTTCATCAGTCCAATACAAAGAGGAAGGTGTAAGGAGAGGAGGAGAATGAGGTAATCAGTCCCTCAACCTGGAGTCGATGTGTTCAGTCCATCAATCTTGTAGAATGTGTCTCAATCTAAGTGTCTCAATCTTCAACTTGTCGGTTTTTCAAACCATTCATCACATGCAGGATTTTGAAAAGCTTACCAGTTTTCGAAAGTAGTGTATAAATTTTGGTACATAGAACAGGATTTTTTAAAGCTATATTAGTTTGCTTTATACTGGCATACCGGCATACCATTAGTATGTCATTATTTTATTGTCTGTTTTCAGATTTACAGAATTGATAATCAATATTATACAGTACCTATTTTCAATTTTATACAGTGTATTACAGAATATTGTGTATGTATGATACAGATGTATAAATACAAAATGATGCCAAAGGAAGAACAATATGTAACAGTTGTTAAAAGTATTTTGTAAATGTGATATTTAGCATGTTTAATTTCAAGAGTTTACAAGTGGCCATTTTTAGGGTTTACATTTGTATAAATGTGATCAAAATTTGTAATCAGTGCAAAATTTATTATTAGTTTTGAATTTTTTACGGAAAAGATAGAGGGTTTTATATACAGAACTGGGGAGTCAGGCTATGTAGCTTTAGCTATGTGCACAGGTTTCTTGACTGGTTAATTTGTCTATGATTTAATTACTGAAATGTTAAATCCACTTTCTACAATTGGACCATTTTTAATTGCATTTGCATGCTTTTGAAACAGCATATGTAATTTATTATGCATTAAATCTGAGGACCATTTTATTTTGTAGTTGTGTGGATGCATCACAGTGTGTGTCTTTTAAAGATATTGAATATACCAATTACTGAACATACTAGTAGTTATTTTTTCATAGTTGCTTTATTAGTTAAGCATATTTAATTGTGTTTGATTAGAAAAATAGTTCCACTTTGTGTTTGTGATACAGTATTCTAATTTTGAAAAGTTGCATATATGTTATCATTAATATATTTATAGTGTGTGTTAAACCCATGGGGGTTATACAGTGCTTGGGGTAATGGGAGGCATTAAGGTTCAATCCAAGGAAGGGAAGCATTAGGCTAATTCCTTAGATCAAGATCCCCTCATTGGCATCAAGGAACCTCTCATGAGGGGATACATGTTATTAAATATGAATTATATATTATGTGCATATATAGAGTGTATGTATGTGTGTCATGTTTTAGGCAGACCTTGCAATCTTGGCTTATAAAATAACAATTGTTTTGAAAAAGTATTGTAAATTAATTGTTGCAATAACTGAAAATGAGTGAATATAAAATAATGAATACATTATGTATTTTTTATTAGTTTTAACCTTAACCCCTTGAGGATCAGTACTGTAGTTCTACAGTTTTCAACTCTGGGTGAGTGCCGTAGAATTACGCCATGAGCTTAGCTCACTCAGACAAGCTGTGAGGAGTAAATTTGGGCCTAGATAGAATGGGTCTATGTGGTAAGTGTGCACCATATAAAAAAAAATCTTGCAGCACACACTGAATAATGAGGAAAAACTGCCACCATATTTTTGGTTTAAAACAGTGTATTTTTGTAAGGTTTTTATGGTTATGTTCACAGTTTCTTGGTCTCATTTGATAAAGTGGAAGATATGTTTACAGAAATAGAGATGATTTTGATTGGATTGAGGACTGAAAATAGTCCGAAATTGTGCTCAAAGCAGCAGAAATATTTGATTTTTGCCAATGTTCCAGAATAAACAAATCACGTAACTCGTCCAATACGCATCCACTGGTTGGTCTAATGTGTTCATGAATGCACTGATGTTATTTATACAATTATCACAGTCATGCATAACAGTAAATCTTGTATTTTTTTGTGAATAAAAATTCAAAATGGAATGTAAAGCCTGGGAATGTAACTAATGAACAAAGGAAATGTTATTTTAGTGCCAGGAATGCCTGCATTGCTTATTCTGGACCCTATTTTGAAACTTGCGTATTTTGAAATTTGTGTGAAATTGGCCAAATTACCTATTTCTGATCACTTTATTGGGTAGTTGAAATAGTTGATTGGGTAGTTTCTTGTGCTCAGTTGATAAAGTGGAAGGCATACTATCAAAATAGATAAGAATTTGGTTGACTTGAACAATGTAATTGGCCTAAAATAGGATTCAAAGTGGTCAGAATTGTCAATGTGTAAATATCCCTGACACAGCAAAATTTGTGATAGCATAATTTCAGTCAATTTTCCACCAAATTTCGTACTTTTTGTTTTATTAACTGCTGTATAGCCCTTGTGGCTTAGCGCTTCGTTTTGATTATAATAATGTTTTATTAACTTCAGAAAAAGATTGTGTACCATTTCATAAGAAAAAATAATTTTTTTTTGTGAATTCTTGGACCCTGTGTACATGTTTCAGATCAGGGGTCTGGGCTTTGAAAGGGTTAATCGGTGCATGGCATACAGCACTTGTACACGGGACCAGTATGTATAGTTTTTGTGTATGCAAATATGCTGCCTGCTGCCATTTTATACCAGGGCTCAACTGTTTGACTTTTCTACCACCACACTCTTGATGCCTGGGAAAGAATTTGAGACCAGGCAGGTGCACATTGTGCATCACAGGTAATAATGACAAAGTAGCTTATGGAAACCACCACAACCATGACCTGTCATGCCATCACTAGCTTCCCTGCCAGCAGACAGGGTGTGGACCTGGCACAAAGATGCCTTATTTGTTCCAAATTTATTATAATTTCATGATAGTGAAATTCTGCTAGAAGGTTTGTTACATAGTTTTAACCAAATAGTCATACAATTTGACAATCACAATACCATAAGATTTCCTTATAGTACATATTTCTAGAAGGCAAGAAACATTTATTTGTACCAATTTAGAGTGAATATTCCAATTCTGCATTGTAAAAAAAGTAGTGGACACAGTGTTAGCCATCAAAAAATAAAAATCATAATTTGGCATAAATTTGAAAATATTTTTTTTATTAACATATCGGCCATTCCCACCAAGGCAGGGTGACCTTAAAAAGAAGAAACACTTTAATCATCACTGACTTCACCACTGTCTTGCCAGAGGCATGCCTACACTACAGTTCAAAAGCTGCAACATATCTCCGCCCCCTCCTTCAGAGCGTAGGCACTGTGCTTTCCACCTCCAGACAAGTGATCACTTGTCGCCAACTTCATCACGGCTATAAAAGGTTTTCCTTTACTTTTAGTTTTTTTGTAGGTCTGTGTAGAAAAATAGGCCCTTTCAATCTAAGAATAAATAATTTTGCCACTCGCATTTGGAATTTTTATATCAGGGCATCCACTATTGAATGATCACATAATTATAATTTTATGCTGATCAAAGATAGGTTGGGTAAAATTTAAGGAAGCTAAAAGTATATTTCATTAATTTTAGGAAAAGCTGGTTAGATTGCAGAGTTTTGGTGTTAAATTAAAAATATTACCATGATAGTTCACTGAAGATATATCTATCAATGCACAAGGGGTTAGTGTAGTATTTTATTTGTGAATATGTATTTAAACTTATTCGGTTCTTACTGGCATGTTTGAAAAAAAATAATCTAATGTTTTTCCTTTGCCCATATACAGTACGTATTCTCAAATTCTTGATGCATCCATTAAAAACTTGTAAACAAAAGAAAATGTATGCAATTAACCCTTTGACTGTTGCAGGCCCCTTTCTGAAACTGTCATTCTATGTTGCAAAATATTTGAAAAAAAAAAAAGATTTTTTTCTTATGAAAATGTTAAGATTATTTTGCTGAGTGTTTTAGTCCAAAAAAAAATTTTTTTGCCATCAGTACTTACCGAGATATAGAGCTGTGAAATTTGCAGAAAATGACCCGTGTATGGCAGCAGCGGCGACTGCCACTCACCCGGTAAACTTTAGTTTATTTCTATTTGAAGGTTTTTTGTTTTTTTCACTATTTTATTTTTTCACATAACTTATGTGGCCTATGAGACCAAAGTATGGTGCAATGTACATATATACACTCATTGTATACAACATACTAAGCACACAAACATAATTATCAATATATTGTTTACAAAACTTGTTTACAAAAACAAACAATACAAAAAATTGTTTATTACTATTGTTCTATAATATATATACCAATGTATAGTCACGGAACATACTCCTAGAAGTTCTGCAGCTTGTGGAACTCTTTGAAATATGTTTTCATACACAATGGTGTTTTACACTCACGCATAAAACCAGCGTGTCTGCATTTTTGTGGACTTTTTTTTTATGTGCAAAGACAAAATACCTCTGTCTGAGCAGTTTTCTGCAAAGTATTAGCAGGCAGTTGTGTTATGTAGTTATCCTAGGTAAATGGTTGTGTGTCATCATTCCTTCCTTCCTACTTTCCTGATGACACAGTCTTGTGGCTCTCTCTGAGACAGAGAGCTAGACCGATAGACAGGGAGCTTGGCAGACAGACAAATAGACAGACAGAAATGTTTGTGTACCAGCAAAAACAAAGGGAGGGCGATGGTCATCTACATCTACGATATTTTTTCATTCCAGAAGTATGTTCAGGTGCCAGTACTGACCGAATTTGTTCCCATAAGGAATATTGTGAAGTAGATTAGTCCATTTCAGACCCCCAAACATACATGTACAAACGCACTTACATAAATACACTTACATAATTTGTCGCATTGGGAGGTGATCGTGAAGCGGGGGTCCACTGTAATCTTTCCTTATCAGCCTCTTCAAGGGGGCTCCTTGTTGTGGTGAAGAGGCTCTTGGTCTGAGGAATCAGACCTGTCGGTCTCCTTCCTCAGACCGAACCTAATTACCCCCCAATCCCCCCCTCCCTATCCCATCCTCCCCTTTTTCCTTTCCTCCTCCTCCTCCCCACCCTTCCCTTTTACCCTTCCTCTTTTTGGCCTTTGGGATTTCTCCCACAGGCGCACTAGTTCCTAGGTAGGGGAAAGGATACCGGGGTCCATCCCATTCCGTTGAGGTTCTTGGTGGTGGCGTAGTTTGCCGTGGAATCTGGATCGCCTGGGAATGTCCCAATCCCTCTTCGGTATCCCAGAGTAGCTTTGGGTGTCTTTCGGGCGACGGGTATATCTCTGGAAGCCACCTTTCGGATTCCGGGGGTGGTGGCCGAAGGAGGTATGCTTTGTGGCGGATATCCGGCCGCCCTCTCTTTTGTCCACCGAGGTAGCTCGGCAGATGTGAGGTTGCTATCCCGGATTGCTGGTTTATTGGCATGAAGGGTAGGGTATGGCACAGGTTCCATGCTGCATCTGCACTACTAGTGGTGCTGAGGTCCTCTTGGGCGCGGAGGGAGATTTCCAGCCCTTTCATTCCTCCTGGGAACTATTCCTCCTCGCTCCCCCCTTTTTTTATTCTCTTTTTTATTTTTATTTTATTTTCTTCTTTTTTTTTTCCTTAAAAACAAAAGCAAAGGAGTAACCTAGCCATGGAGAACCCAATCCATGAACCCACTACCCCGGGTCCCTTCTTGATACCGCACCCCATTCTGACCCTGCCTTGTTTTTAGACCACTCTTCGGATACTTCTGATGCCCCTGTACCTCTTGCTGGTGCTGTTTCCTCACCCGCTTCAGGTACCGGGGCTTCGACTGACTCCTTCGATTTGTTTGACCTCCGCTCTCCTTTGACTATGCTTCCGGCCTCTCCCTCTACGGTACGGCAATTTTTGAATCGCCAGCCCATTTCACGCCGGACCAACTCCGGTCCTACTCCTAAACGCCAACGTCAATCTCCTGATGATGCTCCTTCATTACCTTCCCATTCTACTCGGAAAAGACCGACACGTCATGCACTCCCTCTCCACACTCAGTTTCGGACCACACAATGGACTAAATTCTTTACTTTAAGACCGACTTCTTCTTCTGTCTATCTTTCTGACCATAGTATTGGCAAAGCGCTCCTCCGTCATGTTGGTAGAGATATTTCATTTCATGCTCTCGAGCGGTACGCGCATCGTCACTGTCCAGAATGCTACCCAAGCTCATGATCTTTCTCTCCTTTCGAATATCGATACTACTCCTATCACTATTGAAAAACATCTTTCAATTCTTGTAGTGGTACTGTTATTCTGCCCCATACCATAGTCCAACAGAATTTCCAGTCATGTGGCAATGACATTTTTGAACAGCTGGAACTCCAGGATCTCCCAATCCTCAAAGTAGACACTTATGTCCTTCCTGCCCGTGGGCGGAGACGTTACCCTTGCAATGTGGCTCGTTTAACTTTTGACAGCCGAGAACTCCCATCCTCTGTATATGTCGCGGGACATTGGTTACAAGTTCGAAAGGTGATACCTACACCACAACAGTGTAGAAATTGTTGGCGTTTTGGTCACCCAGCGAAATATTGCAGATCTATAGCTGAATGCCCAGTCTGTGGTGCCGACGACCATTCTAATACATCTTGCAGTCAACCTCCTCTTCCTTAATTGAAATGAAGTACCTTTGTACTCCCCCCCCGTTGCGAAGTCTATTTAAAAGAACATGAACCCGTTGCCTCAAAGGGCAGAAGGTCTCCCTTATGCTAGGGCATTTACTATTCCGCCTCCAAGGGAGACTACCCCGTGTTTCTTTTCTCTGTTTCAAACATCCCCCACTTCTGGGTCCCATCTTCTGCAGCCTCTCTGTTGTCCCTCCAGGGCCCACTTTTGCACAAATCTTTTGCTGTCCTTGGCTTGACTCCACTACAACTCAGTCGTTCTCACTCTTCGCGCCCCTTCCTCACAAGCCTGTATCGACAAGCCTGTATGACACCTAATCCAATCGCCCCTCTTATTCTCAGAAGTCCAAAAACCCACATTGCTCAAACTCTTGCCCCTTCCTTCCTTCTTCCACCTCCACATTTTACCTTTCCAGTCCCTATGCCTAGTTTTCCCCTCTCTCTGGCTCATTCCCAAGTGTGAGATTCCCCCCCTTGTACTAGCCTTCCACCCCCGTCCCTCCCAAGTTTCTCCCTCTCTGCCACCCCCTTTGGTTTCTGCCTCTTCTGTCCCCCCCCAACTTCTCCAGTCCCTTACCTTTTCGTCCCCCTCTCTTTGGTACAGTCTTTTACTGTCCCATCTTTACTCACCATCTCCAAATGGTCTCCATACATCTTGAATTCGGGGAACACTTGAAGCCATTTCGGGAATATATTGCAGAGACTAACCTTCAATGGACCGGGATTCACTTCCCTGTTCCTTCTTTCCCCTTCTCCCCCTCTTCACAACCCATTCTTCCATTGCTCTGTTCTTCGCTGCTGAACTCTTCAATGCCCCCACACTTTGGGACTTTTCTAACCCCTCTAGTCCGTAGGTGCCTTTCTCTACGGCTTCCTGGTATTTTCTTCATCGCCAATCATGGCCTATTTACAGTGGAATATCTGCGGCCTCAGGGGTAAATAACAAAAAGGCACAATACCGTGACTGGAACGATACACAAATAACCCGCACATAAAAGAGAGAAGCTTACGACGACGTTTCAGTCTGAATTGGATCATTGTCAATGGTCCAAGTCGGACCGAAACGTCGTCGTAAGCTTCTCTCTTTTATGTGCGGGTTATTTGTGTATGCCTCAGGGGTAATCGGGGTGAGCTTCAGGTGTTGCTTTCCAGGTTTTCCCCTGTTGGTGCTTGCTTACAAGAACCAAAATTACACTCAGCTGTTTTCCAACCTATCTCAGGCTATAATTTATTGTATTCTTCGAATCCTTTCTCAGATGGGACCTTTAATGAAAGTGCCCTTCTTCTATGCAGTGATATTCCGTACTGTTAACTATTTGTCCATACCTCACTGCATTACACTGCAGCCCGTATCCACTTGAATAAGTGGTTTACAATATGTTCTTTATATCTCTCTCCTTCTCGAGCATTTTCTATCCCAGACTTTGCCTTTCTTGTTTCATCCTTACTACCACCACTTCTGTTACTTGGTGATTTTAACGCCCACCATTTCCTCTGGGGGGGGGGGTCTCATTGTGACTCACGTGGCATCCAGTTGGAGGGTTTTCTCACCTCTCCCCCCCCTCCATGTTTTAAATCGGGTACTCCTACCCATTTTGATCCTTGTACTCATACTCTCTCTTGCATCGATCTATCAGGCTGCTCTTCCTCCACTGCACTAGACTTCACCTGGTCTGTTCTACCGGACTTACATGACAGTGATCATTTTCCAATCATTCTTACTTCTCCTTCATATTCACCAGCTTTCTGTAGCCCTCGCTGGCAATTTGATCGGGCAAATTGGGACCTTTACTCGCAGCTCACTGCTTTTAGTGAGGTTCCTTCTTCATCCTCCATTGATGAGCTCCTACACCTCTTCTCGACGTCAGTTTATACCGCAGCTTCTCATTCTATACCCCCAACCTCAGGCAAGCATTCTCAGAAGTGCGTGCCTTGGTGGTCTCCTGCTTGTGCTCGTGCAGTACGTTTGAAACACACTGCATGGGGCAGGTACCGATACAATAGAACCAATGAGAGACTTCTTGATTTTAAGCAGAAGCGTGCGATCTCTCACCGTGTCATCAGTGATGCTAAATGCACTTGCTGGCGAGACTGTGTTTCCACCATCACCTCTGCTTCCTCTATGAGTGCAGTCTGGAAAAAAGTGAGGAAATTGAGTGGTAAATACTCTCCTGACCCGGCTCCTGTTCTACGGGTCGCCGGTATTGATGTAGCAAACCCTCTTGACGTTGCCATTGAAATTGGCACTCATCTGGTCCGTATTTCCCGGGGGCTCCATCTATGCCCCTCATTTCTTTCCTCAAAGTCTGCCAGAGAGTTAGTACCCTTGGACTTTTCTTCTCTCAGAGAAGAACAGTATAATGTGCCTTTTACACTTCAGGAACTGGAGGCAACACTCTCAGCTTGCCGATCATCGGCAGCTGGGCCTGACATTCGGATGTTACAACATTTACAGCAGTCACCCCTTGTAGTCCTCTTACACCTCTTCAGTCTTATTTGGTCACAAGGAGTTCTTCCCCAGCTGTGGAAATCTGCCATTGTTCTCCCTTTCTGCAAGCTGGGTACTACAAAACATGATGCCTCCCACTATCGTCCCATTGCTCTTACTAGTGCAGTTTGCAAAGTGATGGAACGTCTGGTAAATCGACGTTTAATGTGGTATTTAGAGACTCACAACAGTCTCTCCACTACTCAACGTGGCTTTCGTAAGGGCCGATCTACCATAGACCCCTTACTACACTTGGATATGTATGTTTGTAATGCCTTTGCAAATAACCACGCAGTTATTGCCATATTTTTTGACCTTGAGAAGGCATATGACACAACTTGGAGGTATAGTATTTTGGCCCAAGCCCACCCCTTAGGCCTCCGAGGCAATCTACCATCCTTCCTTAAGAACTTTTTAACTGACAGGCATTTCCGTGTTTGAGTCAATAATGTGCTCTCCCCGGACTTTGTCCAAGCTGAAGGTGTCCCTCAGGGATGTGTTCTGAGCACAACACTTTTTCTCCTTGCTATAAATGATTTGGCCTCTGTTCTTCCATCCAATATTTGGTCATCACTCTATGTAGATGACTTCGCTATTGCTTGTGCAGGCGCTGACTGTCACCTCATTACAGTTTCTCTCCAGCATGCGGTCGACCGTGTTTTCAATTGGGCCACCATGCATGGGTTTAAATTTTCCAGTACCAAAACTCACCAAATTACTCTCACTAGACGCTCTGTCATCTCCGATCATCCTTTGTACCTCTATGGCTCCCGTATCCCTGAACATGATACGGTCAGGTTTCTAGGCCTTCTCTTTGACCGTAGGTTATCCTGGAAACCTCACATTACCTCTCTGAAGGCAACTTGTCACAGCCGGCTGAACCTTCTTAAAACCCTTGCTCGTCTTTCATGGGGAGCTGATCGTCGAACTCTCCTTCACCTACATTCAGCCCTCATTTTATCGAAACTCGATTATGGTGACCAGATCTATTCAGCGGCCTCTCCTGCTACTCTCTCTAGCCTTAACCCCGTCCATCACCAAGGATTACGTTTATGCCTTGGTGCTTTTCGCTCTTCCCCTGTTGAAAGCCTCTATGCAGAAGCGAATGTTCCATCCTTGTCTGATCGTCATGATGCCCATTGCCTTCGCTACTATGTATGCTCTCACGATCTCCGCAATCCTTCCATTTACAGAATGGTCACTGATATTAGTAGACATTCTTTATTTGTTCGCCGCCCCTGTTTGCTGCGTCCCTTCTCTCTTTGCCTACATTCACTCTTGTCTTCCCTTCAGTTACCACCTTTATATGTTCATGTAGCATCTCACTTTTCCCTACCCCCCTGGGAAGTTCCAGCTGGGCGGGTCTGTTCTTTCTCACTACCTTGCTCGAAAGCCCAACTGCCTACGGTGGCTTCCCGCTCTCTTTTTCTTGACCACTTCCACTCTCATTCTCATGCCATTGCAGTGTACACAGATGGCTTTAAGTCTTCTGGTGGCATCGGATTCACAACAGTGTTTCCGGACAGCGTCGTGCAAGGGCATTTACTATCTTCGGCTAGCATTTTTACTGCTGAATTGTATGCCATTCTTGCAGCACTTATTCGTATCGCATCTATGCCTGTGTCATCATTTGTGGTTGTCTCAGACTCCCTTAGTGCTCTACAGGCTATATGGAAATTTGATACACCTCACCCCCTAGTTCTCCATATCCAACTTTGGCTACGCCGCATCTCTACCAAGCATAAAGATATTGTTTTTTGTTGGGTCCCTGGTCATGTTGACATACAGGGCAATGAACAGAGAGACACTGCTGTGCGGTCAGCAGTACATGACCTACCAATTTCATATAGAGGTGTTCCATTTCCAGACTATTTTGCTGTAATAGCTACCCACCTTCACACCCGTTGGTCAACTCTACATGGTAACAAACTTCATTCTACTAAACCGAGCATAGGTTACTGGCCGTCTTCTTGTCATCAGTGCCGAGGTTGGGAGACTACTCTCTCCCGCCTTCGCATTGGCCACACTCGTCTTTCTCATGGGTATCTCGTGGAGAGGCACCCTGTTCCTCTCTGTGAGAAGTGTCTAGTTCCAGTATCGATTAGCCACTTCTGTTAGACTGCCCTCTCTATCAACGAGCACGCAGAATTTACCTCCAACGTCGTCTCCGCTCTACTACTACTCTCTTTACCTTCCCTTCTTGCTGATGGACCCTCCTTTAATCCTGACTCTGTCATTGACTTCTTGACAACGACTGATTTACTCCACAAACTCTGATGATGATACCTTTCGCACTCCCCTCAGCCCTTTCCAGTTCAGTCTCTTGCTGCCCTTTACCCTTTCATCATCCACTGCCCCGCTGTTCTCCGTAACCTATTACTCATCCATCTCCCTTTTACCACCTGATACCCTCGTTTCCTTCCTGCCTTGCAGTGCTGTATAGCCCTTGTGGTTTAGCGCTTCTTTTGATTATAATAATAATAATAATAATAATAATAATAATAATTCCAATATTGAGAGCCTGTATACAGAGGCAGATGTCATTTACAGGATCATGAAATGCCCATTATCTCCGTTATTATGTCTGCTTCTATGAGGCTTTTACATACAGAACAATCACAGACATAAGACTAACTCATTTAATAGATTCCCTTGTTTATTATGTTCCTTTAATATTACTATTCGACTCTAATGACGTCTCATAATTCGCCCTTTCACATTTATGTTCTCTCCATATCATACTTTTTCCCTCCCACTCTTCAAACCATTGAATGAGATATGTTGGCTAATGAAGGTCATGAGTGTTTCGTTGGTCATGTGGTCAGTAAGGTACGCCTCGGGATTTGTCTGAAGTGTGAAAAAAAAGAAAATTGTCCAGTTAAGTTTTAGAAAGACTTCTTGCAGGGGATAGGTTTTCCAGGTGGTGTGTTTCTCAAGAGTGTGAATGAGGTGTAACTTCAGCGTCGTCGTTCTATGCCATCTTTATGTAGTTGGCTTTGAACCATTTTTTTGTTGGCATGAGGGCTACCTAGAGTTTACCTGGAGAGAGTTCCGGGGGTCAACGTCCCAGCGGCCCGGTCTGTAACCAGGCCTCATGGTGGATCAAAACCTGATCAACCACGCTGTTACTGCTGGCTGCACGCAATCCAACTAACGAGCCCGGCTGGTCAGGTACTATGCGTGAATTGTTGATGTGTCTCAGTTTAGAGCTTTCTTTGATTATAATAATGATGTGTCTTGGGAGAACTCCACTCCATGGTTAAGTCAATGTGGAGATGAGAGGTACTAGAGGGAACAGGCAGAACTCTTTACTGGATTTGGGCAACATGTGACTGCTCAAAAACAGGGTCAGAAGGAGGTATCACAATCACTGGGGGTCTAGGTGAATAAGGTAATATCTTGTTCATCATAAAATAAAAAAAAATAGGGGGAGAGGCAGTTCCAAGAATAAGCAAAAAGAAACCACGCTACTCTACCTGATGTATATTATTTGCATGACACCTCCAGGCTTGACTGAACAAGGCTTAGCAAAGCCACCTATTTAGGCAAGAGCATGAACTCAGAAATTATCTTTTGGGTTAATGGTGGCGGGTAAACTAGTGCCAAGAATCATACATCTTTACTACCACTCCTGGATTCGTGGTCAATCTTTAGTAGTATGTCAACCTTCAAAGGTCCTCACAGATGGATGCTTTGTCTGATCGGAGTATCCTCTCAGGGGAGGTGCCTTGATGCTAGTGAGGGGTTCTTGATCTAAGGTTCGAACTGGACCTGTCCTCCCATTCCCTGGATTAAATCCGATTGCCTCTTCAAGGTACTGTATGACCCCTATGAGTTTAGTGTATCTCACTGATTAAAAAGTAAATGATCAGAGGGTCCCCGTGACATACCCTGAGATGATATAATATCCATCGGATTAGTGACACAAGTAGCACAGCACTCTCAAGCGCAGTTATGTTAGAACAGGGCTGTTAGCTTTTCCTTTTCATTCTGTCTAGGAACTAGAGTTCACAAAAGGGAAAATATTCCCTGTACTGAAGTCAAAGGAAAGGAAAGTGTTGGGTATTTGGATTCAATCCGAGGAAGGGGAGAAGAGATCCAATGTCAGGGATCAAGTCTCTCTCTACTGCAGCAAGGGACCATGCTTGAAGTGGCAAAAGTAACCTAAGTTTGCTAAAATTTATGTAATATAAAAGACCTTAATTTTTGTTATCTTTTTAAGTATTTGCATAACTACATTTCACTATTTCTCCTTGGGGGACCGAGTCTTCAGGTGACGCCCACAATTTATCCAACTGTATCTCTCAGTGTATATAAGCTGAGAGTACTTTAAACCCTAATTTGGGGAGCGAAGTATCCTTAACTGATGATGCACAATGACATGTAGCCTTAATGACTCTCGTGTAGTTAATTAGCTTTCAATACGAGGATAGTTTTCACCTAATGTTACAACACTGCCCAAAAAAATAAAAATAAAAATGTAACCTAAAAGTGATGTAAATATGAGCAAAATGTTAACGTTCCTTTCAAAAGAAACGAGAATACGAAATAATCTAGTTAGATACGAGTAAGAGGAGGAAGGCTCCAATTCCATAAAGCAGGTGTTCATCAACATTATGGTACCCTCTCTTGCAGGAAGTATTCCATGTAGAATATATGACAAATTATGTATAGGTAAAAACCGGTAAAAGTAAGTCACGCAAGTACAGCGTTACTTTTGATTAAGAAAAAAAAATGCAGTTTTCCCAAACAAACAAACAAACAAAAAAAAAAGATTATCTTACTGACTGGATTAAAGCATACGTTCTGGTAAATAATAGAGTACAATTGAATGGACCCTTACTGAATCTTGCTTATTTCTCAGACTTATGAAAGAAATGTAAATATTTCTTATGGGCACTTTAAATGTAACCAACCAGTCACAGTCCTCACATATTTTATGGATGAAAGTGTTCTTGACGGTAGTCAAGAGATTACATGCAGTCATAATGACTTCCTGTAGCCGATAGGCTTTAAACCGTACTTCTCATATGCTTCATCGATACATCACATTAACTGTCCATCACGACTGATTGTGCATGAATTATGTATATACCAGATTTTGTAAAGACAAAAAAAAATACAAAATTTTTGTTTAAACAGGAATAAAAATGTATTTAAAGCGGTCGCATAGCGCAATGAAAAACAGGAAAAATTTGCTGACTAATAAGCTAAAGCCTTTCATAAAGATTTAATGGAAAGACACCTAACTTATTAATAGCATTTTTAAACGTGAATTTATTCCTAAAACCAATGTTAATATTGCGAAATTAAATCAACACTGACACTTTTAATAAGAAAAAAAAATTCTTTACCTTGCTAAAGGACTTGCGAGTAATGATACTGGACTATTAAGATTTAGAATCATTAATGAATATTTAATCAGTCTCATTATAAATACAATAAAAGTAAAATACAAATTGTTTACAAAAAAATTAATTCCGAAAGACTGATAGTTCAATATTTTCATAAACAAAATAATAAAGTCGTAATAATACGCAACGAAGTAAAATCTCTAATATCAAATATGAATTGCTCAGATATGGTAAACATGAGGAAATTAAATCTTCATCAGAGTACAAAATAAATTCTGGCCACAAAATAGAGCGAAACACCAACGTCAAAGACCTGGGAGTGATCATGTCGGAGGATCTCACCTTCAAGGACCATAACATTGTATCAATCGCATCTGCTAGAAAAATGACAGGATGGATAATGAGAACCTTCAAAACTAGGGATGCCAAGCCCATGATGACACTCTTCAGGTCACTTGTTCTATCTAGGCTGGAATATTGCTGCACACTAACAGCACCTTTCAAGGCAGGTGAAATTGCCGACCTAGAAAATGTACAGAGAACTTTCACGGCGCGCATAACGGAGATAAAACACCTCAATTACTGGAGCGCTTGAGGTTCCTAAACCTGTATTCCCTGGAACGCAGGAGGGAGAGATACATGATTATAATACCTGGAAAATCCTAGAGGGACTAGTACCGAACTTGCACACGAAAATCACTCACTACGAAAGCAAAAGACTTGGCAGACGATGCACCATCCCCCCAATGAAAAGCAGGGGTGTCACTAGCACGTTAAGAGACCATACAATAAGTGTCAGGGGCCCGAGACTGTTCAACTGCCTCCCAGCACACATAAGGGGGATTACCAACAGACCCCTGGCAGTCTTCAAGCTAGCACTGGACAAGCACCTAAAGTCAGTTCCTGATCAGCCGGGCTGTGGCTCGTACGTTGGTTTGCGTGCACCCAGCAGCAACAGCCTGGTTGATCAGGCTCTGATCCACCAGGAGGCCTGGTCACAGACCGGGCCGCGGGGGCGTTGACCCCCGGAACTCTCTCTAGGTAAACTCCAGGTAATTTTACTGATCATATTGCCCAAAAGCGATAATAAATGACCACTTTTACACTCATAATTTTGCTTATTCTATTTTACTTTGCTGAATGTCCTCATATTCGTGAGGATTATGGTGTTGCAAGAGTCGCCTGGGAGAGTTCTGACAGCTGTCATGCGTGCAAGCCTAGAAGGTAGGCAGAGGTTATTTTTATTTTCACGTGGAAATGCTAAACCTTAAGAGTCATGCAGCGCCAGGTGAATGCGAAATAATCAGGTTCAATGTTAAGATCAGGGTATCTCAATTTCCTTAAATTAAAAAAACCTTTACCGGATTGAAGCCAACCTCACCCCTCGAAGAAAGTCAAGTGGAGGTATGAGTGAACGATGTTTCGACTTTCGTTCCATGTTGCTGTGTAAAGAGGAAAATTTGGTAAAATTTTTAATTTTCTTCGAGCCTGTAGGGCGTATATAAGGAAGAAATATTTATTTTAGGAAGTTACAAGTACAGTAAAAGTTGTCGGAAGTCACTCAGAGACTTAGTGTTAAACAATCGCATAACTGCCAAGACAGTTCCAGCTAGTAAGAGAAAAGAATCCACTCAATACTCAACTAAACAGTCAGTGGCAGTGAAGAGAGCTGACAAGACAATGAAATACACTGAGAAATTGGCAGATAAACAATGAAAAAAGAATTGTACCATGAGGATTATGATAGGAATGTGGTGCGAGACTTAAATTTTTCTTCACACAAATACAGACTGTATTACTGCTGTGTATCACAGTGATCCTCACGTATAACATAGTGTTAGGAGTGGGATTACAGGATAAGCAAGATGTTTGAACGGCAAGAGTTAAAACTATAAGCAATAACAGCACCCGAAAGATTGGCATAGTTACAGCTACAACCATAGCAAGTGACTGATAACAACAGCACACTGACAACTTGGCAATAGTAAAGTAACAATAGCATATGATGCAGTACTTAAAGAATAGGAGTTGTAGTATGAGGACCACTTGCTGGGTGAGTCAATCGGGAACGAAGCCATTACACAAATTAAAGGGATAAACCGAGAATGTCCTATATTGGGTGTCGGGAACTTCCAGGTTAGACGGCCCCGTGGGGGACATCTAAATTTTAGTGTACTTGTTTGTTCACTGTAGAGAACCAGTCATGCCTGTAGCCAGCAGAAATTCCCAGTAAGCTGAAGCAACAGTTTCATCTTAGGCATAGGTGGCACGGTTCGAGTTTGTCAGAGGGCAACAGCTGATCACTTGAAGAGTGTGGTAGCTGATGGTCATGAATTTAAAGAAACAGCTCTGAAGTTCCCGAGAAACTTTGTTAAGGCTCTAGAGCAAGAATATGACACTTCCCATAAGGACAGTTTTCTGGATCGAATTCAGGTACAAAATCAAGAGGGGAAGGGACTGCAGTGTTGGTTCATTATCTGGAGGTCATGGTGCACGAGCATAACCCCCCACCCCGATCCTCAGTGCGTCATCGGAACCGTGACTTTTCCTGCTTCACCAGTTCATCGATGCTCTGAACTCACCGAGATGTTTCCTGGGTCGAGTCCCAGTTCCTGACCCCAGCCTCATTAGTTATTTTAATAAACAGTCCTTAATATTATTTTTATAAGTAATTTAATATAGCTACTCTAATTGGTTTTTAATACAACTATAACAATTCCAATATTACTTCTTTAACCTTTAATATTACTGCTATAACACTCTTAATATTACTACTATACCTACATGAATGTTGCTTATTCATAACAATATTTTCATAATACAGGCAAACTATTTGTGTCAAAGAAAGTGAGTTTTTCTTTAATCAGGAGGCAAACACGTGGAAATAATTAACAAAGGAGGTAATAGAGAGTAATACAGATTACAGTATTTAGTTTATTGCTCATATTTTTATCATTATATTCCTTTAAATTATTTATTAATATTTCTACTTGTATAACATATTTAAAGTCTGGAAATATATTTATATTTATCTATCTATTTTATGTTATATAATATATATATATATATATATATATATATATATATATATATATATATATATATATATATATATAAAATCGTGCCGAATCTGTAAAACTGGTCAATTAGCAAGAACTCATTTAAAATTAAGTCTTTTCTGAAATTTTCTTTTATACGTTTAAAGATATATTTTTCATTAACATCCCATATCATAAAAATCTTTGAAAGGGTCCTAAGAAGCAAGATCACCACGCATCTAGAAACCCATCAGTTACACAACCCGGGGCAACATGGGTTTAGAACAGGTCGCTCCTGTCTGCCCTCAACTATTGGACCACTACGACAAGGTCCTAAATGCACTAGAAGACAAAAAGAATGCAGATGTAATATATACAGACTTTGTAAAAGCCTTCGACAAGTGTGACCATGGCGTAATAGCGCACAAAATGCGTGCTAAAGGATACAGGAAAAGTCGGTCGATGGATCTACAATTTCCTCACTAACAGAACACAGAGAGTAGTCGTCAACAGGTAAGTCCGAGGCAGCTACGGTGAAAAGCTCTGTTCCACAAGGCACAGTACTCGCTCCCATCTTGTTCCTCATCCTTATATCCGACATAGACAAGGATGTCAGCACAGCACCGTGTTTTCCCTTTTTGCAGATGACACCCGAATCTGCATGACAGTGTCTTCCATTGCAGACACTGCAAAGCTCCAGGCAGACATCAACCAAATCTTTCAGTGGGCTGCAGAAAACAATATGAAGTTCAACGATGAGAAATTCAATTACTCAGATAATGGTAACATGAGGAAATAAATCTTCATCAGAGTACAAAACAAATTCTGGCCACAAAATAGAGCGAAACACCAACGTCAAAGACCTGGGAGGGGATCATGTCGGAGGATCTCACCTTAAAGGCCATAACACTGTATCAATCGCATCTGCTAGAAAAGACGGGATGGATAATGAGAACCTTCAAAACTAGGGAGGCCAAGCCCATGATGACACTCTCAGGTCACTGTTCTATCTAGGCTGGATATTGCTGCACATAAACAGCCCTTTCAGAGGTGAATTGCCGACCTAGAAAATGAAACAGAGAACTTTCACGGCGCGCATAACGGAGATAAAACACCTCAATTATGGGAGCGCTTGAGGTTCCTAAACCTGTATTCCCTGGAACGCAGAGGAAGATCATGATTATATACACTGAAATCCATAGGACTAGTACCGAACTTTGCACAGAAAATCACCCACTACGAAAGCAAAAACTTGGCAGACGATGCACCATCCCCCAATAGAAAAGCAGGGGTGTCACTAGCACGTTAAGAGACCATACAATAAGTGTCAGGGCCCGAGACTGTTAAAACTGCCTCCAGCACACATAAGGGGGATTACAACAGACCCTGGCAGTCTTAAAAGTGGCACTGGACAAGCACCTAAGTCAGTTCGATCAGCGGGCTGTAGGCTCGTATGTTGGTTTGCGTGCAGCCAGCAGCAACAGCCTGCTGATCAGCATCTGATCCACCAGGAGGCCTGGTCTCAGACCGGGCCGCGGGGGTCGTTGACCCCCGGAACTCTCTCCAGGTAAACTCCAGTAATGAAAAAAAATTAAATTTTGCACCAAAAGAATCTTAGAAAACTTACCTAACCTTATTATAACAAGCGCAATTTATTTTAGCCTAACCCAACTTAATATATATTAGATTGTTTTACAATAATTTAATACTAAACAAACACAATCAAATATATTTTTTTCGTTAGGTTCAGAATGATTTTGGCGAAATTATTGCATACACAAATTTTCACTTGTCCTATATGGCAAGATGAACGTTGCTATTTTAAGCCAAGACCGCAAGTTCTGCCTATTTCGGCACGACAATATATAATATATATATATAAATATATATATATATATATATATATATATATATATATATATATATTATATATATATATATATATCGGCCGCCTTTCACCAAGGCAGGTGACCCAAAAAGAAAGAAAATCCCCAAAAAGAAAATACTTTCATCATCATTCAACTCTTTCAACACACTCACACATAATCACTGTTTTTGCAGAGGTGCTCAGAACACAACAGTTTAGAAGCATATACGTATAAAGATACACAACATATCCCTCCAAACTGCTAATATCCCAAAACCCCTCCTTCAGAGTGCAGGCATTGTACTTCCCATTTCCAGGACTCAAGCCCGGCTATATAAAAATAACTGGTTTCCCTGAAACCCTTAACTAAATATTACCCTGCTCACACTCCAACAGATCGTCAGGTCCCAAATACCATTCGTCTCCATTCACTCCTATCGAACACGCTCACGCACGCCTGCTGGAAGTCCAAGCCCCTCGCCCACAAAACCTCCCTTACCCCTTCCTTCCAACCTTTTCGAGGACGACCCCTGCCCCACCTTCCTTCCCCTACACACACACACACACACACAGTACAAAGGTTTGCGACAAGGTTAGTTCCAGAGCTAAGGGGAATGTCCTATGAAGAAAAATTAAGGGAAATCGGCCTGACGACACTGGAGGACAGGAGGGTCAGGGGAGACATGATAACGACATATAAAATACTGCGTGGAATAGACAAGGTGGACAAAGACAGGATGTTCCAGGGAGGGGACACAGAAACAAGAGGCCACAATTGGAAGTTGAAGACACAAATGAGTCAGAGAGATAGTAGGAAGTATTTCTTCAGTCATAGAGTTGTAAGGCAGTGGAATAGCCTAGAAAATGACGTAGTGGAGGCAGGAACCATACACAGTTTTAAGACGAGGTTTGATAAAGCTCATGGAGCGGGGAGAGAGAGGGCCCAGTAGCAACCGGTGAAGAGGCGGGGCAGGAGCTAAGAATCGACCCCTGCAACCACAATAGGTGAGTACAAATAGGTGAGTACACACACACACACACACACACACACACACATATATTTTATATAATATATATATATATAATATATATATTTTATATATATATATAAATATATATATATATATAATATTATATATATTATTATATATAATTTATATATTTTTTTTTTCAACAAGTCGGCCGTCTCCACCGAGGCAGGGTGACCCAAAAAAAAAGAAAATCCCCAGAAAGAAAATACTTTCATATCATTCAACACTTTCACCACACTCACACATTATCACTGCTTTTGCAGAGGTGCTCAGAATACAACAGTTCAGGGAAACCAATATATATATATTATATATATATATATATATATAATATATATATAATATATATATATATATATAATTATATATATATTATAATATATATATATATTATTTTTATTATCACACTGGCCGATTCCCACCAAGGCAGGGTAGCCCGAAAAAGAAAAACTTTCACCCATCATTCACTCCATCACTTGTTGCCAGAAGGGTGCTTTACACTACAGTTTTTAAAGTGCAACATTAACACCCTCCTTCAGAGTGCAGGGACTGTACTTCCCATCTCCAGGACTCAAGTCCGGCCTGCGGTTTTTCCCCGAACCCTTTCATAAATGTTACTTTGCTCACACTCCAACAGCACGTCAATTATTAAAAAACCCTTTTCTCCATTCACTCCTATCAAACACGCTCCCGCATGCCTGCTGGAAGTCCAAGCCCCTCGAACACAAAACCTCCTTTACCCCCTCCCTCCAACCTTTCCTAGGCCGACCCTACCCCGCCTTCCTTCCACTACAGACTGATACACTCTTGAAGTCACTCTGTTTCGCTCCATTCTCTCTACATGTCCGAACCACCTCAACAATCCTTCCTCAGCCCTCTGGACAACAGTTTTGGTACTCCCACACCTCCTCCTAACATCCAAACTACGAATTCTCTGCATTATATTCACACCACACATTGACCTCAGACATGACATCTCCACTGCCTCCAGCCTTCTCCTCGCTGCAACATTCATCACCCATGCTTCACACCCATATAAGAGCGTTGGTAAAACTATACTCTCATACATTCCCCTCTTTGCCTCCAAGGACAAAGTTCTTTGTCTCCACAGACTCCCAAGTGCACCACTCACCCTTTTCCCCTCATCAATTCTATGATTCACCTCATCTTTCATAGACCCATCTGCTGACACGTCCACTCCCAAATATCTGAATACATTCACCTCCTCCATACTCTCTCCCTCCAATCTGATATCCAATATTTCATCACCTAATCTTTTTGTTATCCTCATAACCTTACTCTTTCCTGTATTCACTTTTAATTTTCTTCTTTTGCATACCCTACCAAATTCATCCACCAATCTCTGCAACTTCTCTTCAGAATCTCCCAAGAGCACAGTGTCATCAGCAAAGAGCAACTGTGACAACTCCCACTTTATGTGTGATTCTTTATCTTTTAACTCCACGCCTCTTTCCAAGACCCTCACATTTACTTCTCTTACAGCCCCATCTATAAATATATTAAACAACCACGGTGACATCACACATCCTTGTCTAAGGCCTACTTTTACTGGGAAATAATTTCCCTCTTTCCTACATACTCTAACTTGAGCCTCACTATCCTCGTAAAAACTCTTCACTGCTTTCAGTAACCTACCTCCTACACCATACACCTGTAACATCTGCCACATTGTCCCCCTATCCACCCTGTCATACGCCTTTTCCAAATCCATAAATGCCACAAAGATCTCTTTAGCCTTATCTAAATACTGTTCACTTATATGTTTCACTGTAAACACCTGGTCCACACACCCCCTACCTTTCCTAAAGCCTCCTTGTTCATCTGCTATCCTATTCTCCGTCTTACTCTTAATTCTTTCAGTAATAACTCTACCATACACTTTACCAGGTATACTCAACAGACTTATCCCCCTATAATTTTTGCACTCTCTTTTGTCCCCTTTGCCTTTATACAAAGGAACTATGCATGCTCTCTGCCAGTCCCTAGGTACCTTACCCTCTTCCATACATTTAATAAATAATTGCACCAACCACTCCAAAACTATATCCCCACCTGCTTTTAACATTCTATCTTTATCCCATCAATCCCGGCTGCCTTACCCCCTTTCATTTTACCTACTGCCTCACGAACTTCCCCACACTCACAACTGGCTCTTCCTCACTCCTACAAGATGTTATTCCTCCTTGCCCTATACACGAAATCACAGCTTCCCTATCTTCATCAACATTTAACAATTCCTCAAAATTTCCCTCCATCTTCCCAATACCTCTAACTATCCATTTAATAACTCTCCTCTCCTATTTTTAACTATATATATATATATATATATATATATATATATATATATATATATATATATATATATATATATATATATATATATATATATATACATACATATATATACATATATATACATACATATATATACATACATATATATACATACATATATATACATACATATATATACATACATATATATACATACATATATATACATACATATATATACATACATATATATACATACATATATATACATACATATATATACATACATATATATACATATATATATACATACATACATATATATATATATATATATATATATATATTATATATATATATATATATATATATATATATATATATATATATATTATATATACATATAAATATATATATATATATATATATATATATATATATATATATAATATATATATATATATATATAATATACATATATATATATATATATATATATATATATAAATATATATATATATATATATATATGTGGAGAAATTTTCTCCAGGAGGGGGGTATCAGCCCCCTTCAGCCCCCTTCAGCCCTTTCAGCCCTGAGGGGCCACTCAGAAGGGGCGAGCGTCTTGTTTACTGCTAGAGTGAGTAATTGATCACAGATGTTATGCCACGTAGTCAAATGACCTCTGCTCCTTGCAGCGGTGTTGCAACGTGTATTTTTATAAGAGACAGTACATCTCTTACTTAGCAGGACAATTAAGGAAAATCCTGCTCCCACTTTATTACCATAGTAAAACTAGTGTACATTGTTGTCTATGATTAAGACAGCAAGAAACAAACATTCTGCTTTGCTTCATCGAGGAGGTGACAAGGATGCAAGGTACTAGGTCAGCGTTTTTTTTGTGCTGGGGGCAGAGACGGCATGGAGAGCTGTGGCGTCTGGCAGACTAACTTTGACTCTATTACGAGTGACACTGACGCTAGGATAACCAGCAAAGAACACTGATCTGTGCATTAGTGTGGACAAAGTGTCTCACAAAACACGATAAACATAGGAGAAGTGTGATCAGCTTCTCTTGTGATACATTGTGAACAATAAAGACAAATCTTGTGGAACATAGTGTACCAGTGTGCGTTTCCTAGACAATGGAAGACGTGGACATCCAAGGACACTTCAGCTTCTATCAAGTCACCGATATCTGTCGAAGGTGTTGAGAACACCATAGCTCACGTTACAAAGAGCAAGGTATGTTACGAATTTCTTGTAGATCGGGGGATTGCGCAATTCTTGAGTCACAAGGAGTTTGTAATCAACCTATAATCGGCAGTAAGGTGTGGACTTTTGAGTCCAAACAAGTAAGTATTTCGTCAGCCATCATCGAATGAAATATGCTGACATAACACCCCCTAGGGGTAATTTATACTTACAAATTGTATCTCTTGACAGCCCACTGTTGTGATGGTTTCGACAGCTTCTAGACCTCGTCTGCAGGGGCGGCTGTGTAGACGATTTGCTGTCATTTATCAGCTAAGTGTTCATTATATATAGTTATAATAAACACGGCAGGTAAGGCCAAAAATCTCAACAATAATATATATATATATATATATATATATATATATATATATATATATATATATATATATATATATACATATATATACATACATAATATATATATATATATATATATATAATATATATATATATATATATATATATATATATATATATATATATATATATATATATATATACAGAGAGTTATACTAAGTTTTAAATATACCGTGAGGTGCCACCGGTGGCCTGGTGGCTAAAGCTCTCGCTTCACACACGGAGGGCCCGGGTTCGATTCCCGGCGGGTGGAAATATTTCGGCACGTTTCCTTACACCTGTTGTCCTGTTCACCTAGCAGCAAATAGGTACCTGGGTGTTAGTCGACTGGTGTGGGTCGCATCCTGGGGGACAAGATTGAGGACCCCAATGGAAATAAGTTAGACAGTCCTCGATGACGCACTGACTCTCTTGGGTTATCCTGGGTGGCTAACCCTCCGGGGTTAAAAATCCGAACGAAATCTTATCTTATCTTATCTCTTACTTCAAGAATTAAAATATTCTTGGCTGTCGGTAAATAGATTATATGTAACTTTAATGACTCTCATGTAGCCGACAGGCTATAAACCCAAATAATCTATCCTCTATCTGGAACCATGTTAGTCACTACTATATGGTAATTATTGGTAATTATGTGGTCATTATTTGACAAAGATTTGCGTCAGGAGGCAGGTGTCCTTTTTCCTGACGAACAAAACACCACTACCACCACCTCCGATATTTCCTTTAAATCACATTTTAGTAATACATGTAAAGTTGCTGGCTAGTGATTAGATGGTTGACACACGTGCAGTCGACGCACTCCGAACCTAAACTCTCCACGGTAATTACCAATTTTAAAACAATTAAAAATAATTTCATGTAAAAGTAAATTTGGTTCATGCAAATCTCTGCATAATGTAAATGTAACTACATTATGAGCAACACCTGCTCATCCTCCGTGTAACACTTATTTCATTTTACAAATTTGAATTTAACTCGGTGCAGAACTCACTCGAGAGCCGACTCCTAACGTCAACATGTGGCGGCGTCGGCAAGTCTCTCTCTTACTCCCCATGTTGGTTGTTGTTGCTGCTGCCAGCGGCAATACCCCGCCCAGCTCAGTGAGTATAACAAAACTTATTTATTATGGTTGTATCCGCGAATTGGTCTTACCGTTATTGACGTTGTATTGTTTATATGCTTTCTCGCTCTTGCACAACTTGTTGGGTGCCTCTCTGATGCTCATGTTGTATCATAAGTAATGTTGTCACTGAGAAACTGGTTCACAAGATGTTTTTGTGGATGAATTTCATGTTTTTACTTGTTTTTATCTCGTTGATGACAGTTACTCTACTGTTACTCTAATAAGAAAATGAAAGTTGGTGCGCATGGAAGCCACCCCACAGTTTTCAGAAGAAAACTTCTGAAGTGGGAAGGGACTTTAATACTGGTAAAAGAAGACTCTGTTCTTTTTATTAACTCAGAGAGCTATTAAACCAGGATAACTAAATAAGAATAACCAATATTTATAACCAAAATAAAAATTAATTAATTTTAATGAAACCCTTGCTAAAATCTTTCTTGCTTCAGCTTTTGAATATATCTCAAAAAACTTGGGAATAGGTACAGGAAACCCTTCATCACTTGTTTTAGCGACTTGCACAGGGACTTGTTTTAAACAAAGATTCTCGATCAAATACTACCTGCCAGTGCTAAGTTGTTCCAGTATGTTGATAAAATTTTATGTCAGTTTCTGAGTGTTGATAAGCCCTCTATAGGAAGAGTCGCGTATATTTCATATTACACTGGCCATAGACATACAATTACCACGATACGTATTAAATTTCAAGCTCGTTATTTTTGCATTATTTAGATTACATTCGTGTTGCAGATTTTAGATTGTGGTGAATCTTGTGGGCAAGATGGTAACAACTTGTGTATACCAAGTCAACAATGTAAGATGAAGGTGTCTGTAAAGCCTGGTGAGGAGTGCCAGGCACCATGCACCTGCTGCAGGTTACGACCAGGTGAGCAGTCACCTCGTTCTCAACAGGGCCTTTGCTTGACTGCAGATTACAGCGAGGTATGGACAGGAGTGCAGAGTACCTTGTAACTGTATGCTGTGCTCAGCAGTTTTACAATACTCTATTAAATTCAGACTAACACAAGTTTTGAAACCAAAATTTGTCTGTCACTATTGTCAGTTTAATCATAACCCAGCATTCGAAAGTAATTATTTCCAAGCAAATTATTTAATTTGATAATAATCTAATTAACGAAATAAATTAATAAATTTGCATTAATAAAATTCATTAGTACATTTAACCAGTCTGCAAATTCTCTCTCAGCGTGTACACTTCACATAACTACATCGTGTTTGATGTACGAGGGTCAGTGCAAGAACACTGAAGACCCTGTGAACTTTTGACTTTTCCCAGACTGTAAATAGGAAAGAATGTGTTGTGCCAAGCCATGCAAGGTAAAGAAGTCGTGTACTACCATCAAGGGCTCCTGTGTTTAAGACAGGATGACTGTGTTAATGACACGCCAAAATAATGCTTCTGCTGCATTTAATAAGGGAAGAGGGGATAAGGTTATTTATTGTTATGGGTAAGGTTATCTTCACATTTCCTAAACATTAAAGGGACTTAAAAATGTTCGAATTAACACAGTTCATTAATATGTATAATACAAAGTCTGCAAATTCTTCCACAGCATGCACAACTCACACTACCAAGTCGTGTTCGAGGTATCAAGGAGGTCAGTGTAAAAGTAGCTGTAAACTGAACGAACGTGTGACTGCTGGTAAGTGTAAGGAAGGAAGTACCTGCCAGTGTTGTGCCGAACCGTGTAAGGCAAAGAAGCTCTGCACCAATGCCCAAGGTTTTTGTGTTCAAGACAGGAAGGACTGTGCCAGTGGCAAAATAAAGACGAAAGGCTGTAAGGGGTATGGATGCCTTTGTTGCATCCCAAAATGTAAGTTGAAAAAAATGCCATATAAGATTTAATTATATATTTTCTAAGATATGTATAGGACAGCATAGAGCAGCAAGGGGCTAGCTCCTTTAAGGTTTACTATACTAATAGCAGAAGTGTAAGAAATAAGATAGATGAGCTAAGAATAATTGCAAGTGCAGAAAACATAGATATTATTGCTATAACAAAGACCTGGTTCAATCCGAAAGATAGAGAGATGCCTTCTGAATGTCACATAAAAGGATATAAATTATTCCACACTGACAAGGTCAACAGGGAGGGTGGTGGAGTAGCGATGTATGCCAATGACAGTTCAAATTGCTGTGTTAGACAAGATATAAAATTAGAAGAGTCAGCCACTGAATCTGTTTGGTTACAGCTTTCCGAGGGCCGTGAAAAAACTAATTTTGGGTGTGGTTTACAGGGCCCCAAATCTTGATAGGGAGTGCGGTAAACTTCTATGGGACGAAATTCGTAAGGCATCTACATACGAAAATGTTGTCCTAATGGGAGATTTCAACTATAGACAGACTGACTGGAGCAATTTGACAGGAAATTTAGTCAAGTGACTTTCTTGATACGATTCAGGATTGTTTTTTAAAACAGTTTGTGACAGAACCAACTAGAGGAAATAACCTGCTTGACTTGGTTCTTGCCAGCAGGGAAATGCTAATTAATAATCTTGAGGTTAATGATGAGCTTGGGGAAAGTGATCACAAATCACCCAGTTTTAATATATCATGGAATTCCCCTAATAATGGCAATCAAGTCTCTGTCCCTGACTTCCGCTTGGCTGATTTCATAGGACTGAAAAATTACTTGGGTGGGCTGAACCGGAATGACCTGACTATGGGTCAGTTAGGTAGTGATGGTTGCCGATATGACGTTTCCCAGGGCATAGTTCTAGCTGCTCAGACAACTTATGTTCCAAATAGGGAAATCAGATCAAACAAATATGATCCTAAATGGATGAACAATAGATTAAAACATCTCATTGGTCAAAAGAGAGGCATATATAGGCAAATCAAAAGAGGATAGGGACAATTAAGAAATCAATATATTGAGTTAAAGAGAGAAATAAAAAGGAGAATAAAGCAAAAAGAGATTATGAGGTTAAAGTTGCAAGGGAATCGAAGATTAACCCAAAAGGATTCTTTCAGGTATACAAAAGTAAAATCAGGGACAAGATAGGCCCACTCAAAAGTTACTCGGGTCAGCTCACGGACAGTGATAAAGAAATGTGTAGAATTTTTAACATACTTCCTCTCAGTTTTTACACAGGAAGATACTAGTGATATTCCAGAAATAATAAATTATGTGGAACAGGACGATAATAAACTATGCACGATTAGAGTCACAAGTGACATGGTCCTTAGGCAAATAGATATATTAAAACCTAACAAATCCCCAGGCCCTGATGAACTGTATGCAAGGGTTCTAAAGGAATGTAAAGAGGAGCTTAGCAAACCTTTGGCTAATCTTTTCAACATATTACTACAAGTTGATAAATTAGACACATGTGCAACTCTTGGGTATCTTTAGATACCCAAGAGTTGCACATGTGTCTAATTTATCAACATGTCGGTTCTCTGAACCATTCATCTACAAATATTACTACAAACTGGCATGGTGCCAGATAAGTGGAAAATGGCAAATGTGATACCTATTTTCAAAGCAGATGACAGGTCCTTAGCTTCGAACTATAGACCAATAAGCCTAACCTCAATAGTGGGAAAATTTATGGAATCAATAATTGCCGAGGCAATTCGTAGCCATCTTGGAAAGCATAAATTAATCAACGAATCTCAGCATGGTTTTACAAAGGGGCGTTCCTGCCTTACGAATTTATTAACGTTTTTCACTAAGGTATTTGAGGAGGTAGATCATGGTAATGAATATGATATTGTGTATATAGACTTCAGGGTCCCACATCAGAGACTATTTAGGAAACTTAAGACACATGGAATACGATAAATTTTTTCCTGGATAGAGGCATGGTTGACAAATAGGCAGCAGAGAGTTTGCATAAATGGGGAGAAATCAGAGTGGGGAAGCATCACGAGCTGTGTTCCACAGGGGTCAGTGTTGGGCCCCCTGTTGTTCACAATCTACATAATCGACATTGATGAGGGCATAAAGAGCGACAAAAGCAAGTTTGCCGATGACATCAAAATAGGCTGTCTAATTCATTCTGACGAGGACAATAGAGCACTCCAGGAAGTTTTGATTAGACTGATGCAGTGGTCGGAGAAGTGGCAGATATAGTTTAATATAGACAAATGCAAAGTTCTAAATGTTGGAGAGGAAAATAACCATGCCACATATAAACTAAATAATGTAGATCTTAATATTACGGATTGCGAAAAAGATTTAGGAGTTCTGGTTAGCAGTAATCTGAAATCAAGACAGCAGTGCATAAGTGTTCGCAATAAAGCTAACAGAATCCTTGGCTTCATATCAAGAAGCATAAATAATAGGAGTCCTCACGTTGTTCTTCAACTCTGTTTATCCTTGGTTAGGCCTCATTTAGATTATGCTGCGCAGTTTTGGTCACCGTATTACAGAATGAATATAAATGCTCTGGAAAACGTACAAAGGAGGATGACAAAGTTGATCCCATGTATCAGAAATCTTCCCTGTGAGGATAGACTGAGGGCCCTGAATCTGCACTCTCTAGAAAGGTGTAGAATTAGGGAGGATATGATTGAGGTTTATAAATGGAAGACAGGAATAAATAAAAGGGATGTAAATATATCATGTGGGGTTCGAACACGTGGATAGGGTAAAGAAATACTCACGTAGGCTGGAAGTACGTATATTACGGATAATGTGGGTAGCCCCCAAACAGCCGTGGCCTGCCTCCTTGCTTACTCTCGTAAGACTGACCGCCCACAGTACCCATATGCGGGGGTCTTTGAAATACTGCTGAGGTCAGCGGCAATATGAATACAGACAGTGACTCAGGCAGAGACGGTTGGTAGTGAGTCATCTACTGGTACACTGGTTACTGGTAACTGGTTACTACTACTGAGAGCTCGGCGACGCTAACGTATGTCGTCCCGACATACAACTAATACAAACTAGAGACGGCAGGTGTACGGCTTGGGCTGATTCTATACAATGTCAAAGTACACAACAATTGAACATTATAACATACATAAGTAGAACATTGGAATGGAAGCTTACGTAACTGAAACTGTAATGCAACACAAGGTATAATATAGCACAACTCATCGAATGATAGTCATTGAATGAAACTCATTGAATGAAACTCAACGAATGAAACTCTACATTAAGATTACACAATAGAAGTGATAAAAAAAAATTTGATCGATCGATCTGTATTCATGTGATCTACGGATTCTGAGGAAGAATATATACAAAGAAAGAAGTGTTTAACAGAAAGGCAGATTCAGTGCACTCAAATCTAGACTGTTAACTCTCAGAATGCGGAGAGAACATGAACACAAAAAAAAAAATTCTTGAATACTGATAAGTTGATACTGTAATTATTCATCTATACAGGTTATTTACATTTAACCCCAACTCTGCTAGGGTAAGATTGACATATGCAGAATGAGTGTCATCTCTGGGAGGATCAAACTCTGTAGCATTGGCTAACTCATGCTGTATTTGAGGCAAATCTGAATTGGAAGTTACAAATGATACTTGAGGATTTCTCAATACCTGTCGTGTACGTAGGGAATAACGACATTCAGGTTGATCGTCTGACTGAGTATCAGAGGAAGAGAGTACGGGATCAGGAGGATTGTCAGAGTCTGTCACATTAGTCTGGGTTGGAACATCATTATCATCACATACTAACTTCATATGATCTAAATGCGATTCTTTATACTGACCAGTACTAATCTCTCTAACCTTATACTTATTACCAGTGATATGTTCAACTACTCGATAAGGACCAACAAACTTTTGATCAAGCTTTGGCATTGCAGACGTTTTGTTAAAGTTAATCAGCATAACTCTCGAACCTACTTTGATTTTGGATGGCTTTGCTCGAGTGTTTGCGACTCTTGTAAATTCTGCTGTTGATTTATGAAGTGTTTCACGGATTCTTCTAAAAACACTTTGAGCTAAGCTGGTATGAGTTGCTATGAAATCATCAGGGTTGTAATTTGGTTTCGGATTAGAATATAACAACTCATAAGGCAAACGTTTATCTACACCGTATAATGCATAATGTGGAGTGTCACCTATAGAAACATTGTAAGCAGAATTTATAGCACACTGCACATCAGGTATAACTTCATCCCAAGTTTCACTGTTGGGATTGATAGTGGCTCTCAAGACATCAAGTACTTTTTTATTGGTTCTTTCCGCTAACCCATTGCTGGCAGGATGATGAGGAACAATGGTGGATTTAGAGATCTTGTACAAGGTACACAAATTTTCAAGAATCTCATTACAGAATTCACCTCCATTATCTGTTACTAGGGACTTAGGGGTGGTATGCCTGCAGATAATGCATTCTTTAAACGCTTTAGCTACTGTC
Organism: Cherax quadricarinatus; assembly: GCF_026875155.1. Lineage (NCBI taxonomy): Eukaryota > Metazoa > Arthropoda > Malacostraca > Decapoda > Parastacidae > Cherax > Cherax quadricarinatus. The sequence goes on from NC_069425.1 coordinate 32,366,641, forward strand.
TCGGCAGTCTTATCTGCAATAGGAACTAACTCACAATATCTGGTGAAATGGTCTACCATAACACACAGATGTTTGTTGCCTTGGAGGGAACATTGGAAATTAGTTAACAAATCTAGCGCAACTCTCCCACGGTTTGCTAGTGGTTGGATACACTTGGATTGGATTAGGGCCATTAGCATTACCTTTATGTTGCATGCAGACACTACATTTCTTAACATACTCAGAAATGTCAGTTGCCATACGAGGCCAAAAGTATTTCAATCTGGCTTGTTTTACTGAACGATCCATACCAGGGTGTGCAACACCTGGTACATCGTGAACTAGCTGTAAGGCTACATTCACTAGTGACTGTGGAATTACTAACTGGTATACTCTTCTGCTAGGAGTACCCAACTCGGCTGTTCGATACAATAATTCTTGGTTCATGACAAAGTCACTGATGGGTGCTGGTGGCTTCACAGTCAGAATAAGATCTTCCTGGAGCAGGAATCGAATCACCAGAACACAAGGGATCGGTTCTTTCTTACTGGAGGAATGAACAAACTCGGTGGAGTGGATGACTCCCCCGGTTGAAAAAAATTAACGCTATAACACGCAATATGAGCAAGGAAGAACGAATCTACTATCTCAAACTGCAAGAACAGGAGAAAAGAAACGAACACTGTGAACAATGCTGATATTCAATCTGAGTCGCACACAGTACCCATATAAGAACATAAGAACATAAGAAAGGAGGAACACTGCAGCAGGCCTGTTGGCCCATACTAGGCAGGTCCTTTACAATTCATCCCACTAACAAACATTTGACCAACCCAATTTTCAATGCCACCCAAGAAACAAGCTCCGATGTGCAAGTCCCTCTCAAATCCAACCCCTCCCACTCATGTACTTATCCAACCTAAATTTGAAACTACCCAAAGTCCTAGCCTCAATAACCCAACTAGGTAGACTGTTCCACTCATCAACTACCCTATTTCCAAACCAATACTTTCCTATGTCCTTTCTAAATCTAAACTTATCTAATTTAAATCCATTACTGCGGGTTCTCTCTTGGAGAGATATCCTCAAGACCTTGTTAATATCCCCTTTATTAATACCTATCTTCCACTTATACACTTCGATCAGGTCTCCCCTCATTCTTTGTCTAACAAGTGAATGTAACTTAAGAGTCTTCAATGGAAATAAATGGTATAAAATACCGACACAATGGAAATATAAACACAAATGCAGTATAATGTGATCCTTTACTGACAACGTTTCACCCACACAGTGGGCTTTTTCAAATCACACACGGATCTCCGTGTGTGACTTGAAAAAGCCCACTGTGTGGGTGAAACGTTGTCAGTAAAGGATCACATTATACTGCATTTGTGTTTATATTTCCAAGAGTCTTCAATCTTTCTTCATAAGGAAGATTTCTAATGCTATGTATTAATTTAGTCATCCGACGCTGAATGTTTTCTAACGAATTTATGTCCATTCTGTAATATGGAGACCAGAATTGAGCTGCATAATTTAGGTGAGGCCTTACTAATGATGTATAAAGCTGCAGTATGACCTCTGGACTTCTGTTGCTTACACTTCTTGATATAAATCCCAGTAATCTGTTTGCCTTATTACGTACGCTTAGGCATTGCTGTCTTGGTTTAAGGTTGCTGCTTACCATAACCCCCAAGTCCTTTTCGCAATCTGTATGGCTAAGTTCTACATTATTTAACTTATAAGTGCTAGGGTTATGGACACTCCCGAGCTTCAGAACCTTGCATTTATCTACATTGAACTGCATCTGCCACTTTTCTGACCAAGAGTAGAGTTTGTCTAAATCCTCCTGAAGTTCCCTAACATCTACGTTTGAATCAATTATCCTACCTATCTTCGTGTCATCGGCGAATTTGCTCATATCACTAGTAATTCCTTCATCAAGATCATTGATATATATTATAAACAACAACGGGCCCAAGACTGATCCCTGTGGAACGCCACTTGTTACTGATCCCCACTCGGATTTAACCCCATTTATGGACACTCTCTGCTTCCTCTCAGTGAGCCATGACTCGATCCACGAGAGCACCCTTCCCCCAATGCCATGAGCTGCTACTTTCTTTAACAGTCTTTGGTGCGGAACTCTATCAAATGCCTTACTAAAATCTAAGTAAATAATATCAAATTCTTTATCGTTGTCAACAGCCTCAAAACCTTTACTGAAGAAAGTTAATAAATTAGTTAGACAAGACCGGCCACTTGTGAATCCATGCTGAGTATCATTAATCAAGCTATGCTTATCTAGATGGCTTCTTATAATCTCAGCTATAATTGACTCTAGTAATTTGCCTACAATTGAGGTCAGGCTTATTGGGCGGTAATTTGACGGTAACGACTTGTCCCCTGTTTTAAAAATAGGAATTACATTAGCCATCTTCCACATATCAGACACTACACCTGTTTGAAGAGATAAATTAAAAATATTAGTTAATGGTTCACAGACTTCCATTTTGCATTCCTTAAGAACCCTTGAAAAAACCTCATCAGGATCCGGTGGCTTATTTTGCTTCAGTCGGTCTATCTGCTTCACAACCATTTCACTAGTGACTGTGATGTTACATAATTTATCTTCTTCTGGTCCACTATAAAAATTAATTACCGGAATATTATTAGTGTCTTCCTGTGTAAAAACCGAGAGAAAATAATTATTTAAAATCGAGCACATTTCATTCTCTTTGTCAGTAAGATGCCCATAGTTATTTTTAAGGGGACCTATCTTATCTCTGACTTTTGTTCTATAGACCTGGAAAAAACTTTTTGGGTTAGTTTTAGAATCCCTAGCAACTTTAATTTCATGGTCCCTTTTAGCTTTTCTTATCCCCTTTTTAATGTCCCTCTTAATGTCAATATACTGATTCATAAGATGACCTTCGCCTCTTTTGATACACCTATAAATTCCTTTCTTATGCCCTAGTAGATATTTCAGCCTATTATTCATCCATTTTGGGTCATTTCTATTTGATCTAATTTCCTTATAAGGGATAAACGTTCTTTGAGCAGCATGTATTGTGTTCAGAAAACTGTCATATTGATAGCTCTCTTCATTACCCCAGTCAACAGATGATAAGTGTTCTCTAAGCCCAACGTAATCTGCTAAGCGAAAATCTGGGACTGTTACTGAGTTATCCCTACTATCATACTTCCATTCAATTCTAAATGTAATTGATTTGTGGTCGCTAGCACCCAGTTCTCTTGAAACTTCTAAATTATTAACAAGGGATTCATTGTTTGCCAGAACTAAGTCAAGCAGGTTATTTCCCCTTGTAGGTTCTGTCACAAACTGCTTCAAAAAACAATCCTGAACTACTTCTAAGAAATCGTATGATTCTAAATTCCCAGTCAAGAAATTCCAATCAATATGACTAAAGTTAAAGTCTCCTAGAATTACTACATTATCGTGCCTTGTGGCCCTAACAATTTCCTCCCATAGTAGTCTCCCTTGGTCCCTATCTAAATTTGGGGGACGGTATATCACACCTAAAATTAATTTTTCATGCCCCTCTGAAAATTCTATCCAAACAGACTCTGTATGTGTTACTTCAGACTTAATACCGTTTTTATGCAACAGTTCAAGCGATCTCGGACATACAATGCCACCCCCCCCCTTCCCGATACTTCTATCTACTTGGAACAATTTAAAACCCTGAATGTGACATTCTGCAGGCATGTCCCGACTTTTTGAATTAAACCACGTCTCAGTAATGGCAAATACATCTATGTTACCTGCACTAGCAACTAGTCTCAACTCGTCCATCTTATTCCTAGCACTGCGACTATTTGTGTAATAAATGTTTAATGACCCTCCTCTCTCTTTACCCTTCCTGCTCCTTTCTGTTATTCCACTAAACCTATTACTGTCCTTGTCAATTAGTGCCACTGGCTTTCCAATATCCACCTCATTTTGCCTATTACTAGTTCTCCTAGTACTCATGTTACTACCCTGCGACTTCACAGTTTTCCCGCCAAAACCCATACCACTAACTATTCCTAGTTTAAAGACCTAACAGCTCCCTCCACTGCGTTGGCCAGTGCTCCCACCCACACCTAGATAAGTGAACCCCATCCCTGGCATACATGTCATTTCTGCCATAGAAGAGGTCCCAGTTGTCAATGAATGTTACCGCATTTTCCTTACAGTATTTGTCCAGCCAGCAATTGACACCAATTGCTCTGGACAACCATTCATTTCCAACTCCTCTCCTTGGCAAAATGCCACATATGACAGGTTTCCCACCCTTCCTCCTAATTATCTCTATTGCTGACCTATACCTGCTAATCAGGTCCTCACTCCTACGTCTGCCAACATCGTTGCCTCCAGCACTGAGACAGATAATAGGATTGCTCCCATTACCTCTCATGATGTCATCCAGACGGCTAACAATATCCTTCATCCCAGCCCCTGCTGAGGTCAGCGGCAATATGAATACAGACAGTGACTCAGGCAGAGACGGTTGGTAGTGAGTCATCTACTGGTACACTGGTTACTGGTAACTGGTTACTACTACTGAGAAATAGCGTGCTGAAAATATCTAGCTTAGACAGGACTCGCAGCAATGGTTTTAAGTTGGAAAAATTAAGATTCAGGAAGGATATAGGAAAGCACTGGTTTGGTAATAAAGTTGTGGATGAGTGGAATAAACTCCCAAGTACAGTTATAGAGGCTAAAACGTTGTGTAGTTTTAAAAATAGGTTAGATAAATACATGAGAGGGTGTGGGTGGGTGTGAGTTGGACCTGATAGCTTGTGCTACTAGGTCAGTTGCCGTGTTCCTTCCTTAAGTGAATGTGACCTGACCTGACTAGGTTGGGGCATTGGTTTAAGCCGGTAGGAGACTTGGACCTGCCTCGCGTGGGCCAGTAGGCCTGCTGCAGTGTTCATTCTTGCTTATGTTCTTATATATTTATTCTCGAACATGAATCAAGCAATTACTAACTAAAATAAACAAAAAGAACAGACTAATAAAAAATTAATGAAAGCGCACATATTTTCAGAATTTTTAAATCCCATTTATTTTGCCCTCTAGCTATAATTTTGAAGGTCTAACTTTAATTTATGGTAATTATTTTTTGACTATTCTATTTGCTAACTCAAGTGATCTGACTAAATGAATCAGACCAGTAATAATAATAACAATAATAATAATCGTCATTTCTACATGTACAACGTGTGCAAGCCTAGTTGTCATCAGTGACATAGTACAATATAGAAAGCCCTGGTTTCCTTAAAGATAGTGGTAGAAAAACCTCGATGTAAATGGCCCCGTGTAACTAATTTTGGATATAACAAACAAAATATTTGGTTAAACAAAGTCCGCTGATTCTAGATTTTGTCGATTACGGGTATTGTTTCCTGTTAACAAGTCTCCCTATGTGATGAATGGTTTGAAAAACCGACAAGTTGAAGGTTGAGACACTTATGCAGCATATGGGTATCTTTATTCAGGAAACGTTTCGCCACACAGTGGCTTCATCAGTCCAATACAAAGAGGAAAGCGTAAGGAGAGGAGGAGTATGAGGTAATCAGTCCCTCAGCCTGGAGTCGATGTGTTCAGTCCATCAATCTTGTAGAATGTACAGCATAGGGCCGTAGACGTGGCTTATATACTGTAGTGAGGTGAGGTGAAGCAGGCGGAGGCGGGGTCATAGTGGTACCATCCAATAGTCGAAGTAGGTCTTCGTCCAAAGGTTGAACAAATGTCATAGTGGATGGTACCACTACGACCCCGCCTCCGCCTGCTTCACCTCACCTCACTACAGTATATAAGCCACGTCTACGGCCCTATGCTGTACATTCTACAAGATTGATGGACTGAACACATCGACTCCAGGCTGAGGGACTGATTACCTCATACTCCTCCTCTCCTTACGCTTTCCTCTTTGTATTGGACTGATGAAGCCACTGTGTGGCGAAACGTTTCCTGAATAAAGATACCCATATGCTGCATAAGTGTCTCAACCTTCAACTTGTCGGTTTTTCAAACCATTCATCACAACTGTCAGACACTGCAGCATCATGGGATCTTGTTACAAAGAATTCTTCAACACTTGTTCAACCTTTGGACGAAGACCTACTTCGACTAGCCCTGATGAACTGTATGCAAGGGTTCTAAAGGAATGTAAAGAGGAGCTTAGCACACCTTTGGCTAATCTTTTCAACATATCACTACAAACTGGCATGGTGCCAGATAAGTGGAAAATGGCAAATGTGATACCTATTTTCAAAACAGGTGACAGGTCCTTAGCTTCGAACTATAGACCAATAAGCCTAACCTCCATAGTGGGAAAATTTATGGAATCAATAATTGCCGAGGCAGTTCGTAGCCACTTGAAAGCATTAATTAATCAACGAATCTCAGCATGGTTTTACAAAGGGCGTTCCTGCCTTACGAATTTATTAACTTTTTTCACTAAGGTATTTGAGGGGTAGATCATGGTAATGAATATGATATTGTGTATATGGACTTCGTAAGGCTTTTGACAGGGTCCACATCAGAGACTATTGAGGAAAATTAAAGCACATGGAATAGGAGGAGAAATTTTTTCCTGGATAGAGGCATTGGTTGACAAATAGGCAGCAGAGAGTTTGCATAAATGGGGAGAATCAGAGTGGGGAAGCGTCACGGCGGTGTTCCACAGGGGTCAGTGTTGGGCCCCCTGCTGTTCACAATCTACATAACGACATAGATGACGGCATAAGAGCGACATCGGCAAAAAAAGTTTGCCGATGACACCAAAATAGGCCGTCGAATTCATTTGACGAGGACATTCGAGCACTCCAGAAGATTTGAATAGACTGATGCAGTGGTCGGAGAAGTGGCAGATGCAGTTTAATATAGGACAAATGCAAAGTTCTAAATGTTGGACAGGACAATAACCATGCCACATATAACTAAATAATGCAGATCTTAATATTACGGATTGCAAAAAAGATTTTAGGAGTTCTGGTTAGCAGTAATCTGAAACCAAGACAAGAGTGCATAAGTGTTCGCAATAAAGCTAATAGAATTCCTTGGCTTCATATCAAGAAGCAAAAAATAATAGGAGTCCTCATGGTTGTTCTTCAACTCTATACATCCTTGGTTAGGCCTCATTTAGATTATGCTGCCAAGTTTTGGTCACCTTTATTACAGAATGGATATAATTCTCTGGAAAATGTACAAAGGAGGATGACAAAGTTGATCCCAGTATCGGGAAACCTTCCCTATGAGGATAGACTAAGGGCCCTGAATCTGCACTCTCTAGAAAGACGTAGAATTAGGGGTGATATGATTGAGGTGTATAAATGGAAGACAGGAATAAATAAAGGGGATGTAAATAGTGTGCTGAAAATATCTAGCCTAGACAGGACTCGCAGCAATGGTTTTAAGTTGGAAAAATTCAGATTCAGGAAGGATATAGGAAAGTACTGGTTTGGTAATAGAGTTGTGGATGAGTGGAACAAACTCCCGAGTACAGTTATAGAGGCCAGAACGTTGTGTAGCTTTAAAAATAGGTTGGATAAATACATGAGTGAATGTGGGTGGGTGTGAGTTGGACCTGATAGCTTGAGCTACCAGGTCGGTTGCCGTGTTCCTCCCTTAAGTCAATGTGACCTGACATGACTAGGTTGGGTGCATTGGCTTAAGCCTGTAGGAGACTTGGACCTGTCTCGCATGGGCCAGTAGGCCTTCTGCAGTGTTCTTTCGTTCTTATGTTCTTATGGTACCACTATGACCCCGCCTCCGCCTGCTTCACCTCACCTCACTACAGTATATAAGCCACGTCTACGGCCCTATGCTGTACATTCTACAAGATTGATGGACTGAACACATCGACTCCAGGCTGAGGGACTGATTACCTCATACTCCTCCTCTCCTTACGCTTTCCTCTTTGTATTGGACTGATGAAGCCACTGTGTGGCGAAACGTTTCCTGAATAAAGATACCCATATGCTGCATAAGTGTCTCAACCTTCAACTTGTCGGTTTTTCAAACCATTCATCACAACTGTCAGACACTGCAGCATCATGGGATCTTGTTACAAAGAATTCTTCAACACTTGTTCAACCTTTGGAGGAAGACCTACTTCGACTAGTGGATGGTACCACTATGACCCCGCCTCCGCCTGCTTCACCTCACCTTACTACAGTATATAAGCCACGTCTACGGCCCTATGCTATACATTCTACAAGATTGATGGACTGAACACATCGACTCCAGGCTGAGGGACTGATTACCTCATACTCCTCCTCTCCTTACGCCTTCCTCTTTGTATTGGACTGATGAAGCCACTGTGTGGCGAGACGTTTCCTGAATAAAGATTCCCATATGCTGCATAAGTGTCTCAATCTTCAAGTCTCCCTATACAAAGTGACATGTCCGTTTCATACGACATTTATATACAATGGATTTTCGTTTAAATGGACCTCCCTTCCTTCTAATAGCCTGGTATACCGAGGTTTCAAAATATATCAAGTGTAGACCTGTGTGATGAATGGTTTTGAAACCTGACAAGTTGAAGAATTGAGACACTTATGCAACACATGGGAATCTTTATAGAAGAAACGTTTCGCCACAAAGTGGCTTCATCAGTCCAATACAAAGTAGAAGTGGGTAAGGAGAGTAGAAGTTTGAGGTAATCAGTCCCTCAACCTGGAAACGATGTGTTCAGTCCATCACTCTTGTAGGAAGTGCAGCATAGGTTTTCAAAACCATTCATCACATGTCAGACACTGCAACATCATGGGATCTTGGTACAAAGACTTCAACGTTTGCCCAACCTTTGGACGACGACCTACTTACACTAGTGGCAGGTCCCACTGTGATCCCGCCTCATCCTGCTTCAACTAATCTCACCGCAGTATATAAGCCACCTCTCTGGCCCTGTGCTGCACTTCCTACAAGAGTGATGGATTGAACACATCGTTTCCAGGTTGAGGGACTGATTACCTCAAACTTCTACTCTCCTTACCCACTTCTACTTTGTATTGGACTGATGAAGCCACTGTGTGGCGAAACGTTTCTTCAATAAAGATTCCTATGTGTTGCATAAGTGTCTCAATTCTTCAAGTGTAGACCTAAACCACGGATTTTTGGTTTACAATATTATACCGTACATGGAAAACTACCATTATAATGCTCAACTTAAACATCAAGAACTAATAACTTCACACTATTTTTCCTTTGCATGGTAAATATAATAATTTTGTGCCTAACGTTTAAAAAATCTGTTATCTGAACGGATTATTTAAAAGTGAAAAGGTATCATGAGTACATACAGTAAATTTACTCCTCTGCATCAGTTATTGAAAATTGTTACTTAATTATAACTAAGCCATTGTCTTCTAGGGGGTGGAGGGGGAAAAAAAAAACCCAGACCGCTCTGTAAACATGAATATTTCTGAAGTTCTCAACTCCATTTGCCGTTCTGATCACATTCGCTACGTGAACTACTCTTCGTTACCACTTGACTTTCGCAACAGTACTCTTTTGACTATACATTACCTTTCTCTATGGATTTATCTAATATCCGAGGTATATAGTGTAATGTAGATAAATGGTTCAGAGAACCGACAAATTGATAAATTAGACACATGTGCAACACTTGTGTACCTTTACTGAAGAAACGTTTCGCCATACAGTGGTTTCATCAGTCCTGTACAAAGAAGAATGGTGAAGAGCAGGAGTTTGAGGTAATCAGTCCCTTAGCCTGGAGTTGATGTAATTGATGTGGCGTCCCGTAGCTCGATTGCCAGTGCACTTAGCTCACACACACTGAGGTCCGGGGGTCGATCCCCAGCACAGGTGGAAAAAATAGGACATGTCTCCTTAAGACACCTGCTGTCCATGTTCACCTATCGGTAAAATAGGTACTTGGATGTTAGTCGACTGGTGTGGGTTGCATCCTGGGACAAAATTGACATAATTTGCCCGATATGCTCTGCATAATAAGGGCTTTCTATATAGTAGTATGTCATTAATGTCAGCTAGTACTGTATACCTTGTACATGTATTTGTACTATACGATTATTATTATTATCTTTTCAAGACTGATGGACTGATTACTTCGACTCCAGACTGAGGAACTAATTACCTCAAACTCCTGATCTTCACCATTCTTCTTTGTATAAGACTGATGAAGCCACTGTGTGGCGAAATTTTTCCTCAATAAAGATACACAAGTGTTGCATATGTGACTAATTTTCATGCAGTGTAATATCTGAGGACTTTGGCCTTAAGGATGAGAGGTTGAATCTAATTTGTCTCTTGCGAAAGATTTCATATTTTCTCCAATAATAGGACAACGTATATCCCTTCTTATAATTTTTATAGCTTATTAATGTATGTAATCCAAGAGTCTGCAAATTATTTCTCAGCATGTACCTCTTACACTACCACATCGTGTTTGATGTACGAGGGAGGTCACTGCAAAAGCAGCTGTGGACAGAATGAACGTGTGACTTCCGCCATTTGTAACGAGGGAAATACCTGCAAATGTTGCGCCAAGCCATGTAAATCGAAAAAGTTATGTACTCAGGTCAATGGCTTCTGTGTTCAAGACAAAAATGACTGTGGTAATGGCACACTAAACATGAGAGGCTGTCAAGGCTATGGATGCCTGTGTTGCATTCCAAAAAGTAAGTTGATCCAATACCGTACGACTCTTGCTCTCTGTGTCAATTCTCCATGTTTTTTTTTTATCATTCTATATATTATTTAATATTTATGTCATAAGATATTGGTAAATACTTCATTGATTATTTTATACATTTATTGGTGCATATGAAAAGTTCTGTAAATAATATTTTTAAACAGCATTTAGATTCTTTGTTTTGATAATTCTTTTAAAGATTTTCCTAAATCTGGATGAATACTGTCTTATTTTTTCTCCCATATTTTCCAAAAAATGAGGTACTTTTAAGCATAGCGTTTGTTTTCATTTAGCGCATCATTGCTCAGTTTACTCTATGTCTTTTACAAATCATGTGCTATGAGCTGTCACGAGTTTTTACTGTGTTGAGTTAAAACAGCGCTTTGAACGTTTCTCTGTGTAGACTCCTGAATGTCCCACATGTGTTCATAAGCTTAAGCTGTCTTATTGGCGACAGGGAACGCTTATTACTAAGTCTTTTATGTAATCTTTCTCTCCCAGATGGTAGTCAGTCTTTGGTCTCATTTTCTCCATCTCCCTTCTTCGTAAATTTGCTTTGTCTGAAGTCTTGCTTGAGGCTTCTTTTATCCTCTTCAGTCTCTATTCTCGTAATTTTGGTATCCGCATACAAAAAGTATGTAATTCATTACCGTCGTCCGATTAATATGCAATATGATCATGTGTAGCCTAATACTTGTTCTTGTAGCGATTCATTAGTTACACTCTCCCAATATGGTACTTCAGCCGTTATAGTAGGTTTTTGTTTAAATACTTAAATATGGCCTTTTCTTCTCGCTCAGTTGTGACTTTACAACTGTCCAGAACTGACCTAAAAGTCGTGATAAGTTTCCTCTCCTAAGCACTAGTTATTTTTTAAATGATTTTGTGTTATTGCTATACAGACTATATTAAGGCCTCTGTAGACTGTGGATGCTATTAAAAACCCTTTATTCTGTATAAGTATAGTCAATATTTTTTTTTATCTTTCAGGGGGACTTGTAACAACTGCTAAATTATCATTGCTAACAACAGCTGTAAGAACAGTAACGATCCCACCAACACCACCAAAACAACCAACGACAACAGAAATAACAATAATAACGCAGATACCATCATCAACCGAAGGAGAATCAAAAGAAGAACTAACAACAGAAGAGGCAACAACAGACGCCCCGTCAACAGTCTCACTATCAACGAAAGTACTATCAACAGACGTACAATCAGAGGTACCATATACAATAGTTTCAACAGAAATACCATCAAAAGCATCATCAACCGAATTGCCTACAGCAGAAGTAATAACAGAAAAAGACTCGTCAACAGAAGTAACAATAGATATACCACAAACAGAAAATTTAACAACAGAGTATGTAACAAATGTGCCATCAGCAGTAGAACCATCAACTGAAATCACAATCAATAGAAGAAATAACAGAAATATTATCAAAAGAAGTACAATCAATAGAAATGCCTTCAACAGAAGTACAGTCAACTGTAGTATTAATAACAGTAACACCAACAACAGAAGTGCAGTTAACAGCAGAAACAACAGAAGTGCAGTCAAAAGAAACAGAAGTACAGCCAACAGAAGAAACAGAAGTGAACTCAACAGAAAAAAACGAAGTGAACTCAGCAGAAGAAACAACAGAAGCGAACTCAGCAGAAAAAACAGAAGTAACGACAATAGAAGTAATCACCGAAGTACCAACAGAAGCACCCTCAATATATGTAGCAACAGCAGAAGAATGAATAACAGAATATCAACAGACGTACCAACATCAGTAGCAACAACAGAAGTGCCAATAAGAGAAGTATTAACAAAAACATCAATAAAAGAAGCAGCAACAGGATCGAAAACAAAAGTACATCAACAAAAGTGCCACAAACGGAAGCACCATTAGCAGAAGCAACACCACTACTAATAATAACATAATAGTCACCACTGCCATCTCCATCACCAACATCACACCACAACCAAGGGTCACCACTATCACCACCTTTGAAGATTTTTTCCAAGCTTCAGTTTGGGGAGTTTCAAGTTTCACCAACGGTGCATTTAAGGATATTTACATTAAAAATAAAGCAATAGAAAATAACTGCCATAATTAGGAGATTCTAATATTCATGGAGAAGCGCAAAATCATAGAGGTCATACAGCACCTGGGACTGTGAGGTAGTCAGGTTTGATTGAAGGATGGGAAGGGTAGGTTCATTTCCTAAGGCACCTGACCTGCAGTCACGTACAATGTTCGTATGGCAGACACTGTATACTAAACAATACCCGCACTATGGGTTATCAGTGTATTGTATACAACACATTTACAGACAACGTAAACACAAATAGTTCACAATACTGTTGTTCTTGCATACGTACACAGGCCCTGGGCGCCTCCCTTGAAAATAACCGCACACTTGTAAGAGATATTTAATGACTGAGAGCAAAGAAAAAAAAAGTTTAGTTTCTTATAATGTAAATGCTATTATTTTTGAAACCTGATATTATAGAATGTGAAGGCTGAGTTACTCAGCCCTGTAACAACTTCAGTCAGTATTACCAAGGCTGGCTCCTCTCAGGAAAATTAATGAATAGAAAAAGAAATAATTCACAAAGATAAACAATTTATTATTTAGTAATGCAAAGATAAAACATTGAAACATGAAGGTGTATCCTACTTTAAAGAAAAATGAAAAATGAAATGGAAAATTGACATTCGAATTCAACGCTAATATGTACAGTTATACTGGGGTGTCTGGTTGAGGTTGACACTGTCTTGTAGAAATTGTAGCAGTTGCTGATGATGTGGGGGGAAGGTCACAGGTGTTTAGTGACAACCCAACTACTAGTTCTTCACAGAGTCTATAGCCTTGAATAGTCAGTCCAGGTGACAAGGAACGCAGGCTCTTTACCACTGCAAAGATGAGGGGTAGTGTCCTGTACAATTAATCAGGTAAGTAGATCATAAAGTGACGTCCCAAGACCGGTTTCAGTCCGTCTCCTTCAACACTTCTCGTTGGTTGGCAGGTGACCCGAGCTGTCATTCCAAGCTGGAAAGAGACAGGTTACCCACTGCTTAAGAAATCATACCCCCGGCCGGGATTGAACCCGCGGTCATAGAGTCTCAAATCACTCTCCATGATAAGTGTAAGATACTTAAAAAAGGTGGTGATTATCTAAAAGTCTCATGTGGAGCTTAAAACTGAAAGGACTAATTTTATTATTGGTCAAAAGTGAAGTTTTCAACCAATATCCACTAGAATAGGAGCAGAGGCTTTTACTTACAGTTGTGCTGGGAGCTGTGAGTCGAGTGATTACTGTTTGGCCGGAGCCCCACACGTCACCTTTCGGGGTGGGGAAAAAGGAGGGGGGGGGGGGATAGCCGGAGCTAGACTGACCCTACCTTAACAAGTAGCCGGCAATCAAACTATCGTTACCATATACTCGCTCGCTACCCCTATCTGTTGAACTTTTCCCTCACATAGAAAAATACATTATACACGATTCCTTCAACATCTCATAAAATTGTACTAATATATTTATATACCATGGATGCCATTTACAGAATCTGTTTTGCATATTTTATCTTGTATTAGAAAAGCCTAGCTTCTCCCTACGAGCCCCGTCTTAGGTCTTAGACGCTCCCAAAACAGGGAGCCGAGGCCGGGTCACCATCTGGATAAAACCCAGGCGGGAGAGTACCGGCGAATCGAGGAGAAATATATTATTTGCATAACAAAGATGTTAATTATTTATTAGAGTTTGACTTGAAATAATTAGAAATATATTTTATTCGGTACATTTCAATGTTTATAAGTTGCGTGAGCTATTACTGCACGGTATATACACTGTTGTTAATAAAGACACAAAGCAGCAACTGAAAACTTTATTAAGACAATGTTTCGCATGTATAGTAGGCTTTATAAAAGCCAATGTTGTTTGTATCCATTAGCTACACTTTATTGGTATTCCCAAAACCATCTACTGTTTTATATACACTTAATGAGGATTATTAAAGATATGCCAATGATGCTGTTATTTTAATAATTCTATCTTCTGTGATTTCAAATATGTAAGATAATCACAGAGAAATATAAAAAATATTATCTAACTGCATTAAAATCAGCGTAAGATTGGAGAGCTGTGCTTCTGTGGTAATGATGTAAGGAGAGTTGTCCATGTGGTTGTGATGCAGGTTACGAGTATGCTATGCTACGAGTATGTTACATTTTGTTCGGCGTATGTCACACTTTCATATAGGCTGCCTCCTGACCAGCGAACCAGGTGCTAATGATTTAACGATCAATAGGGCCCCCCCCTCTTTATATCAATACCTCGGTTCATCGGCCAATCACAGACAAGCCCGTCAGTCCCGTGAAGTAATGTGGTTCACCTGTGACATGAGGTCTGGCAGATTTGACTAGGCTGCTGGTCAATCACGTTGCTTTGTCTCGCTCCTTGCATCTTGTCGGTGTCACCATACCATTTCTCAAGGCAAGTTATATTTATGTAATGATGTAAGCAAGGAGAGTTGTACTTACGGAGTGGTGATGTAAACATGGGGAATTCCAACTCATGATATACCTAGTTGGTTGGTTAATGGAGTTCAGAGCTTATCGACTACACTAGTCATTAAGGCTACACGTAAGCTTTTCACCACTAGACAATAATTTAATACTTAAAATGGGGATTAAAGTAAACTCTCAGCATATATACGTTGAGAGAAATACACCTGTGTACATATATACCCTGCGGCATCAGGACATTGGAATATGTTATACAGCCGTTCCGAAATATACTTGTAGACGACGTGAAAGTAAAATTATTATTATAATCAAGGGGAAGCGCTAAACCCGGAGGATTATACAGCGCCTAGGAAGGGGGGGATGTGGAAGGCTGAATCAGGCTTAATTCGGGGAACTGGAGCACAGATCCAATTCCCTAAATCAAGAGTCCCTCACCAACATCAAGGAACCTTCCTTGAGGGGTGAAAGTAAAAGCGAAGAAGAAAACAATAGACAAAACATAAAGATGCAAATAATGTCATTGTTCATCATTATGCTGGACACTTAAAACTAAAATCTCTGTATACTAATTGATTAATCCGCTGTCATAGTAAAATGAAAAGTGGATAAAACATTTTTGCCAATGCCTGATCAACTACCTACCCGAAACCTTTACTACATGCTCCTAAAGCAGCCAAGCTTATCTGACTGAGGTATCTAAAAAAAAAAAAAAAGCATATTCCAATAAGTCTGTAAAGTGAGACGGTATCAGTTTAACGATAAAGCCTCTGGTGACTAAAGTGTATGCTCGCTAAAGTCTTCTAAGAGTAACAAATACCTACACCAGAACTGAGTGAACCAAAACTTATCACAAGCCAGTAGGTGTGAAGGCAGCTGAGCGCCGAATGCGGCTGAGCGGTCTCCTTTTTCCTGAGCGCTGTATGCGGCTGTACGGTCTAATTTCCTGAGCGGTCTCCTTCCGCGCCCGCGCACCCGCCCGTCCGCCCGCGCCGACCCGCGCCCGCCCTCGCGCCCGCCCTCGCCTTCTGCAGCGTCGTCCGGATCGACCCCGCTTCCCGAATTTTTTTCCGATTTTTTCAATTTTTTTTTTAATTTCATTTTCTTATGGTCTCCATCTCCTCGGATCAGGTTTTTGAGGTTCCCCCTCATACTTTCACACCCATCCCAAATTTTTTCAATTTTTTTTTTAATTTCATTTTCTTATGATCTCCATCTCCTCGGATCAAGATTTTTGGATTCCCCCCTATAGGGTTTCGAATTTTCTTGTATTCTCCTCGGATCAACACCCTCCCCCCCACACCATCCACTTCTACCCCAAATATTCCTGCTCTACTTCCTTGGATCAAGTTTTTCTCAATATCAATAATACAAAGACTCCATCTCCTCGGATCAAGTTTTTGGATTCCCCCCTCTGGGGGTAAGCATTCAAAAATGGACTCCCACTTGCATCCCAAATTCCCTGCTCCAATTCCTCGGATCAAGTTTTTCTCGATATCAACAATACAAAGATTTCCCCCACCATCCACTTCTACCCTCTATGTCCAAGTATTTCTCCTCCATCTCCCTGGATCAAGTTTTTCTCGATATCAAATAATACAAAGACTCCATCTCCTTGGACCAAGTGTTTTGGATTCCCCCTCTGGGGGTAAGCATTCAAATGAATTCCCCTTATGGGGCATGGTACTTTCTCTTACTACAGGTCTAAACAAGTGTGACGTCACCCCACCTGTGTTTACTCGGCGGGTCAAATGACGTCAAAGTGATGACCTCACACACACAGGTTGAATCTTGTCGAGCAGGGCAATAACTTAAATGCAGGATAACACTAATACACAATATTTTCATTTAATTTATTTACAACCAATGCATTTAATACATTTCTGGTAATACAACAAAAAAAAAAATACAAAATTTAAATTTAAAAAAGGTACAATTCATTGATAAAATCAACAAAAAGAGTAATTCTTTTTCTCTTGAAGAAATTCTATGCATTTTGTTCTGGATCATCTTGGTCGTCACCATCTCACTCCATACACACATTTATCAAAATACCAGGTCACTCTGTATCCCCCTTTTTAACTTAAATTAACTTAAATGAAGAAACATGGATAACACTAATATTTTCCATTTTAAAGTATTACATTTTCTTCATTAATGAATTCTCAGTATTACGCATTTCATATACAACATAGGAAAACATTACACATTTTCACTCTTAACCCCGGATAACCCAAATAATTCCACATTTTTTGTTAATACCCACAACAATCCACAATTTCTTTACAAAAGATTCACTCTCCTCAAGTCTAGACATTTTTCTCGTTTTAACTATTTCATCAGAAAAAGTCACCACAACACTTACAACTTATAACCACTTTTCGATAAATTCACTAGCCGCAAATTTACATATTACGAAGTTATAATACACACACACACAACACACAACACACACACACACACAACACACACACACACATTCTCAATCTCTCTTAAGAATTATTCTCTCTTCGACAACCTTTATCATCTCACTACAGAACAACCCCCAGATTACTTCGAACACTCTCATAAATCATTTGAATACTCACAAAGGTGCTTTTGTGAGTATTCAAATGATTTATGAGTGTTCGAAGTAATCTGGTGGTTGTTCTGTAGTGAGATGATAAAGGTTGTCGAAGAGAGAATAATTCTTAAGAGAGATTGAGAATGTGTGTGTGTGTGTGTGTGTGTGTGTGTGTGTGTGTATATTAACTTCGTAATATGTAAATTTGCGGCTAGTGAATTTATCGAAAAGTGGTTATAAGTTGTAAGTGTTGTGGTGACTTTTTCTGATGAAATAGTTAAAACGAGAAAAATGTCTAGACTTGAGGAGAGTGAATCTTTTGTAAAGAAATTGTGGATTGTTGTGGGTATTAACGAAAAAATGTGGAATTATTTGGGTTATCCTGGGTTAAGAGTGAAAATGTGTAATGTTTTCCTATGTTGTATATGAAATGCGTAATACTGAGAATTCATGTAATGAAGAAAATGTAATACTTTAAAATGGAAAATATTAGTGTTATCCTATGTTTCTTCATTTAAGTTAATTTTAAGTTAATAAGGGGATACAGAGTGACCTGGTATTGTGATAAATGTGTGTATGGAGTGAGATGGTGACGACCAAGATGATCCAGAACAAAATGCATAGAATTTCTTCAAGAGAAAAAGAATTACTCTATGTTGATTTTAGTCAATGAATTGTACCTTTTTTCAATTAATTTGTATTTTTTTGTTGTTGTATTACCAGAAATGTATATGAAATGCATTGGTTGTATAATAAATTAATGAAAATATTGTGTATTAGTGTTATCCTGCATTTTAAGTTATTGTCTGCTCGACAAGATTCAACCTGTGTGTGTGAGGTCATCACGTGACGTCACTGACATAGGGGGAGTCCATTTGGTCGACAAGATTCAGCCTGTGTGTGTGTGAGGTCATCACGTGACGTCACTGACCGCCGAGTAAACACAGGTGGGGTGACGTCACACTTGTTTAGACCTGTAGTAAGAGAAAGTACCATGCCCCATAGGGGGAGTTCATTTGAATGCTTACCCCCAGAGGGGGAATCCAAAAAACTTGATCCAAGGAGATGGAGTCTTTGTATTATTTAATATCGAGAAAAACTTGATCCAGGGAGATGGAGGAGAAATACTTGGGCATAGAGGGTAGAAGTGGATGGTGGGGGAAACCTTTGTATTATTGATATCGAGAAAAACTTGATCCGAGGAATTGGAGCAGGGAATTTGGGATGCAAGTGGGAGTCCAATTTGAATGCTTACCCCCAGAGGGGGGAATCCAAAAACTTGATCCGAGGAGATGGAGTCTTGTATTATTGATATTGAGAAAAACTTGATCCAAGGAAGTAGAGCAGGAATATTTGGGGTAGAAGTGGATGATGTGGGGGGAGGGTGTTGATCGAGGAGAATACAAGAAAATTCGAAGCCCTAAAGGGGGAATCCAAAAAACTTGATCCGAGGAGATGGAGATCATAAGAAAATGAAATTAAAAAAAAAAATCGAAAAAATTTGGGATGGGGTGAAAGTGGGAGGGGAACCTCAAAAACCTGATCAGAGGAGATGGAGACCATATGAAAATGAAATTAAAAAAAAATTGAAAAAATCGGAAAAAAATTCGGGAAGCGGGGGCGATCTGGACGACGCTGCAGAAGGCGCTGCAGAAGGCGTGGGCGGGCGTGGGTAGGCGCGGGTGGACGGGCGGGCGCGAGGGCGGGCGGGTGCGCGGGCGGGCGGCGCGGGGCGGGCGCGCGGGCGCGGAAGAAGACCGCTCAGGAAAGGTGACCGTACAGCCGCATGCAGCGCTCAGGAAAAGGAGACCGCTCAGCCGCATACGGCGCTCAGCCGCCTTCACACCTACTCAAGCCTGTTGTTCCGAGGTATGGGAGTGACCGCCTAGCTTCGGTCAGGCGCCCACACTTATTGGGATCTGGCTGTGCGGTTTACGTACTGCGTATTTTGAAGCAGAGTGTACAGGTTCGAATCCTGCTGTGAACTGAGACATAATGTTTGCCAGTAATTTCATCCTGGGAGTTGAATAATAGCTCTAGGCCTTTCGTGTTGCAATCAACGTATACAGAGCTTGCAATGCTGCAGAAATGAGTAGGGAGTTCAAGTAGTTTTGCTCAGGGAAACGATTCTAGCTGGAATGAGGTCGATGACGCCAGGCAGCCCAGTGTTTGCGGGCTGGCTTGGTTTCTACTGTTTTAATACTCCGCCTTCATTTTTTTGGTACTCGACACTAGGCTGCCCGGCGCCATCTACCTCGTTCAAACTACCATCGTTACCTTGAACGAAACTGCTTGAACTTCCTATTCATTCCTGCAATATTGCAAGCTCCTGATGTGTTTATTGCAACATGGAAGGCCTAGAGCTATCATTCATCCCCCTGTGGTTGTTACACATTTTGTATAGCTTGTTAGCGATTATTGCACATGTACATACATTCGCTCATACGCTGTTCTCAAATCCTGTTAATGTTAGAAGTGATCACGACCCTGGGACTGAAACGTTATCTAAATGTATCTCAGTGTTTGCTCATTCTTCTCTAAACCACTTGTCAGTATCCATTACCAGGGATTTTACCACTTACGAGACTTCTGGCAATATTGGTCTGATATGAAGACTGTTAAGCTCTTTTTAACTGAAACAAAATTAGGCGTCTGTACTGGAAAGGGTTGTAGCTGTGATATTGCGACCAGAGCTGTCGAAATATCGGATAACCAGAGTATTCACTTCCTCCCGTGAAAATAATCGAAAAGAAAAAGAATACTGATTCATAAGAATAAACAAATAAAAGAGACATTTATTACGGGGGAAAATACTAATTTGTTTTACACCTAAATAATAAATACATAAACATGATCAAATTTAATTTTTTTATAAATAAAATATGAAAATAAAAATGCAATAAATATTACGATTTCCCAGGGGTTAAATCCGAGTGGGGATCTGTAACAAGTGGCGTTCCACAGGGATCAGTCTTAGGCCCGTTGTTGTTTATAATATATATCAATGACCTTGATGAGGGTATTACTAGTGATATGAGCAAATTCGCCGATGACACAAAGATAGGTAGGATAATTGATTCAAACGCAGATGTTAGGGAACTTCAGAAGGATTTAGACAATCTCTATTCTTGGTCAGAAAAGTGGCAGATGCAGTTT
The DNA here is from genome assembly GCF_026875155.1 of Cherax quadricarinatus. NCBI lineage: Eukaryota > Metazoa > Arthropoda > Malacostraca > Decapoda > Parastacidae > Cherax > Cherax quadricarinatus. The sequence goes on from NC_069425.1 coordinate 32,387,548, forward strand.
AATGTAGATAAATGCAAGGTTCTGAAGCTCGGGAGTGTCCATAACCCTAGCACTTACTTATAAGTTAAATAATGTAGAACTTAGCCATACAGATTGCGAAAAGGACTTGGGGGTTATGGTGAGCAGCAACCTTAAACCAAGACAGCAATGCCTAAACGTACGTAATAAGGCAAACAGATTATTAGGATTTATATCAAGAAGTGTAAGCAACAGAAGTCCAGAGGTTATACTGCAGCTTTATACATCATTAGTAAGGGCTCACCTAGATTATGCAGCTCAGTTCTGGTCTCCATATTACAGTATGGATATAAATTTGTTAGAAAACATTCAGCGTAGAATGACTAAATTAATACATAGCATTAGAAATCTTCCCTATGAAGAAAGATTGAAGACTCTTAAATTACATTCACTTGTTAGAAGAAGAATCAGGGGAGACATGATCGAAGTGTATAAGTGGAAGATAGGTATTAATAAAGGGGATATTAATAAGGTCTTGAGGATATCTCTCCAAGAGAGAACCCGCAGTAATGGATTTAAATTAGACAAGTTTAGATTTAGAAAGGACATAGGAAAGTATTGGTTTGGAAATAGGGTAGTTGATGAGTGGAACAGTCTGCCTAGTTGGGTTATTGAGGCTAGGACTTTGGGTAGTTTCAAATTTAGGTTGGATAAATATATGAGTGAGAGGGGTTGGATTTGATTGGGACTTGCAAATGAGTGGATAGAGTTATCAGAGATTATGTCTTGGGTAGTTTTGAAAATTGGGTTGGGTAAATGTTTTGTTAGTGGGATGGATTGTAAAGGACCTGCCTAGTATGGGCCAACAGGCCTGCTGCAGTGATCCTCCTTTCTTATGTTCTCTTATGTTCCAGAGAGAGCAGTCTGCCCTTACACTGAAACAACGACGGAGAGGAGTTTCCTGAACTTTGCTGGCCATTTATAAGTAGTAAATAGGAAACGATGAACAACACCATTAAGAGCCAAGGCTGGATGAAGCTGCAGTCCAGGACGTATGATACGAGTTAATACCTATCACCGGTTCTCAAATAGGCATCAGATTTCCAACTTATGATGGCTTCCTGAAGGGCTCAGATCCCAAAACACCATTTAATCTGAGAATAGTTACATCAGGAACGGGATCGCGGTTATAGACATTGAAAACAAATTGTATCAGTAAACAATAGCAGCATCTACTGCTAATGAAGCAGTATTGATGATTTCTGTTTTCACTCCACCACTGCTAGCAGTAACAGCCTGGTTGATCAGGCCCTGATCCACCGTGAGGCCTGGTTACGGACAGGGCCGCGGGGGTGTTGAGCCCCGAAACTCCCTCTAGGTATAGACGGTCTCTGACCCACAGTCGACTTGCGGGGCATTCAAGAGAGACGCTTTAACTGGTCATTAAATGAAAGAAAGCAGTAGATAGGAAATACATGGATTAACGTCACCAGGTTCAACATATTCGAAGTCTGATGTGTGGTTCATAGGTGTCGCTGAAATTCATATACCAGCGACATGGTTGACACAAAATCCCAACCAACACACCTTTACCTGTTTAAAGAAATTCTTTCAAGGGAGGAGGATCCTTGACGCCGGTGAGGTGCTCTTGATCTAATTAATTAATTGCCCCTACCTTTCCCTTTCTTGGTTTGAACCTGAATGCCTCCCATAGCACCAGGAACTGCAGGACTTCCTACGGGCTTAGCTCTCCCCTTAATTGTACTTCTGGTAATATTTAAAGAAATACATAAATATAGGAACTTTCCCCCTCTCACAGTTTCTGACCATCCTTATTTCATCGTTGTTGTATGAGTGAAATGTTACTGGCACAACCACGTGTTGGCCACATCACTCTCATATAAGGTCCTCTCTTGTAAGGGAGCCCAATGCTCCTCTGTTAGGAACTTCCAGATCACGCTGGCAGTAAAGTATCGCTATATTTTCTTGCTTATCAGAGAGCACGCCGGCTTTACTTTTAATCTCTCATTACACTCCTTGACATGCATAGTCTGCTCCTCTGTCTGAGGATCTCACTTTTAATACAGACTCTGTCTATGACTCTCAATCCTTCCCTAATACAATACACCGACTATGATTTCCATATTTCACATTTCAAGGCCTTTGTACTTCCTGTATTTTACTCATGTTATCTGCCATCTCCTGCTCCTCCTTCCCACTCACCATGGAGCGGTGAATGCTCCCAAGAGATTTCAGCGCTTCTCAGGAATATAATAAAATTAAAGAACTATTATTAATATACGTACTATAACATCAAATGCTTATAAGACACACAAAACTGGTATGCTAGCGATTGTTAATGTGTGATTTGTTAACGGTTGCCAGGATCATCACCACCGCTGTCCACTCTAAGATCAGCCTTCCTAAACTGGAAACACTACTAGAAAAATTAAGTATTTCGATAACAAAGAATTAGAGTAAGTGTACAAGCCGAATGGAATTACATAAAACCTTGTAAGATTGACCTATATCTTACACGTTCATGATACAGAACAGACCAGCATTTCTGACAGTGTAAAACGTTAAACAGGACTACATTTCCAGCTTTTATTAAAAGGCGACATTAAAACCAAGCAGAGCAAAAAAATTCTTACATATTGGATCTGGGATTTCGCAACGTCAGAAAAAAATTTCAGTTACATTAACATAATGATTTTTGTAATATATTCATGACGTTAAAAATGGGCACTCAGGGAGCAATTTAAAACATCTGAAAATTTTAAATTGAGGAATCTCTTCTGCATATATCTAACTAAATTAATATAAACTTATCACTCACACGCTATATATATATATTTTTTTTGTATTTATATATATATATATATATATATATATATATATATATATATATATATATATATATATATATATATATATATATATATATATATTATATATATGTCGTGCCGAATAGGCAAAACTTCCTATCTTGGCTTAAATAGCAACGCTCATCTTGCCATATAGGACAAGCGAAAATTTGTATATCCAATAATTTCGCCAAAATCATTCTGAACCTAGCGAGAAAAATATATTTCACTGTGTTTGTTTAGTATTAAATTATTGTAAACAAATCTAAAATATATTTAGTTGGGTTAGACTAAAATAAATTGTTCTTGTTATAACAAGGTTAGGTAAGTTTTCTAAGATTCGTTTGGAGCAAAATTAAAAAATTTTACGTTAACATTAATGAAAAAAATATATCTATAAACGTATAAGAGAAAATTTTAGAAAGAACTTAATTTTAAATGAGTTCTTGCTAATTGACCAGTTTTACATATTCGGCACGACATTATATATATATATATATATATATATATATATATATATATATATATATTATATATATATATATATATATATATATATATATATATATATATATATAGGATTGGGTCCACCTCTGGTGTAAATTGTGGGACCCATAGCCTCGGAGAAGTGGATAAAAAGGCTTCAAGGAAGAATATTTGGATTTCTTCCTGAAGCCGTTTGAATATTCCACTTCCTCTACCACCCCATCTTTTAATATATTTTTTTTTTACCAATAGGAATATTTTATTGCATAATATGGTACAGAAGATTTAAGAGATACATTGTTGATATAAAGGTGGCATATAAGGTACATGTTGTTACGTGTGTATCACCGATTATAAGGCGAAAATCTCATCCAGCTCCTCAGGGCTGGGGCGTGTGCCCAAAATACAGCATGCATTACCCCTTTGAACAGCCGCACTGAGCCGCTGGAACAGAAAACTAGTTGCCCTGGGATCCCTAGTTACCCTGATGAGTCTTTTTCCCAGCTCCTTAAGGAATTAAGATGCACTCTTTCCCCATGAGCCAAGGGTCTCTGAGCCTATGGGAACAAACATATAATGATGGGCAAGTTCTCCATATTTTCTAGACTTTTGGGACTCGCTGAAGCTGGCAGCTGCCCCTCCTTCCTCCCTGGTGTATTGGAGATAGGTATCAGCCAAGGTAGATGTGCATGTATAGTCCCACACCACCTGCTTCCCATCTGTCCAGACTTGAAGGGTGATACCATCTGGACGCTTCTGGCTGCCATCAGATCTGCATAATTGGGGTGGCTCCCTTACTGCTGGGCATCCAGCTGTTGTGAGGCTCCTCTTGATAATGTTATTAACCTCCTCATGTCTTGCAGTCTTTCCTTCTGATTTACGGCACACAAGACCATGGTACCCGAATCGGTCTGTTGCTTCACTGCCACAAATACACCTGTGTTCGGCGAGAATAGGGGCGGCAAGTCGAAGGGCAACACCGATGCGGATTGTCTGTTGGTCGAGGCGTGTGCCAAGGCTGGAGTTGGGAACAGCAAACAGAAAGTCCCCAGCATGAGGGGCTCTCACTGCCAGGAGGCGGGCTCTATCCTTCCCTGACACACTCTGAAGCATTGTTGAGGCTATATTTTCCACTATTGGGCCATCCCAGTGCTATTGTTTGTAGTTGTTGGGGGGAGCAGGTCTGGTTTCAGAGCCCGTTAGATTATCCCAGATCGTTGCTCCGTCAATGAATTTTTGGTCCTGGACTCCAATCTTGTCCCTAAGATGTTCAGGGAGAATCGCTGCTACAAGCTCTCTGGATGCAATACACGAGGACAGAAAAGCAGGTAACGCAATCTGTGATGACTTGCGGACACCAATGCCTCCTAGTCTGACTGGAAGTGTAGCTTGGTTCCACTGCCCGTCTTCTAGATATATATATATATATATATATATATATATATATATATATATATATATATATATATATATATATATATATATATATATATGGTTTAGAAAGACACGTAAGCAAACAGGACCGAAATGTTTTCTAATAAATATGTTATAGTGTTTGCTTACGTGTCTTTCTAAACCAACTTGTCGGTATTTATCACCAAGGTTTATACCATATATATATATATATATATATATATATATATATATATATATATATATATATATATATATATATATATATATATGTGTGTGTGTGTGTGCAAACACACTCTGAGAATTTACTTTAATCGATGTTTTAGGGAATAAAATATTGTTGATATGTAATGAACAGGTTACCTGCAGTCTGAATGACCGACCCTTGGAGTAGACGACAGACTTTACGCACAATTAAGTATCCGGCTACCATCATTGGTATTACACACACACACACACCACGGCACAGTTAAACGTTCAGTTAGTTCTTATATGTTATTTAGAACTCTGGTTGTTCACATATGATGGAATACCTTTAATAAATTACAGTTCGTAACCTAGAATTTACAAAATATTCCATTAATAAGTCTCAAAACTGCAATAAAAATCTTTATGGTATAACGTTTGCCAGGCAACAGGACAAATGTTACCTGACGCGGGTCTCAGTCATACGATGACACACTGTTGGAGCTTTTGGTCATCTGACTGAGGCCTTCCACTGGATTACCGGTCCACACCTTTAAAAATCAGTTATAATTCTAAGCATTAAGTTTTTACGCAATAGAAACCATTAACAGTTAAGAATATAAGAAAGCATACAGACACAAAAATGATACTAACAACTATATAAATGTTCTAGCCAGTCCTCTTTTCTTAACTCCAAGTCATGCTCAATACATGTACTTGTTTAACTATTTTTCTAACATTAATGCTGGTATACTCTTTTTCTGGAGTGCCCACAACAAAATCAAAATATAAATTCGGCATAACTACATTTCCGTTTTCCTCGAGGAAAAGTGAGTCTTCAGAATGATCTATACAAATACATGTAAATGTAATTATTAGACTAAACTAATGACGTAATGCTAATATTAAGAAAATATTATACATGTACAACCATTCATGAACATATATATATATATATATATATATAATATATATATATATATATATATATATATATATATATATATATATAATTTTTTTTTGTTTGTTTTTTTCTTTTTTTTAATTAACACATCGGCCGATTCCCACCAAGGCAGGGTAGCCCGAAAAAGAAAAACTTTCACCATCATTCACTCCATCACTGTGTTGCCAGAAGGGTGCTTTACACTACAGTTTTTAAACTGCAACATTAACACCCCTCCTTCAGAGTGCAGGCACTGTACTTCCCATCTCCAGGACTCAAGTCCGGCCTGCCGGTTTCCCTGAACCCCTTCATAAATGTTACTTTGCTCACACTCCAACACTACGTCAAGTATTAAAAACTATTTGTCTCCATTCACTCCTATCAAATACGCTCATGCGCGCTTGCTGGAAGTCCAAGCCCCTCGCGCACAAAACCTCCTTTACCCCCTCCCTCCAACCCTTACTAGGCCGACCCCTACCCCGCCTTCCCTCCACTACAGATTTATACACTCTCGAAGTCGTTCTGCTTTGTTCCATTCTCTCTACATGTCCGAACCACCTCAACAACCCCTCCTCAGCCATCTAATTTCCGAACTACGAATTCTCTGCATTATACTCACGCCACACAGTAGGTAGTAGGTTGGTAGACAGCAACCACCCAGGGAGGTACTACCGTCCTGCCAAGTGAGTGTAAAACGAAAGCCTGTAATTGTTTTACATGATGGTAGGATTGCTGGTCTTTTTTCTGTCTCATAAACATGCAAGATTTCAGGTACGTCTTGCTACTTCTACTTACACTTAGGTCACACTACACATACATGTACATGCATAAACATATATATACACATCCCTCTGGGTTTTCTGCTATTTTCTTTCTAGTTCTTGTTTCTTTCCTCTTATCTCCATGAGGAAGTGGAACAGAATTCTTCCTCCGTAAGTCATGCGTGTTGTAAGAGGCGACTAAAATGCCGGGAGCAAGGGGCTAGTAACCCCTTCTCCTGTATAAATTACTAAATTTGAAAAGAGAAACTTTTGTTTTTCTTTTTGGGCCACCCTGTCTTGGTGGGATACGGCCGGTTTGTTGAATATATTATATATATATATATATATATATATATATATATATATATATATATATATATATATATATATATATATATACACACATCTAGGGTTTTTCTTTTTTGTTCTTGTTTTTTTTCTTTCTCTCTCTCTCTATTGTCTATGGGGAAGTGAAGCAGAATTCTTCCTCCGTAAGCCATGCGTGTCAAATGAGGCGACTAAAATGCCGCGAGCAATGGGCTAGTAACCCCTTCTCCTTTACACATTTACTAAAAATCAGAAGAAGAAAAACTTTATATATATATTTTTTTTATTTTTATTAACACACTGGTCGATTCCCACCAAGGCAGGGTGGCCCGAAAAAGAAAAACTTTCACCATCATTCACTCCATCACTGTCTTGCCAGAAGGGTGCTTTACACTACAGTTTTTAAACTGCAACATTAACACCCCTCCTTCAGAGTGCAGGCACTGTACTTCCCATCTCCAGGACTCAAGTCCGGCCTGCCGGTTTCTCTGAATCCCTTCATAAATGTTACTTTGCTCACACTCCAACAGCACGTCAAGTATTAAAAACCATTTGTCTCCATTCACTCCTATCAAACACGCTCACGCATGCCCGCTGGAAGTCCAAGCCCTTCGCACACAAAACCTCCTTTACCCCCTCCCTCCAACCTTTCCTAGGCCGACCCCTACCCCGCCTTCCTTCCACTACAGACTGATACACTCTTGAAGTCATTCTGTTTCGCTCCATTCTCTCTACATGTCCGAACTACCTCAACAACCCTTACTCAGCCCTCTGGACAACAGTTTTGGCAATCCCGCACCTCCTCCTAACTTCCAAACTACGAATTCTCTGCATCATATTCACACCACACATTGCCCTCAGACATGACATCTCCACTGCCTCCAGCCTTCTCCTCGCTGCAACATTCATCACCCATGCTTCACACCCATACAGGAGCGTTGGTAAAACTATAATACATTCCCCTTTTTGCTTCCAAGGACAAAGTTCTTTGTCTCCACAGACTCCTAAGTGCACCGCTCACCCCTTTCCCCTCATCAATTGTATGATTCAACTCATCTTTCATAGACCCATCCGCTGACATGTCCACTCCCAAATATCTGAATACATTCACCTCCTCCATACTCTCTCCCTCCAATCTGATATCCAAGCTTTCATCACCTAATCTTTTTGTTATCCTCATAACCTTACTCTTTCCTGTATTCACTTTAAATTTTCTTCTTTTACACACCCTACCAAATTCATCCACCAACCTCTGCAACTTCTCTTCAGAATCACCCAAGAGCACAGTGTCATCAGCAAAGAGCAACTGTGACAACTCCCACTTTATGTGTGATTCTTTATCTTTTAACTCCACACCTCTTGCCAAGACCCTCGCATTTACTTCTCTTACAACCTCATCTATAAATATATTGAACAACCATGGTGACATCACACATCCTTGTCTAAGGACTGCTTTTACTGGGAAATAATCTCCCTCTTTCCTACACACTCTAACTTGAGCCTCACTATCCTCGTAAAAACTCTTCACTGCTTTCAGTAACCTACCTCCTATACCATACATCTGCAACATCTGCCACATTGCCCCCCTATCCACCCTGTCATACGCCTTTTCCAAATCCATAAATGCCAAAAAAAACTCTTTAGCCTTATCTAAATACTGTTCACTTATATGTTTCACTGTAAACACCTGGTCCACACACCCCCTACCTTTTTCTTATTTTCAACAAAATTTGTAGATAACATCTCACCCACTCTCTCATTTGCTCTCTTTTTTCATTGCTTCACCACTCTCTTAACCTCTCTCTTTTTCTCCATATACTCTTCCCTCCTTGCATCACTTCTACTTTGTAAAAACTTCTCATATGCTAACTTTTTCTCCCTTACTACTCTCTTTACATCATCATTCCACCAATCGCTCCTCTTCCCTCCCGCACCCACCTTCCTGTAACCACAAACTTCTGCTGAACACTCTAACACTACATTTTTAAACCTACCCCATAACTCTTCGACCCCATTGCCTATGCTCTCATTAGCCCATCTATCCTCCAATAGTTGTTTATATCTTACCCTAACTGCCTCCTCTTTTAGTTTATATACCTTCACTTCTCTCTTACCTGATGCTTCTATTCTCCTTGTATCCCATCTACCTTTTACTCTCAGTGTAGCTACAACTAAAAAGTGATCTGATATATCTGTGGCCCCTCTATAAACATGTACATCCAGAAGTCTACTCAACAGTCTTTTATCCACCAATACATAATCCAACAAACTACTGTCATTTCGCCCTACATCATATCTTGTATACTTATTTATCCTCTTTTTCTTAAAATATGTATTACCTATAACTAAACCCCTTTCTATACAAAGTTCAATCAAAGGGCTCCCATTATCATTTACACCTGGCACCCCAAACTTACCTACCACACCCTCTCTAAAAGTTTCTCCTACTTTAGCATTCAGGTCCCTTACCACAATTACTCTCACTTGGTTCAAAGGTTCCTATACATTCACTTAACATCTCCCAAAATTTCTCTCTCTCCTCTACATTCCTTTATATATATATTATATATATATATATATATATATATATATATATATATATATATATATATATATATATATATATATTTATATATATATATATATATATTTATATATATAGGGATAAAAAAGCTTCAAGGAAGAATATTTGGATTTCTTCCTGAAGCCGTTTGAATATTCCACTTCCCCTACCACCCCACCTTTATATTCTTTTTCACAAAAAGGTATACTTTATAACATAATATGGTACAAAAGATATAAGAGATACATTGTTGATATAAAGATGGCATATACAGTACATGAGGTGTGAGAGATACATGTTTAGTACACATTGCTGCGTGTTTGTCACTGATTATAATGGGAAAATCTCATCCAGCTCTTCAGAGCTGGGGCGCGTGCCCAAAATACAGCAGACATTACCCCTCTGAACAGCAGCACTAAGTCGCTGGAATAGAAAATTACCTGGCCTGGGATCCCTAGTTACCCTGATGAGTCTTTTGCCTAGCTCCTTAAGGAACTTAGATGCACTCTTCTCCCATGAGCCAAGGGTCTCTGAGCCTATGGGAACGAACATATAATGATGGGCAAGTTCTCCCTATTTTCTAGACTTTTGGGACTCCCTGAAGCTGGCAGCTGTCCCTTCTTCCTTCCTCCCTGGTGTATTGGAGATAGGTATAGGCCAAGGTAGGTGCGCATGTGTAGTTTCATACCACCTGCTTGCCGTCTAAGCTTGAATGGTGATACCATATGGACGCTTTTGGCTCCCATCAGATATGCATAGTTGACGTGGCTCTCTTACTGCTGGGCATCCGGCTGTTGTGAGGCTCCTCTTGATAATGGTATTAACTTCCTCATGTCTTGCAATCTTTCCCTCGGATTTACGGCAAACAAGACCATGGTACTCGAATCGGACTGCTGCTTCACTGCCACAAATACACCTGTGTTAGGCGAGAATAGGGGCGGCAAGTCGAAGGGCAACACCAATTCGGATGGTCTGTGGGTCAAGGCGTGTGCCAAGGCTGGAGTTGGGAACAGCCAACAGAAAGTCCCTTGCATGAGGAACACTTACTGCTAAGAGGTGGGCTCTATCCTTCCCTGACACATGTCGTGCCGAGTAGGTAAAAGTGGTCAATTACCAAGAACTCATTTAAAATCAGATCCTTTCTAAAATTTTCTCTTATGAATTTAAAGATATATTTTTCATTTCTGTTAACATAAAATTAATGATTTTGTACCAAAAGCACCTTAGGAAACTTACCTAAACTTATTATAACAAGCGCAATTTAATTTAGTCAAATCCAACTAAATATATTTTATGAAGGTTAACAATAATTTAATAATAAACAAATACAATGAAATACATTTTTTTTTGTTAGATTCAGAATCATTTTTGCGAAATTATTCAATACACAAATTTTCGCTTGCCCTAATCGGCAAGAAGTGCATTGCTATTTAAGCCAAAATCGCAAGTTTTACTTATTCGGCACGACATATATAAGAGGTTACTGGAAAATCTATTTTGTTTAATGAGAACATAAGAATGGAGGAACACTGAGGAGGCCTACTGGCCCATACAAGGCAAGTCCTTATCAAAACCAGCCATGATACTAGAATTTCATAAAGTTTAACCTAAGTATGTTTCTGTGAGTGCAATTATATGCGAAAAAATGCTAAAGAGGAAGTTAGCGATAATGAAACAGCAGTGTCAGCTGACAGCAACACCTGCTTACTCATCACAGTCTATATATACACATTGATATCTGTCCAGAGCTGTCACTTTAGAGCCGACTCCTAGCATCAACATGTGGTGGAGTCTGCAAGTGTGCCTCTTACTACCCGTGGTGGTCTTTGCTGGAGGTAGCGGTGATGTACGACATGGCAGGGTGAGGAGAAATTTATTAACATTTTCTGGTCGTATTTACATCATTATTCTTGAAGAGGTATTGTTTGTATCCTCTCTCATCTGCACTCGACTTGAAGAGCACTGTGCGGAAGACTTAGAGAATATGCTATTCATATCTGCATTCCCTCGTCAGTGGCTTATATGCCAATAAGCAGATTAAGCGGCCGCTTGACCCCTAGGGTGTAGCACTTACCATGAATATAATAAAAACTATGTATTTCTGCGCTGCACGATCTGAGAAAGGCATCCCAGTATTGCATAACCCGAGACACCTGTGCTTTAATGCATGCAACGGGAATAGTGAAAAGAGTGGCAGAAACTTCTTATGCAGTTAAGTATTAGCTTTGAAGATTTGAAGCGAATTGGAAAAGGTATTCACAAATTATCACATGGAAATTAATATCCCAATTTCTTCAATAAAAATGGCAAATTAGGACATACACGACAAAAACCTAATTCAAACATTCCACTAAGAAACACCAGCGTTGAAGTAGAAACGAAGGCATTCTTTTGTCTCATGAGAGACCAATACCCTAAAATATACCAACACATTGAGTTTCAAGCCACTCGGATGTTGCATTATCAAGTCATCAATATTGAAGAGTTAAAAACCAATAGGTTGCGGCACTCAGAAATTATCGCATGAATCAATTATTCGCAGGCTCTTCCATAAAAAAGGCAAAATGGGACCTATACAGTCCAAAGTCAGTTCTAATTTTTCACATAAGTATGATTGATCAGCAACACGTAATCGTATATAATATTACTGGAAAATATCATGGTGTGTAGAAATATGAGTTTAAGACAATACAGAAGTTTTGGATGGTAGATATTGGCTCCGTTCCAGTTTGCCATTTCGATATCATACCTTCTACCTGCTACCAAATGATAAAGATATGCAAGCGGAACAAGCTTATATTGTATCAACATTTCGTTGAGTGTAGAGAGTCAAGCCTTAATAAAGCTCTACACAGAAACGTTGTCACAATAAAATATTTTTTGCATACATGTCTTTTACTCCTTGATATCGGCATCTCGTACTTGTATCTTCCTACTACTAAGATAATTTACTTTAATTTACAATTATACTATATATGTTATTAAGTATAATACATTATATTGCAGATCCCGTATTGTGGTCAGTCTTGCGGGATATATGGGGAAGGAGTGTGTATGCGTAGCGAAGTTCATCATATTAAGGTGGCTGTGATGCCTGGACGGGAGTGTCATGCACCTTGCATATGCTGCAGGTCTGAAATAGGTCAGTAGGCTGCTTGTTCAGTGCAGTGCCTGGCTCAAGTGCCATGATATTTGCTGACAGCTGTAATACCAGGAAAGGAGTGCCAGGCACCTTTTACCGGCAGTGTCGTGTTCAGTAGTTTGATAACGTTCCCTTAAGCAAACCTTAAAACCTACATTAGCCTGCCATTAACATTAAGCACATCATCATGAAGTATTCGCAAGTAAGATACAGATTAAAAATAAGATACAGATTAAAATAATCTGTATCTTATTTTTAGTTAAATAGTAATTTACTTTTGAATTATACAGTGTTACCAACCAGCAGATGATTCTTTTGGAGCATCATTCCAGTCTTACAAAATGACAAGTTAAACATATTCATAGTTTGTTAAAATAAATCATCAAATTTAAAATATATTTGCATTGTACATAAATAGTGTACAACACCGACAAGATGAAGTATTAGACACCTATGCATCATGTGTCTAATTCCTATATTTGCATTGTTGAAACCTTAAGATATGTATCCGAAAGTTTGCAAATTATTTTTCAACATACACACCTCATACTGCAACGTCACGTTCGACATGTGAGGGAGGTCAGTGCAATACCAGCTGTGCTGCATATGAACGTGACTTCTGCCAGTCGTAATTTGGGAAGTACCTGCATTTGTGCCAGGCTACGCAAAGCAGCTAAGCCGTGAACTGATGTCATGGTCTTGTGTGTCCAGGACAGGAAGGACTATGAATACCATACTAAACAGAGAGCTGTCAAGGCTACGGATACCTCTGCTGCAGCCAAAGCTGAAATTGATCAAATTCCCTAATAATTCGTAATTACTTTTCATGAAATTTTTGTAGGTATCGTATATGAATATACATTAATTTACTTATATATGTCTATACAATGTCTTCAACTTTCACACGAAAATAATATTAACCTACTTTATATGCTGCAAAAAATTCTTTTAAATATTCGATAGTTTTTGTTATATATTTTTTAAAGATTTTTTATATAACAACTGCAGTTTGTGAGTATTCAGAGAATTATGTTTACAGGGATTTAGTCTCAGCTCCCGCCTCCGCTTTACATACAATCGGCGGCATCACTGATTCCTGACTTTATTCGGCTTATCGTACCTTCCTTTGAAACTGTGTACGGTGTTTGCTTCCAAGGCTATCTCATCTATCTCATTCCAATTTTTACCATCCTAATGATGAAGAAACATTTTCTTAATATCCCTATGACCTCACACATGCCTCGTATTTCAGTCTGCTCTGGTAGTCCTCGGAGTATCTTAAACCTCGTTATCATGTTTCCTCTCGGGTTTTTTCTTCCTTCAGTCGTCAGGTTTAGTTCCTTTAGGTTCACCTCTTTCTTCTTGTAGCAAATCTTTGAGCCTTCTAGAGTTTCCCAACATGCTTGGCCAGTGTCCTAAAATATTTCTGGTCATTCCCAGATCAGCCTTCATGCAGCTCTGAGATTAGTTAAGCACGTATATGCTTCCAAAGTTATGTTACATATGTATAACACTAATGATAAACTTAGTATGACATTTAATCCAAGATCATTTTCGTTGAGCGATATTTGTAGTTTCTTACTTCTCAAGTCGTCCATATATTTGAAAGCAATAGAGTTTTTCAGTGTATAATACGAGTTTCTCATGGTTTCCTTTACACGATGTCTCGGTGGTATTTAATTTTCATCGTAACTCCAAGACCCCTTTCTCTGTGTGAAAATTTCAAAGTTTTATTACATATTACTCCATTTCCATTACATGACGTTTATCTATATTAAATTGCATTACATTACATTTGCTCAATTTCTCCAACCCAATCCATAGTAATTTATAGTCATTTTATTGCTCATTTTGCCTAATATTTTTGCTGCATCCGCAAGTATATCAATACAGTTTTCTACTTACTCGCGTATTTTTATATATATTAAATACAATATCAGAGGAAGTACAGATCCTTGTGTTACTCCTCTGCTGACATCTCCCTAAGACTTTCTTTATCAGTCCATCCATTTTTATTTCTTAAAAAAATTCCGTAACTTTACCTTAATAGATTAAGAGATATGATGATAAATTTACAGATAGGAAAAGGATTTTATACTAGTTAGAAAAATATAGAAATGTATTTTACAGCTTTTCTCTAATATCTTCCTGTCTGTTAAATATTAGTAGTGTGTGTGTTTGTGTATGTATGTGTGTATAGAAAATTTGAACACACCTCAAACAATAAAGCTCTAATGAATGAATATCAGATTATGCATTAACTAACAAGACACAACTCAACGCATGATTCCTCTTCAGAACCTTGTACAACCACCAAATCGTGTTCGTTATACGAGGGAGGTCAGTGTAAAACAAAATGCGCACCATATGAGCACGTGACTTCCGGTCTTTGCCATTTGGGAAGGAATTGCAAGTGTTGTGCCAAGCCATGCAAACCTACGAAGTCATGCACTGACGTCAATGGCTTTTGTGTTCAAGACAGGAAGGACTGTACCAACGGACAGCTTCATGAGGGACTGTGTCAAGGCCATGGATGCGTGTGTTGCTGTCAGACACGTAAGTTGATATATCATTACAGAGCATAACTATATAGTATTTGACATATAATAGTTTTCAAACCGTATTTCATGTTGCCAGCCTTTTTAATAAACCTGGAAACTAGACGGGAAGGTTTCAGAAATAGATATTTGTAAGTGTGTGCATGTGATGAAGATTTCGATAGTCAAAAAAAACATTAATATATAAAATATGCAACACCAGGTTATGCATATTATTAACACAAGTTACAGGTAACAATTCAATACATGAATTCTTTCACGGTACAATGTGCAAATACAAAATCGTGTTCATTGTATAAGGATGGTCAATGTAAACCCCCCTGCGCACCAAATGAACGTGTGACTTCCGGTATTTGTAATTTGGGAAATAATTGCAAGTGTTGCCCCAAGCCATGCACACCACTGAAGTCATGCACTGACGTCTACCTGGAGGTTATTCCGGGGATCAACGCCACCGCGGCCCGGTCCACGACCAGGCCTCAGGGTGGACCAGAGCCTGATCAACCAGGCTGTTACTGCTGGCTGCACGCAGTCCAACGTACGAACCGCAGCCCGGCTGATCCGGCACTGACTTTAGGTATCTGTCCAGCTCTCTCTTGAAGGCAGCCAGGGGTTTACTGGTAATTTCCCTTATGCTTGATTGGAGGCTGTTGAACAGTCTTGGGCCCCGGACACTTATGTTGTTTTCTCTTAGTGTACCAATGGCGTCCCTACTTTTAATTGGGGGTATTTTGCATCGCCTGCCCAGTCTCTTACCTTCGTAGGGAGTGATTTCTATGTGCAGATTCGGGACCATTCCTTCTAGGATTTTCCAAATGCAGATTATGATATATCTCTCTCTCCTGCGTTCCAACGAGTACAAGTCAAGTGCTTCCAAGCGTTCCCAGTAGTTAAGGTGCTTGCCAGAACTTACACGTGCAGTAAAGGTTTTCTGGACACTCTCTAGATCTGCAATTTCACCTGCTTTGAACGAAAATGTTAATGTACAACAGTATTCCAGCCTAGAGAGAACAAGTGATTTGAAAAGGATCATCATTGGCTTGGCATCTCTCGTTTTGAACGTTCTCATTATCCATCCAATCATTTTCTTTGCACGTGCGATCGTGGCACTGTTGTGATCCTT
The DNA here is from genome assembly GCF_026875155.1 of Cherax quadricarinatus. Taxonomy (NCBI): domain Eukaryota; kingdom Metazoa; phylum Arthropoda; class Malacostraca; order Decapoda; family Parastacidae; genus Cherax; species Cherax quadricarinatus. The sequence goes on from NC_069425.1 coordinate 32,403,875, forward strand.
GAAAGTGAGATCTTCAGACATTACCACTCCCAGGTCCCTTACATTATTTTTCCGCTCTATTGTATGGCCAGAGTTTGTAGTATACTCTGTTCTAGTTATTATCTCCTCCAGTTTTCCATAACGGAGTAGTTGGAATTTGTCCTCATTAAACATCATAATGTTTTCCGTTGCCCACTGGAAGACTTTGTTTATATCTTCTTGGAGGTTAACCGTGTCCTCAATAGATGACAGCCTCATGCAGATACTAGTATCGTCTACAAAGGATGATACGGTGCTGTGGGTTACATCTCTGTCTATGTCTGATATGAGGATGAGGAACAGGATGGGGGCGAGTACTGTGCCTTATGGAACAGAGCTCTTCACTATGGCAGCCTCCGATTTAACTCTGTTGACCACTACTCTTTGTATTCGATTGGTTAGGAAGTTGAAGATCCATCTCCCCACTTTGCCAGTTATTCCTTTAGCACTTATTTTGTGCGCTATTACGCCATGATCGCACTTGTCAAACGCTTTTGCAAAGTCTGTGTTTATTAAATCTGCATTCTGATTTTCTTCCAGTGCATTCAAGGCCATATCATAGTGATCCAGTAGTTGTGAGAGGCAGGAGGACCTACCCTGAACCCAATGTTACCCTGGATTGTGCAGTTTTTGGGAATCAGGGTGATTTGCAATCCTGCTTCTTAGCACTCTTTCAAAGATTTTTATGATGTGGGACGTTAGAGCTATTGGTCTATAGTTCTAAGCTAATGCTTTGTGCCACCTTTATGGAGTGGGGCTATATCCGTTGTCTTATGTGACTGGAATTTCACCCATGTCCAAGCTCCTCCTCCATAGTGTACTCAGGGCACGTGAGAGGGGTTTCTTGCGGGTCTTAATGAACACAGGGTTCCACGAGTCTGGGCCTGGGGCTGAGTGCATGGGCATGTTGTCAATGACTTTTTCAAAGTCTATCGGAGTTAGGGTAATGTTGGAAATGTGGCATACATTTATGGAGTTTTGAGGCTCATTCATGAGGAAATCATTTGGGTCGTCGATCCTCAGACTGATTAGTGGCTCACTAAACACAGAGTAGTACTGGGATTTCAGTATTTCACTCATTTCCTTGTTGTCATCTGTGTAAGTCCCATCCTGTCTGAGTAAGGGCCGATACTAGATGTGGTATTTGCCTTTTTTTGTCATATAAAAAGAAATATTTCGAATTTCTTTCAATCTCACTAATAGCTCCTCCTGTCTCTCCTGGTTCCGGTAAGAGTCCCCTAACTTAAGTTCGATAGTTTCCACTTCCCTGGTCACTGCCTCCTTCCGTGTATTTGATATTCTAACATTCCTGAGGAGCTCGGTGATTCTTCGTCGTCTTCTGTAGAGGGAACGTCTTTCTCTCTCCAGTTTACTCCTGCTCTTCTTCTTTCTTAGGGAAATATGCCTAGAACATGCTTCAGCTGCCAGGAAGTTGATCTTTTCAAGGAACTGGTTTGGATTCATGTTATTTAAGACACCTTTCCAACATGTTTCATTTAACACATGTTCAAAACACGAAGGAGTGTGTTAAGGGCTTGATAAACGTGGGAGACTGTCATCGTCACGGATGCATGTATTGCAGCCAGAAACGTAAGTTGTTCAAATTCCCAAATAATTCCTATTATCTTGAAATATCTATCAGTACAAAACAAATACATAATAGATTGTCACATACACTATTACAAATGTTTTAAAACTACTTAAAAATAAAAATACAAAAACTAGTTTCCTGATTCAGAAAATCGTCAAAACAAATCTAACATCATTTATGATATTTATGTACAATATGATTCACGAAATCGTAATGACACGATTGCAAACAAACCATACCACGGGCGGGATTGAACCCGCGGTCAGAGAGTCTCAACGCAACGGTCTGGAGTTTTGAGACTCTGACCGCGGGTTCAATCCCGCCCGTGGTATGGTTTACAGTATGATATTAAATTTTTGAATAATTTTATTTAAATAGTTATAACTTATTTGCACTCGGCGTCTGTAGTAACCAGTTGTCGGAGGAACTTATCGATAGATACGCCTTTGTGTGTGTGTGTGTGTGTGTGTGTGTGTGTGTGTGTGTACTCACCTATTTGTACTCACCTATTTGTGGTTGCAGGGGTCGAGTCATAGCTCCTGGTCCCGCCTCTTCACTGATTGCTACTAGGTCCTCTCTCTCCCTGCTCCATGAGCTTTATCATAACTCGCCTTAAAACTATGTATGGTTCCCGCCTCCACTACTTCACTTTCTAGGCTATTCCACGGCCTGACTACTCTATGACTGAAGAAATACTTCCTAACATCCCTTTGATTCAGATGAGTCTTCAACTTCCAATTGTGACCTCTTGTGTCTGTGTCCCTTCTCTGGAACATCCCGTCTTTGTCCACCTTGTCTATTCCGTGCAGTATTTTATATGTCGTTATCATGTCTCCCCTGACCCTCCTGTCCTCCAGTGTCGTCAGGCCGATTTCCCTCAACCTTTCTTCATAGGACAATCCCCGTAGCTCTGGGACAAGTCTTGTTGCAAACCTTTGCACTTTCTCTAATTTCTTGACGTGCTTGACTAGGTGTGGATTCCAAACTGGTGCTGCATACTCCAGTATTGGCCTGACGTAAATGGTATACAGAGTCTTAAACGAATCCTTACTGAGGTATCGGAACGCTATCCGTAGGTTTGCCAGGCGCTCGTATGCTGCAGCAGTTATCTGATTGATGTGCGCCTCAGGAGATATGCTCAGTGTTATGCTCATCCCCAGATCTTTTTCCTTGAGTGAGGTTTGCAGTCTTTGGCCATCTAAACTATATTGTGTCTGCGGTCTTCTTTGCCCTTCCCCAATCTTCATGACTTTGCATTTGGCAGGGTTAAATTCAAGGAGCCAGTTGCTGGACCAGGCTTGTAGCCTGTCCAGGTCTCTTTGTAGTCCTGCCTGATCCTCATCCGATTTGATTCTTCTCATTAACTTCGCTTCATCTGCAAACAAGGACACTTCTGAGTCTATCCCTTCCGTTATGTCGTTCACATATACCAAGAACAGCACAGGTCCTAGGACTGACCCCTGTGGAACCCCGCTTGTCACAGGCGCCCACTCTGACAACTCGTCGCGTACCATGACTCGTTGTTGCCTCCCTGTCAGGTATTCTCTGATCCATTGCAGTGTCTTTCCTGTTATGTGTGCCTGATCCTCTAGCTTTTGCAGTAACCTCTTGTGACGAACTGTGTCGAAGGCCTTCTTGCAGTCCAAAAATATGCAGTCGATCCACCCCTCTCTCTCCTGTCTTACTTCTGTCACCTTGTCATAAAACTCTAGTAGGTTTGTGACACAGGATTTTCCTTCCCTGAAACCGTGCTGGTTGTCAATTATATACTTGTTTCTTTCCAGGTGCCCCACCACTCTCCTCCTGATGATCTTCTCCATGACCTTGCATACTATACACGTTAGTGATACAGGTCTGTAGTTTAGTGCCTCATGTCTGTCTCCCTTTTTAAAAATTGGGACTACATTTGCCATTTTCCATACCTCAGGGAGTTGCCCAGTTTCAAATGATGTGTTGAAGATCTTTGTTAATGGCTCACACAATATCTCTGCTCCCTCTTTAAGGACCCATGGAGAGATGTTGTCCGGTCCCACCGCCTTTGAGGTGTCAAGTTCGCATAGCAGCTTCTTCACCTCCTCCTTGGTTATATGTACCTCATCCAACACTTGCTGGTGTGCCCCCCCTGTTCTGATTTCCTGGAGTCCTACTGCTTTCCACTGTAAATACCTCTTTAAATCTTGTGTTGAGCTCCTGACATACCTCTTGGTCGTTTCTTGTGAATTCCCCATCACCCTTCCTCAGTCTGATTACCTGGTCCTTGACTGTTGTTTTCCTCCTGATGTGGCTGTACAACAGCTTCGGGTCAGTCTTTACTTTTGATGCTATGTCATTTTCATATTGTCTCTGAGCCTCCCTTCTTATCTGTGCATATTCGTTTTCTGGCTCTTCGGCTGATTTCTTTATTTTCCTGAGTTCTCTGTCTTCTGTACCTTTTCCATTCTCTAGTACACCTAGTTTTTGCCTCCCTACACCTTTGGGTGAACCAAGGACTCGTTCTGTTCTTCCCATTATTTCTGTTTCCCTTGGGAACAAACCTCTCCTCTGCCTCCTTGCATTTTTGCTACATAGTCCATCATTTCTTGTACTGCTTGTTTTCCTGTCAGTTCTCTCTCCCACTGAATGTCTTGAAGGAAGTTCCTCATGCCTGAGTAGTTTCCCCCCTTTCCTGTAGTTTGTTTTTCCCACCCTATTCTGCTCTACTCTCTCCATTTGGAGCTAACTATGTAGTCGAAGCACAGAACCACATGATCACTAGCTCCCAGGGCTTTTATCATGATACCCTCGATGTCCGAACTACTCATGGTGAATACAAGGTCCGCCTTGCTGGTTCATTCTCCTCTCCTCTCTCGGTAGTGTCTCTAACATGTTGATGCATGAGGTTTTCCAAAGTACCACACCATCATCTTGGCTACTCCATGTTTCAGGGACCCCCATGGGGGTCTCCAAGGTTTTCCGTCATCTCCTTGTGATGAATCACCCATAACTAGTAACTTTGCTCCACTGTGTGCTACTCCGGCAAACCTCGGCTAGTGGTCGATCATTGCTCTGTTGCTCCTCATCGATTCTTCTTTGGCCTTCTGCAGTTTGTGGGGTTGTACATTACTGCATATCACCTTATGTCCCTCAGACTGGATTTTCCTACTAAGTATTCCCTTTCGCCCTCCTCCATTCCTTCCATTTCTCAAAATCCCACTGGTTTTTAATGAGTAGTGCAACTCTCCCTCCCCCTCTCTCTCCTCCCCCTCTCCTCCCTCTGTCTTTCCAGAGGATTGGTATCGGTTGGAAAGATTAAAATTGTATTATTCTGGTGAGTTTTGTTTCTGTGAGTCTATTATGTCTGGGGATGTCTCTTTGAGTTCTTGTCATGCCACTCTCATACTTGTTGTTATTCCATCTGCATTTGGTACTCCCACACCTTCAACTTTTTTCTAAATGACTGTGATCTGGAGGTTATTGGGGTTTGGAATGTGGGAGACCTGGTTAAGGAACTATGGGTTGTTGCCTGTGGTTGGTTTGTAATGTAGTGGGTGGGGTCATTGGGATGTGGCAAATGGGTGTTTGATTTAGAGTGTTTGGTTGCACTGGGGTTGACCTGGTTGGGAGGCTTCTATAGGAAGTTGTGAGGAGGCTGTATTTGATCTTCTTCCTGGGTCTGGGATCTCCTGTCTGTCTTCTCCATCCCCTCTCTTTCCTCCTTTCGCCTTGTACCATCTCTCTCAGTTTTTTCTGCCTTCTTCTTGTGTTCTGTCGCGGTCGAGATACACCTTCCTGTATTGCAGCATGTCCCTTATCGTGCTTTCTCCTGCAGGATCCTGGTCCGAGTCGCTTCTGCTTGAAGATCACTTTCCTCTGGCCGGGTTCTTTTTTTTTACAAACCCCCCTATTCTCCAAAAATTTTCCAGCTGGGTCATGTCGTCTTCTCCTATTGCTTTCATGATGCTTTCAACTGCTTTTTTTTCCCCTTGTTTTCTTGCTTCATATGTTTCCCCTTCAACTTCCTGGAGCCCATACACAAAAACTGACCTCACCCTTCATTCTCCCACTGCGTATCCCTGTGTATCCCCTCATTTAATTTGGTTTCCTGCACTGCAGCTTTCCTTTCTTCAGTTTCACTGGCTAATGTACTTGGGCTCAGTGGCCTGTCATTTTCCCTTCTCGGCTTTCCTTGGGCTCTGTTGTTGTCTGTTAGGGCCTCCACATAAAGCTTGGCTCTTTCATTTACTACAGTCTCCTCTGATAGAGCTTCCCCATGCAGTTTGTGCCCCATCTTTCCCTACAGTCCCCTTATTTGTGCTGAGGTAGCAGTCTCTGTTGTCAATCCCAAAATGTTCTTTAGTTCTTTAGGCCGTTTCAGATTTTTCAGTTCCTCTTCTAAACTCTGTATCCTAGCCTCTGCTGCTTTGACATGCACCTCCCACTTCCTGCTTTCCATATCTATTCCTCTCTTCCATCTCATGCTAAGTTCTTCTAGTTTTCTTTTCCCATTCATGATCTCTTTTTATGAGCTCTGCTGCCCAATCTTCCTTTGCAGCTTCCTCCTCATGTCCCTTGTTTATTCTTGTTGCTCTCTGACAACCCATTTTTGTTTTATCCTGATTGCCTCAGAGTGGGAAACCTATTAGTTCTGTATATTAGGTTAGTAGTGTGTATGTCAGAGTGTGGGGGGAGGTAGTGGAGGAACCGTGGCTATGTGGGAGAGGGGTGGGGAGGGGGAGGGTGTGGTGTGTGTGTGTGTGTGTGTGGTGTGTGTGTGTGTGTGTGTGTGTGTGTGTGTGTTGTGTGTGTGTGTGTGTGTGTGAGTGTATGTGTGTGTGTGTGTACTGTTAATACATACCAGTAATTCTGGGTTATAAAAAGCGATAATTGCTACTAGGGTCTAAAGCTTCAATAAGTGTCTGCCCTTGCGTGTGTGTGTGTGAGGGAGGGATGGTTAGGGGGGGGTAGATCCGTTATACCTCTCTGTTTTGTCTTTCCTAGAAATGCTACACTCCTTTCTGGATTTAAGTATCAATTATTGCTGTTATTATCCTATTCCTTGTTCACGTTTAGAGAGGACTTCCTAGCTTCCTAAGTGTTCTTACTACTAATAACTACTGTAATAGCTTGCAGGAGTGAGTGACCAGTATCTAACAGCGATGCAAGGCCAAGCCAAGCCAAACTTGCGACATGTAAACCACAATATAGGTGATACTTGCGCTGGCAACGGTTGTGCCAAGTTGCCAGATGCTGATGAAGTTGTCGTCGTAGTAGCCTAAATCCCTATTTTGGAGATCCTTCATCTGTGATGATTATAACCACATGTGCTCATACATCCCTCGTTCCTCACACGATTTCACTTTTCACTTATGATAGTATACACTTCACATTATATACACTTCACTTTATATGTATAATGGCACACAACTTATTGTGACGTCACTGCTTCAGGCCTACCGCTGCCTAGTAGACCAAAACGTTTGGATAATTTTGGATAATGGATAATTTCAGGCTTTCTCACGACTTTTTCTAACTAATAACTTTAGTTATCACTCGTATTATTGCTCACTGACGATGTCACTACCACTGATTACTGTTAGCAGTTTGCATGGGGGTCGAGTCCAAGCTCCTGGCCCCGCCTCTTCACTGGTCGCTACTAGGTCACTCTCCCTGAACCGTGAGCTTTATCATACCCCTGTTTAAAGCTATGTATGGATCCTGCCTCACTACATCACTTCCCAAATTTTTCCACTTCCTGACTACTCTGTGATTCATGTGTGTCTTCAACTTCCAACTGTGTCCCCTTGTTGCTGTGTCCCATCTCTTGAACATCCTGTCTTTGTCCACCTTGTCAATTCCTCTCAGTATTTTGTATGTCGTTATCATGTCCCACCTATCTCTCCTGTCCTCCAGTGTCGTCAAGTTGATTTCCCTTAACCTCTCCTTGTAGGACATACCTCTTAGCTCTGGAACTAGTCTTGTTGCAAACCTTTGCACTTTCTCTAATTTGTTTACGTGCTTGGCTAGGTGTGTGTTCCAAACTGGTGCTGCATATTCCAATATGGGCCTAACGTTCACGGTGTACAGGGTCCTAAACGATTCCTTATTAAGATGTCGGAATGCTGTTCTGAGGTTTGCCAGGCGCCCGTATGCTGCAGCGGTTATTTGGTTGATGTGTGCCTCCGGTGATGTGCTCGGTGTTATGGTCACCCCAAGGTCTTTCTCCCTGAGTGAGGTCTGTAGTCTTTGTCCACCTAGCCTATACTCTGTCTGCGGTCTTCTTTGCCCCTCCCCAATCTTCATGACTTTGCATTTGGCTGGATTGAATTCGAGAAGCCAGTTACTGGACCACATGTCCAGCCTGTCCAGGTCTCTTTGCAGTCCTGCCTCATCCTCGTCCGATTTAATTCTTCTCATCAACTTCACGTCATCTGCGAACAGGGACACTTCAGAGTCTATTCCTTCCATCATGTCGTTCACATATATCAAAAATAGCACTGGTCCTAGAAATGACCCCTGTGGGACCCGCTCATACAGGCGCCCACTGTGATACCTCTTCACGTACCATGACTCGTTGCTGCCTCCCTGTCAGGTATTCCGTTATCCATTGCAGTGCCCTCCCTTTTACGTGCGCCTGA
>NC_069425.1:32417097-32454356 GCF_026875155.1 Cherax quadricarinatus
ACTGGACCCCTGTCGCACAAAAAATCTGTCCAAAGAGGTTTGTTTCTGGTGTCTCTTGAAGATCTACCTAAAATGGGACAAGGCATTGTCATTGAACATGTTGCAGACACAGCTTGCAACAGCTTTGTTAGGGTGATATTTCTCCACAAAACTTTGCAACTCATTCCACTTTGCACACATATCCTTAATCACTAAAGAAGGCACATTCTCCCCTCTCTCTTCCTCCTCCTCTGAAGCAATGTCCTCAGCTGCAATCTGTTGCTGTTCCAGTTGAAGGTGTTGCAGCTCTTCAGCAGTTAGCTTTTCCTTGTGGTAGTCCACCAACTCTTCCACATCCTGCCACTAACATCCAACCCCATGGACTTCCCAAAAGCCACAATAAATTCCACAACAGGCATAGGGTTGTCAGGGTCAGCCTCAAACCCTTCAAAATCCTGCTCTTCTTGAATTCTATCATGTTTCTTGCCTTCTTTATCAAAGGGCTGGCACTGGGAACTTTGTTCAGCCCCTTGGTGGCTTACTGAACAGTTGCACTCAATAAACAAGCACCAAAAACAATGGATTATTACGAAATGTTTTGGATGAATGCAGAGGGTAATGCTCACTCGACGAGAAACAAAGCCAGACTGACTCAGAACAAGTGGGTTGCTTTGTATGGGCGTGGGCATGTTCAGTACGGTGGACCGACGAAAACCGAGGTGATGAATGAAAACTGGGACAAAATTCTGATGAAAAAAAGTCATTGAAAACCAGGGCAAATGAAAACCAAGGTTCCACTGTATATTGATGATAAAATGATCGATATCTTGCGTCTCAAGACATTAGTAAATACTAAGTACAGTACAGTGGACCCTTGGGTAATGATGCCATCAGACAGCGATAAAATCGGATACCGAATATTGGCTCAGCCAACGATGAAAAACTCAGTTAAGGACATTCGTCCCAAATGTGTCCGCACGGCCTGGGCCGCCCGCGGCCGTCCAGCCACTATGTACAGGCAGTGTGCCATTGTTTACAAGCCAGGGCAGATGGTTCCACACATTCATGCGATACATTTTGTATTTCTCCATTGTTTTTAGTGCTTGTAACTGCTAAATAAGCCACCATGGGCCCAAAGAAAGCTTCTAGTGCCAACCCTGTGATAAAAAGGGCGAGAAATACTATCGAATTGAAGAAAGAGATAATTGCAAAGTACGAAAGTGGAGTGCGTGCCTCCAAGCTGGCCCAGTTGTATAATAAACCACAATCAACTATTGCTACTATCTTGGCCAACAGAAAGGCAATCAGAGAAGCTGTTGTTGTGTGTGTGTATGTATGTGTGTGTGTGTGTGTGAGTGTGTGAGTGTCTACCCTTGTGTGTGTGTGCTTGTGTGTGAGGGAGGGCGGGTTAGGGGGGGTAGGTTGTGTGGTTGAAAGATCCGTCGTGTAGGCACAAATTTTGTCTCATTTATCTTTCCCAATTATCTACTCTCTCCATTTATTGCTCTTTCTGGATTTACGTATTAATTGTTGCTGGTTATTATCATTTTCCTTGTTCACATTGAGAGAGGACTTCCTAGCTTCCTAAGTATTCTTACTGCTGATAACTACCGGTAGTAACACTGCCTGTGTGCGTGTGTGCATGTGTGTGTGTGTGAGTGTGTGTGTGTGTGTGTGTGAGAGAATCTTGTGCGGTGTAATGACTGGCCGCAACTTCTTGTGACCTGACACAACCCTCCTGGGACCTGACCCTAGCACCGTCTTACAATGTTGCCCTTAAAAGCTTGTCCCACCTACCTTCTCACACTCGTCAACACTATATTCTCTATGTCTATGCTATTTCTATTCTAATTCTGGTAATAGCTTGCAGGAGTGAGTGACCAGTATCAAACAGTATGCAAGGCCAGCCAGGGCCGTCAACATGCAAACCACAAATAGGCGAATAAACTTGAGGTGACAGTTGCCAGCTGCTGATGACGAAGTCGTAGTCGTAGGCCTTAAATCCCTATTTTGGAGATCCTTCACCCGTGATGATTATAACCATATATTCTCATACATCCCGCTTCCTCACGCGATTTCACTCTTCACCGATGATAGTATACACTTCACATTATATACACTTCACTTTATATGTATAATGGCACACAACTTGTCGTGACGTCACTTCTTCAGGCCTACCGCTACCAATGTGGCAACAGCGCCTAAGACCCCCAACGGTTTGCGCTTTGAAATATTATGATTTCAGCTTTCCTCTCAATTTCTTTAACTAATAACTTTAAATATCACTCGCAGTATTGTTCACTGACGTTCCACTACCACTGATTACTGCTAACTGTTATTGCACGCCATACAACGCTAAGGATCTTGGAGCCTTGTTACCCACATCTTCACCCCACGGACCCACGCTGTGTGTGTGTGTGTGTGTGTGTGTGTGCGTCTGTGTGTGCATCTGTGTGTGTGTGTGTGCGTGTGTACTCACCTAGTTGAGGTTGCAGGGGTCGAGTCCAAGCTCCTGGCCCCGCCTCTTCACTGGTCGCTACTAGGTCACTCTCCCTGAGCCGTGAGCTTTATCATACCTTTGCTTAAAGCTATGTATGGATCCTGCCTCCACTACATCGCTTCCCAAACTATTCCACTTCCTGACTACTCTGTGGCTGAAGAAATACTTCCTAACATCCCTGCGATTCATCTGTGTCTTCAACTTCCAACTGTGTCCCCTTGTTGCTGTGTCTCAGCTCTGGAACATCCTGTCTTTGTCCACCTTGTCAATTCCCCTAAGTATTTTGTATGTCGTTATCATGTCCCCCCTATCTCTCCTGCCCTCCAGTGTCGTCAGGTTGATTTCCCTTAATCTCTACTCGCAGGACATACCACTTAGCTCTGGAACTAGTCTTGTTGCAAACCTTTGCACTTTCTCTAGTTTGTTTACGTGCTTGGCTAGGTGTGGGTTCCAAACTGGTGCCGCATACTCCAATATGGGCCTAACGTACACGGTGTACAGGGTCCTGAATGATTCCTTATTAAGATGTCGGAATGCTGTTCTGAGGTTTGCTAGGCGCCCATATGCTGAAGCAGTTATTTGGTTGATGTGCACTTCAGGAGATGTGCCTGGTGTTATACTCACCACAAGAACTTTTTCCTTGAGTGAGGTTTGTAGTCTCTGGCCCCCTAGACTGTACTCCGTCTGCGGTCTTCTTTGCCCTTCCCCAATCTTCATGACTTTGCACTTGGTGGGGTTGAACTCCAGGAGCCAATTGCTAGACCAGGTCTGCAGCCTGTCCAGATCCCTTTGTAGTTCTGCCTGGTCTTTGATCGAATGAATTCTTCTCATCAACTTCACGTCATCGGCAAGCAGGGACACTTCGGAGTCTATTCCTTCCGTCATGTCGTTCACAAATACCAGAAACAACACTGGTCCTAGGACTGACCCCTGTGGGACCCCACTGGTCACAGGTGCCCACCCTGACACCTCGCCACGTACCACGACTCGCTGCTGTCTTCCTGACAAGTATTCCCTGATCCATTGTAGTGCCTTCCCTGTTATCCCAGTTTGGTCCTCCAGTTTTTGTATGCTCAGGCCAGTGGTCACCTGCGGTCATACCTGCCTAAGCTCTTGAGAGTTAGCATGGGGCTGTTACCAAGCACCATGGCTTGTAGTGTTTTAGAATCTCAGGTTCAAGTGTTGAAGAAGGAGATTCTACTTCTTCAGGAGGAAAATAGGAGGCTGAAGCTTCACATAGATGAGTTTGGGAGCAAGTGTGAAAGGATTTAGCTGGTAAGGAGAAAATGGTCACCAGCAGTGATAGTTGCAGCCGCTTTAAGTGCAAATAGTTCACAGTTCAGGAAGAAGGAAGATGAGGAGAGTTAATAGAGAAGATGTGAAGGTAGGAAATCGATTCTCTGTTCTCCAAGACGAGTGTACTTCAGTGGTTAGTGAGGTTGAAGGTACCACTGATTTCCCTGCTAATCAAGATAAGAATATTTTAATAGTAGGCGATTCTCAGGTAAGATATATGGACCATGCATTTTGTAACAGAGACAGAAAGGTCAGACAGAGAGTGTGTCTTTCTGGAGCTGGTGTTGGTGACATAGTCAGCAGGTTGGATAATATTATGGCAGGTAATGGGAACAAGCCCATTATCTGTCTTAGTGCTGGGGGTAATGACATTGGGAACGGGAGGAGAGAGGAGCTGCTGGATAAGTACAGGTCAGCCGCAGAAGTAGTTAGGTCTAAGGGAGGGATCCCAGTCATATGTCGCATCTTGCCTAGAATGGGAGTGGGCAATAAATTGCTGGCTAGACAGGTACTGCAAGGAACTTGCAATCCCATTCACTGATAATTGGGACCTATTCTTTGGCAAACATGATATGTATGCAAGGGATGGGGTTCATCTCTCTGGGGATGGAGTGGTTACATTAGCCAATTCAATCGAGAGGGTAATTGATGACTTGCCTAGGAATTTAAACTGATTGATTATAGAAGTATGGGTGTTTGTGGGAAACAATCAGGCTGCAGCAGGGATATGTTTAAAAGACAATATTCAAAATAAAGTTGCTTGTAATGGCAAATCAATTGATCAACAAAGAGAAATAGTAGAGGGCAACCAGTGACTAGCTCCCTTAAGGTTTACTATAGAAATAGTAGGAGTCTAAGAAATAAGATAGATGAGTTAAGATTACTTGCAAGTGTAGGTAATATAGATATTATTGGTATAACAGAGACCTGGTTCAACCTGAAACATAGAGAAATGCATTCTGAATGCAACATCCAGGGTTATAAACTATTCCACACTGATACGGTCAACAGGAAGGGTGGTGGTGTGGTGATGTATGTCAGAAAAAATTTAAATTGTTGTCTTAGACATGATATAAGATTAGAAACATCGAACACAGAATCTGTTTGGCTTCAGTTTCTCGAAGGACGTGGCAAATTAATTTTGGCTATGATTTATAGGCCCCCAAACCTTGATAGGGAGGGCAGTAAGCTGTTATGGGAGGAAATTCATAAGGCATCTAGATCTGAAAATGTTGTGATAATGGGAGATTTTAACTTTAGACAAGTTGATTGGAACAATATGACAGGAAATCTTGAGTCTAGTGACTTTCTTGATACGGTTCAGAATTGCTTTTTAGAACAGGTTGTGACAGAACCAACTAGAGTAAACAATCTGGTTGACTTGGTTCTTGCCAACAAAGAGTCACTAATTAATAATCTTGAGGTTAATGATGAGCTTGGGGAAAGTGATCACAAATCACTTAGTTTCAATATATCATGGAATTACCCAGATAACTGCAATCAAATCTCTGTCCCAGATTTTCGCTTGACCGACTTCATGGGACTGAAAAATTACCTGGGTGGGCTAAATTGGGATGTCCTGACTATGGGTCAGGTAGGTGATCTTGGTTGCCAATATGACGTTTTTCAGAGCATAGTTCTAGCTGCCCAGACAACTTTTGTTTCGAGTAGGGAAATTAGATCTAAAAAAAATAATCCCAAATGGATGAACAATAGATTAAAACATCTCATTGGTCAAAAGAGTGGCATATATAGGCGTAACAAAAGAGGGGATGGGCAGTTAAGAAATCAATATATTCAATTAAAGAGAGAAATAAAGAAAGGAATAAGAAAGGCAAAAAGGGATTATGAGGCTAATGTCGCAAGGAATTCAAAGACTAACCCAAAAGGTGTCTCTCCGGTATACAGAGGTAAGATTAGGGACAAGACTGGCCCACTTAAGAGTAACTCTGGTCAGATCACTGACAGTGATAAGGATATGTATGAAATTCTCAATACCTACTTCCTCTCAGTTTTCACCCAGGAAAATACTAGCGATATTCCTGAAATAATAGATTATGTAGAACAGGATGATAATAAACTATGTACAAATGCAGTAACTAGTGACATGATCCTCAGACAAATAGAGAAACTAAAACCTAACAAATCCCCAGGCCCTGATGAACTATTTGCAAGGGTGTTAAAGGAATGTAAAGAGGAACTTAGCATACCTTTTGGCTAATCTTTTTAAGATATCACTACAAACTGGCATAGTACCTGATAAGTGGAAAATGGCAAATGTAATACCTATTTACAAGGCAGGTGACAGGTCCTTGGCTTCGAACTATAGACCAATAAGCCTTACCTTCATAGTGGGAAAATTTATGGAATCAATAACTGCCGAAGCAATTCATAGCCATCTTGACAGGCACAGATTGATTAATGAATCTCAACACGGTTTTACAAAGGGGCGTTCCTGCCTTATGAATTTACTAACTTTTTTTTACCAAGGTGTTTGGGGAGGTAGATCATGGTAATGAATATGATATTGTGTATATGGACTTCAGTAAGGAGGCTGTAGGGCAATTTTCCGCGCGCTCTCAAAAAAAATCGAAAAATTATGGAAATTGAGTTATTTATACAGAAAAATAGCTTAACTCTTTGGCAACACAATAGTACCAGAATGAACGTTCATTTATATCAGGTATGGTGACGGCGATATGGATAGCACGTCTACTCACAACCCATATATTTCTTGGAAATTTTTCCTTGTTTTTTTATCGTTTTTTCTTGCATTATTCTTTCTAATATAGTAACTGACTACTTTGCATCATATAAAAGTAGGCGGAGCTTATTCGTAGAGTGCCAGCCAATCAGGCACCATCTGGGAACGCTCGGCAGTACTCCCGCTCCAGAGAGAGCCAGGAGAAATTACTTCATTATAACGCTTATAACAGCTTATATATCAACTCTACGGCTTATTTATCTATCAGAATTGATCTAATATGATATAAAAGATACTATAAATAACATACAAACATGTTATATACTCTAGACTGAATAAAATAAGCCATAATATAGCGAGAGACCATCGGGAATATTTCGATATGAATATGTTACTCCTCTCACATGTCGTCTTTGAGTAAGAGAAAACGGTGTTTTGAAGAGAATAACTACACTAGAGCATCAGTTTACTAAGAAATACACCCAAACAAAAGCGATTTTCGCGATTTTTTTTTTTCGAGACGGTGGGCCGGCCGGCGTTCCAGGCCAATATCTCGGAAGTAACTTATTCACCTAATGTACATATTTCTTCCTTTATTACTTAATTAAATGGAATAATATTCACAGAAATTGTAGAATGATGATTTCTCTAATTTCATACGGCATATTTCTGGAAATATTCCAAATACTTTGGGAGTTATGTGGGAGTAGGTGTGGGTGGGAGTGAGTTGGACCTGACTAGCTTGTGCTGCTGGGTCTGGTGCAGTGCTCCATCTTTGAGTGAAGGTGACCAGACTGGGTGGGTCACTGGGCTAATCCGGGGAGGTGTCATTGGTCTAATCTGGGGGGGTGTCATTGGTCTAATCCGGGGGGGAACATGGACCTGCTCCGCATGGATCAGTAGGCCTGTTGCAGTGTTCCTTCTTTCTTATGTTCTTATCTTTTGTGTGGAACTGTGTCAAACGCCTTCTTGCAGTCCATTTCTTGCGCAGGTGTGTTTGTTTGTGTGTACTCACCTAGTTGAGATTGCAGGGGTCGAGTCCAAGCTTCTGGCCCCGCCTCTTCACTGGTCGCTACTAGGTCACTCTCCCTGAACCATGAGCTTTATCGTACCTCTGCTTAAAGCTATGTATGGATCCTGCCTCCACTACATCACTTCCCAAACTATTCCACTTCCTGACTACTCTGTGGCTTAAGAAATACTTCCTAACATCCCTTTGATTCATCTGTGTCTTCAGTTTCCAACTGTGTCCCCGTGTTGATGTGTCCAGTCTATGGAACATCCTGTCTTTGTCCACCTTGTCAATTCCTCTCAGTATTTTGTAAGTCGTTATCATGTCCCCCTATCTCTCCTGTCCTCCAGTGTCGTTAGGTTGATTTCCCTTAACCTCTCCTCATAGGACATACCTCTTAACTCTGGGACTAGTGTTGTTGCAAACCTTTGCACTTTCTCTAGTTTCTTTACGTGCTTGGCTAGGTGTGGGTTCCAAACTGGTGCCGCATACTCCAATATGGGCCTAACGTACACGGTTGTACAGGGTCCTGAACAAATTCCTTATTAAGATGTTGGAATGCTGTTCGGGAGGTTTGCCAGGCGCCCATATGCTGCAGCAGTTATTTGGTTGATGTGCGCTTCAGGAGATGTGCCTGGTGTTATACTCACCCCAAGACTTTTCCTTGAGTGATGTTCATAGCCCTCTGGCCCCCCTAGACTGTACCCCGCTGCGGTCTTCTTCGCCCTTCCCCAATCCTCATGACTTTGCACTGGTAGGATTGAACTCCAGGAGCCAATTGCTGGACCAGGTCTGCAGCCTGTCCAGATCCCTTTGTAGTTCTGCCTGGTTTTTCGATCGAATGAACTCTCTCATCAACTTCACGTCACCCGGGCAAACAGGGACACCTCGGAGTTTATTCCTTCCGTCATGTCATTCACAAATACCAGAAACAGCACTGGTCCTAGGACTGACCCCTGTGGGACCCCCGCTGGTCACAGGTGCCCACTCTGACACCTCGCCACGTACCATTACTCGCTGCTGTTTTCCTGACAAGTATTCCCTGATCCATTGCAGTGCCTTCCCTGTTATTCCCTGTTTGGTCCTTCAGTTTTTGCACTAATCTCTTGTGTGGTACTGTGTAAAAACGCCTTCTTGCAGTCCAAGAAAATGCAATCCACCCACCCCTCTCTCCTTGTCTTACTGCTGTCACCATGTCATAAACTCCAGTAGGTTTGTGACACAGATTTCCCGTCTCTGAAACCATGTGGCTGCTGGTGATGAGATCATTCCTTTCTAGATGTTCAACCATTCTTCTCCTGACAATCTTTTCCATGATTTTGCATGCTATACATTCAGTGACACTGGTCTGTAGTTTAGTGCTTCATGTCTGTCTCCATTTTTAAAGATTGGGACCACATTTGCTGTCTTGCATCTCAGGCAATCTCCCTGTTTCGATAGATGTATTGAATATTGTTGTTACGGGTACACATAGCGCCTCTGCTTCCTCTCTCAAGACCCATGTGTGTGTGTGTGTGTGTGTGTGTGTGTGGGGTTTGTGTGTGTGTTGTTGTGTGTGTGTGTGTGTGTGTGTGTGGGGGTGTGTGTGTGTGTGTGTGTGGCGCGCGTGTGTTTGCGCGCGAGCATGTGTTTCATTTGTTTCTCAACGAGTTGGGGCCCAGAAAGATGTTAAATCTCATGTGTTCTGGCTTTCATTGGGGGACTTTTCGAAATGAATAATAGAGCCTTAAATCATTTATGTTTTAAAACAAAAGTCAAGAGTCGCAGTTCAACATATGACTGTTCCACAGCATCCCCAAAACACCAGATCCTGCTTGTTGTACGAGGGAGGTCAGTGTAAATCCAAACCTGCGCAAAAAATGAGCGAGGGGACCCTGGCATTTGTACTTGGGAAAAATTGCAAGTGTTGTGCCAAGCAATGCACGCACTGAAGTCGTGCACTGACATCAATGGCTTTTGTTTCAAGACCGGAAGGACTGTGTTAATGGCTTCATAAACGTGGGAGACTGTAAAGGGTTATGGATGCATGTGCTGCAGCCGGGAACGTAAGTTGATAAAATTAACAAATTATTCCTGTTACCTTAAAATATCTATCAATTCAAAACTAATATATAACAGATATCAAACAAATACCCCTAAATGACTACAACTACTTAAAAAAAATTAATACAAAAGCTAGTTTCCTGATTTAGAAAACAGTTAAAAAGAAATACATTATTTATGATATTAAAATGCAGTAGGCTTTTAAATTTTTATATAATTTTTTTTTAAATATTTACAAAATATTTGCAATGACGTATGCAGTAACTAGTTGTCAGAGGAACTTATCCATAGACAGGTCTTTGTGGGAGTGTATGGTTGTATGTGTGTATGTGTGTATGTGTGTATTGTGTATGTGTGTATGTGTATGTGTTTTGTGAGTGTGTGTGAGTGTGTGTGTGTGTGTGTGTGTGTGTGTGTGGGGTGTGTGTGTGTGTGTGTGTGTGTGTGTGTGGTGTGTGTGTGTGTGGGTGTGTGTTTGTGTGTGTGGGGTGTGTGTGCTTTCGTTTCTCACCGAGTTGTGGCGAGAAAGATGTTTACCTCATGAGTTCTGGCGTTGAATGAGACTTTCAAAAATGAATAATAGAACCTTAAATCATTTATGTATTAAGGAAAGTCAAGAGTCGCAGTTCAACATATGACTGTTCCACAGCATGCCCAAATACCAGATCATGTTTGTTGTATGAGGGAGGCCATTGCAAATTAACCTGCGCAAGAAATGAGCGAGTGACTTCAGGCATTTGTAACTAGGGAAAAAATTGCAAATGTTGCGCTAAGCAATGTAAGCCACTGAAGGAGGCTGTATCAGCATTAAATGTTGCTTTTTTGTTTACCGTCCGATTTCCTCCAGTTTTTGTGCACAAGACAACGTGTTTTCACTCTTTCTTGAAAATATTTATCAAAAATATACCTTAAACAACAACTGAGAAAAGACTGAAAAAGGACTGATTAAATGAAAATGCCCTTTGGCAGTTGCTTGTTTCCCATATTTGGGGCACCCTAAGGTTGTTTGGACACTTGGTGCCAAGAAAAACAATGCTTATACGAATTTGTAATTAGTACGTTTCCTCTAAATAACTTATCTTTATTTCACAAAAAATAAAGTTTGTTAGTTCTTGGAATGTTGCAAAAAATCTGCCCTTTACTCCCACATAACTCCCAAATTATTTGGAATATTTAAAAAAAATTATTAATTGGAAATTACAGAAAAAATTATTCTACAATTTCTGTGAATATTATTACATTTAATTAAGTAATAAAGGCAGACTATATACCGTAAAGTGAATAAGTTACTTTCGAGATATTGGCCTGGAGCGCCGGCCGGCCCACCGTCTCAAAAAAAAAAAAAAAAAAAATCGCGAAAATCGCGTTTGGGTGTATTTCTTGGTAAACTGATGTTCTAGTGCAGTTAACCTTTTCAAAACACCGTTTTCTCTTACTCAGAGATCAAAGAAAACGTCATGGAGACGATATAAAGAGTAGGGAAATCATTTTTATCGAAATATTCCTGATGGTCTCTCGCCATATTATGGCTTATTTTATTCAGTTTAGAGTATATAACATGTTTGTATGTTATTTAAAGTGTTTATTATATCATTTTAGATCAATTCTGATAGATAAATAACCCGTAGAGTTGATATATAAGCTGATATAAGCGTAATAAAGAAGTGATTTCTCCTGGCACTCTCTGGAGCGGGAACACTGCCGAGCGTTCCCATATGGTTCCTGGTTGGCTCTAAGTCTACGGATAAGCTCCGTTTACTGTTTTACGATGCCAAAATAGTCAGGGTTTTTATAATAGAAAGAGTAATGCAAGAAAAAGAGATAAAAAACAAGGAAAAAATTCCAAAAAAATATATGGGCTGTGAGCAGACTCACTACCCATATCGCCGACACCTTACCTGATATAAATGAACATTCATTCTGGTACCATTGTGTTGCCAAAGAGTTAAGCCTTTTTTCTGTATAAATAACTCAATTTCCATAATTTTTCGATTTTTTTTGAGAGCGCGCAGAAAATTGCTATACAGCGTCCTGAAGTCGTGCACTGCCGTCAAAGGCTTTTGTATTCAAGACAAGAAGGACTGTGTTAATGGCTTCATAAACGTGGGAGACTGTCAAGGTTATGGATGCATGTGCTACAGCCCGGAAAGTCAGTTGATCAAATTACCAGATAATTCTTATTATCCTGAAATATCTATCGGTACAAAATAAATACATATCAAACACTACCCTAATTGTGTTATAACAATTTAAATATAATAATTCAAAACTTATATGGGTGTGAAGGTTGGGTGGTAAATGCAGCAGCGAGGAGACGGTTGGAGGCAGTGGAGATGTCCTGTTTAAGGGCAATGTGTGGTGTAAATATTATGCAGAAAATTCTTAGTGTGGAAATTAGGAGAAGGTGTGGAGTTAATAAAAGCATTAGTCAGAGGGCAGAAGAGGGGTTGTTGAGGTGGTTTGGTCATTTAGAGGGAATGGGTCAAAGTAGAATGACAGGGAAAGCATATAAATCTATAGGGGAAGGAAAGAGGGGTAGGGGTCGTCCTCGAAAGGGGGCGAGGGGCTTGGACTTCCAGCAAGCATGCATGAGCGTGTTAGATAGGAGTGAATGGAGACGAATGATACTTGGGACCTGACGATCTGTTGGAGTGTGAGCAGGGTAACATTTAGTGAAGGGATTCAGGGAAACCGGTTATTTTCATATAGTCGGACTTGAGTCCTGGAAATGGGAAGTACAATGCCTGCATTTTAAAGAAGGGGTTTGGGATATAGGCAGTTTGGAGGGATATGTTGTGTATCTTTATACGTGTATGCTTCTAAACTGTTGTATTCTGAGCACCTCTGCAAAAGCAGTGATAATGTGTGAGTGTGGTGAAAGTGTTGAATGATGATGAAAGTATTTTCTTTTTGGGGATTTTCTTTCTTTTTTGGGTCACCCTGCCTCGGTGGGAGACGACCGACTTGTTGAAAAAAAAAATTCAAAACTAGTTTCCTGATTTAGAAAAGTGAAAAAAGAAATTTTACATAATTTATGATATTAATATACAGTAGGCTTTTAATTTTTTTTATAATTTTATTTAAATAGGTATAACATATTTGCAATGGTGTCTGACTTACCGAAAGACAGGTCTTTGTGGCATGTGTGTGTGTGTGTGTGTGTGTGTGTGTGTGTGTGTGTGTGTGTGTATACTCACTTAGTTGAGTTTGCATGGGGGTCGAGTCCAAGCTCCTGGCCCTGCCTCTTCACTGGTCGCTACTAGGTCACTCTCCCTGAACCGTGAGCTTTATCATATCCCTGTTTAAAGCTATGTATGGATCCTGCCTCCACTACATCACTTCCCAAACTTTTCCACTTCCTGACTACTCTGTGATTTATGTGTGTCTTCAACTTCCAACTGTGTCCCCTTGTTGCTGTGTCCCATCTCTTGAACATCCTGTCTTTGTCCACCTTGTCAATTCCTCTCAGTATTTTGTAAGTCGTTATCATGTCCCCCCTATCTCTCCTGTCCTCCAGTGTCGTCAGGTTGATTTCCCTTAACCTCTCCTCATAGGACATACCTCTTAACTCTGGGACTAGTCTTGTTGCAAAAGTTTGCACTTTCTCTAGTTTCTTTACGTGCTTGGCTAGGTGTGGGTTCCAAACTGGTGCCGAATACTCGAATATGGGCCTAACGTACACGGTGTACAGGGTCCTGAACGATTCCTTATTAAGATGTTGGAATGCTGTTCGGGTTTGTAGGCGCCATATGCTGCAGCAGTTATTTTATTGATGTCCTTCAGGGAGTGCCTGGGTTTTTTACTCACCCAAGTCTTTTTCCCTTATGAGTTTATAGTCTCTGGCCCCCTAGATGACTCCCTCTGCGGTCTTCTTTTCCCCTTCCCCCAAACTCATGACTTTTCACTTTTTTAGGATTGAATCCAGGACCCAATTTCTGGACCAGGTCTGCAGCCTGTCCAGATCCCTTTTTTAGTTCTGCTGGTCTTCGATCAATGAACTTTCCATCAAAATTTACGTCATCTGCCAAAAAGGGACACCTCGGAGTTTATTCCTTCCGTCATGTCATTCACAATAACCAAAACAGCACTGGTCCTAGACGACCCCTGTGGGACCCCGCTGGTACAGGTGCCCACTCTGACACCTCGCCACGTACCATTACTCGCTGCTGTTTACTGAAAAATATTCCCTGATCCATTGCAGTGCCTTCCCTGTTATCCCTGCTTGGTTCCTCCAGTTTTTGCACTAATCTCTTGTGTGGTATGTGTCAAACGCCTTCTTGCAGTCCAAGAAAATGCAATCCACCCACCCCCCCTCTCTCTTGTCTTACTGCTGTCACCATGTCTTTAACTCCAGTGGGTTTGTGACACAGGATTCCCGTCTCTGAAACCATGTTGGCTGCTGGTGATGAGATCATTCCTTTCTAGATGTTCAACCATTCTTCTCCTGACAATCTTTTCCATGATTTTGCATGCTATACATGTCAGTGACACTGGTCTGTAGTTTAGTGCTTCATGTCTGTCTCCTTTTTTAAAGATTGGGACCACATTTGCTGTCTTCCATGCCTCAGGCAATCTCCCTGTTTCGATAGATGTATTGAATATTGTTGTTAGGGGTACACATAGCGCCTCTGCTCCCTCTCTCAGGACCCATGTGTGTGTGTGTGTGTGTGTGTGTGTGTGTGTGTGTGTGTGTGTGTGTGTGTGTGTGTGTGTGTGTGTGTGTGTGTGTGTGTGTGTGTGCGCGCGTGTGCTTGCGCGCGAGCATGTGTTCATTTGTTCTCAACGAGTTGTGGCCAGAAAGATGTTAATCTCATGTGTTCTGGCTTTCATTGAGACTTTTCGAAAATGAATAATAGAGCCTTAAATCATTTATGTATTAACGAAAGTCAAGAGTCGCAGTTCAACATATGACTGTTCCACAGCATGCCCAAACACCAGATCCTGCTTGTTGTACGAGGGAGGTCAGTGTAAATCAACCTGCGCAAAAAATGAGCGAGTGACTCCCGGCATTTGTAACTTGGGAAAAAATTGCAAGTTTGTGCCAAGCAATGCACGCCACTGAAGTCGTGCACTGACATCAATGGGCTTTTGTGTTCAAGCCCGGAAGGACTGTTTTTTAATGGCTTCATAAACGTGGGAGACTGTCAAGGTTATGGATGCATGTGCTGCACCCGGAACGTAAGTTGATCAAATTAACAAATTTTTCCCTGTTCCCTTTAAATATCCATCAATTCAAAACTAAATATAAACAGATATCAAACATTTACTCTAAATTGACTACAACTACTTAAATAAGTAATACAAAAGCTAGTTTTTGATTTAGAAAAACAGTTAAAAGAATACATTATTCATGATATTAATATACAGTGGTTTTTAAAATTTTTATATAATTTTATTTAAATATTTACAAAATATTTGCAATGAACGTATGCTAGTAACTAGTTTTTCAGAGGAATTTAAATCCATAGACAGGTCTTTGTGTTTTGTATGTGTGTATGTGTGTATGTGTGTATGTGTGTTGTGTGTATGTGTATGTGTGTGTGAGTGTGTGTGTGTGTGTGTGTGTATGTGTGTGTGTGTGTGTGTGTGTGTGTGTGTGTGTGTGTGTGTGTGGGTGTGGTGTGTGGGTGTGTGTGTGTGTGTGTGTGTGTGTGTGTGTGTGTGTGTGCTTTCGTTTCTCACCGAGTTGTGGCGAGAAAGATGTTTACCTCATGAGTTCTGGCGTTGAATGAGACTTTCAAAAATGAATAATAGAACCTTAAATCATTTATGTATTAAGGAAAGTCAAGAGTCGCAGTTCAACATATGACTGTTCCACAGCATGCCCAAATACCAGATCATGTTTGTTGTATGAGGGAGGCCATTGCAAATTAACCTGCGCAAGAAATGAGCGAGTGACTTCAGGCATTTGTAACTTGGGAAAAAATTGCAAATGTTGCGCCAAGCAATGTATGCCACTGAAGGAGGCTGTATCAGCATTAAATGTTGCTTTTTTGTTTACCGTCCGATTTCCTCCAGTTTTGGTACACAAGACAACGTGTTTTCACTCTTTCTAGAAAATATTTATCAAAAATATACCTTAAACAACAACTGAGAAAAGACTGAAAAAGGACTGATTTACTGAAAATGCCCTTTGGCAGGTTGCTTGTCCTATATGGGACGACGTAAGGTTGTTTGGACACTTGGTGCCGAGAGAACAATGCTTATACGAATTTGTAATTAGTACCTTTCCTCTAAATAACTTATCTTTATTTCACAAAAAATAAAGTTTGTTAGTTCTTGGAATGTTGCAAAAAATCTGCCCTTTACTCCCACATAACTCCCAAATTATTTGGAATATTTAAAAAAAATTATTAATTGGAAATTACAGAAAACATTATTCTACAATTTCTGTGAATATTATTACATTTAATTAAGTAATAAAGGCAGACTATATACCGTAAAGTGAATAAGTTACTTTCGAGATATTGGCCTGGAGCGCCGGCCGGCCCACCGTCTCAAAAAAAAAAAAAAAAAAAAATAGCGAAAATCGCGTTTGTTTGGGTGTATTTCTTAGTAAACTGATGTTCTAGTGCAGTTAACCTTTTCAAAACACCGTTTTCTCTTACTCAGAGACCAAAGAATACGTCATGGAGACGATATAAGAGTAGGAACTCATTTTTATCGATATATTCCCGATGGTCTCTCGCCATATTATGGCTTATTTTATTCAGTTTAGAGTATATAACATGTTTGTATGTTATTTATAGTGTTTATTATATCATATTAGATCAATTCTGATAGATAAATAACCCGTAGAGTTGATATATAAGCTGATATAAGCGTAATAAAGAAGTGATTTCTCCTGGCACTCTCTGGAGCAGGAACACTGCCGAGCGTTCCCATATGGTTCCTGGTTGGCTCTAAGTCTACGGATAAGCTCCGCCTACTGTTTTACGATGCCAAATAGTCAGTTATTATAATAGAAAGAGTAATGCAAGAAAAAGAGATAAAAAACAAGGAAAAAATTCCAAAAAAATATATGGGCTGTGAGCAGACTCGCTACCCATATCGCCGACACCTTACCTGATATAAATGAACATTCATTCTGGTACCATTGTGTTGCCAAAGAGTTAAGCCATTTTTCTGTATAAATAACTCAATTTCCATAATTTTTCGATTTTTTTTGAGAGCGCGCAGAAAATTGCTATACAGCGTCCTGAAGTCGTGCACTGCCGTCAAAGGCTTTTGTATTCAAGACAAGAAGGACTGTGTTAATGGCTTCATAAACGTGGGAGACTGTCAAGGTTATGGATGCATGTGCTGCAGCCCGGAAAGTCAGTTGATCAAATTACCAGATAATTCTTATTATCCTGAAATATCTATCGGTACAAAATAAATATATATCAAACACTACCCTAATTGTGTTATAACAATTTAAATATAATAATTCAAAACTTATATGGGTGTGAAGGTTGGGTGGTAAATGCAGCAGCGAGGAGACGGTTGGAGGCAGTGGAGATGTCCTGTTTAAGGGCAATGCGTGGTGTAAATATTATGCAGAAAATTCGGAGTGTGGAAATTAGGAGAAGGTGTGGAGTTAAAAGCATTAGTTAGAGGGCAGAAAAGGGTTGTTGAGAGGTTTGGACCTTTAGAAGAAAGGTTCAAAGTAGAATGACTATTGGAAAGCATTAATCTATAGGGGAATGAAAGAGGGGTAAGGGTCGTCCCCGAAAGGGTTGGAAAGAGGGGGTAAAGGAGGTTTTTGGTGGGGGGGCGAGGGGCTTGGACTTATACAGCAAGCGTGCATGAGCGTGTTAGATAGGATGAATGGAGGATGAATGATACTGGGACCTGACGATCTGTTGAGTGTCAGCAGTGTAAACATTTAGGAAGGGATTCAGGGAAACCGGTTATTTTCATATAGTCGGACTTGAGTCCTGAAATGGGAAGTACAATGCCTGGCAATTTTAAAGAGGGTTTGGGATATAGGAGTTTCGAGGATATGTTGTGTATCATTATACGTGTATGCTACTAAACTGTTGTATTCGAGCAACTCTGCAAAATCATGATAATGTTTGAGTGTGGTGAAAGTGTTTGAATGATGATGAAAGTATTTTCTTTTTGGGGATTTCATTCTTTAATGGGTCACCCTGCCTCGGTGGGAGACGACCGACTTGTTGAAAAAAAAAATTCAAAACTAGTTTCCTGATTTAGAAAAGTGAAAAAAGAAATTTTTACATAATTAATGTATTAATATCAGTAGGCATTAATTTTTTTATAATTTTCTTTTAATAGGTATAACAATTGCAATGTGTATGACTTATCGTGAAGAGCAGGACTATTGTGTCATGTGTATGTGTTTGTGTGTGTGTTTGTGTGTGTGTGTGTGTGTTGTGTGTGGGGGGTGTTGTGTGTGTGAGTGGTGGTGTGTGTTGTGTGTGGTGTGTGTGTATACTCACTCTAGTTGAGTTTGCATGGGGGTCGAGACCAAGCTCCTGGCCCCGCCTCTTCACTCGTGTCGCAACTAGGTTACTCTCCCTGAACCGTGAGCTTTATCATATCCCTGTTTAAAAAGCTATGATGGATCCCTGCCCCCACTACATCACTTCCCAAACTATTCCCACATCGTGACTACTCTGTGATTCATGTGTGCTTCACTTCCAACTGTGTCCCCTTGGTTTGCCTGTGGTCCCATCTCTTGAACATCCTGTCTTTGTCCACCTTGTCAATCCTCTCAGTATTTTTGTATATTGTTTATCATTCCCCTCCTATCTCTACCTGTCCTCCAGTGTCGTCAGGTTGATTTTCCTCCCTTAACCTTCTCCTCATAGGAAACAAACTCTTAACTCCTGGGACTAGTCCTTTGTTGCAAACCTTTGCACTTTCTCTAGTTTCTTTAACGTGCTGCTAGTGTGGGTTCCAACTGGTGCTGCATACTCCAATATGGGCCTATACGTACACGGTGTACAGGGGTCCTGAACGATTCCATAAATTAAGGAGCGGAATCCTGTTCGGAGGTTTGCCAGTCGCCCCATATGCCTGCTAGCCGTTATTTGGTTGAGTGCGCTTCAGGAGAATGTGCCTGTGTTATACTCAGCCCCAAGAATCTTTTTCCTTGAGTGATGTCATAGTCTCTGCCCTCCCTAGAACTGTACTTTCCGTCTGCGGTCTTCTTTGCCCTTCCCCAATCCTCAGTACTTTGCACTTGGTAGGATAGAACTCCCAGTGAGGCCAATTGCTGGAACAGGTCTGCAGCTGTCCAGAACCCTTTTAGTTCGCCTGGTCTTCAGATCGAATGAACACTTCTCATCAACTACACGTCATCTGCAAACAGGGACAACCTCGGAGTTTATTCCTTCAGTCATGTCATTCACAAATACCAGAACAGCACTGGACCTAGGACTGACCCCCTGTGGGACCGCCGCTGGTCACAGGGTGCCTACTCTACACCTCGCCACGTACGCATTACTAGCTGCTGTCTTCCTGACAATATTTCCTATCCATTAGCAGTGCCTTGCCTGTTATCCCTGCTTGGGTCCACCCAGTTTTTGCACTAATCCTTGTGTGTACTGTGATCAACGCTTCCTTGCAGCCCAAGAAAATCAATCCACCCACCCCTCTCTCTCTCGACATACTGCTGTCCCCCATGGTCAGAGAACTCCAGTAGTTTGGTGACACCAGGAAGTTTCCCGTCTCCTGTAAACCATGTTGGCTGCTGGTGATGAGATCATTCCTTTCTAGATGTTCAATAAACCATTCTCCTCCTGAAAATCTTTTTCCTGATTTGGATGCTATACAATGTCAGTGACACTGGTCTGTAGTTTAGTGCTTTATGTCTGTCTCCTTTTTTAAGATTGGTACCACATTTGCTGTCTTCCATGCCTCAGGCAATCTCCCTGTTTCGATAGATGTATTGAATATTGTTGTTAGGGGTACACATAGCACCTCTGCTCCCTCTCACAGGACCATGTGGTGTGTGTGTGTGTGTGTGTGTGGTGTGTGTGTGTGTGTGTGTGTGTGAGTGTGTGTGTTTTGTGCGCTGTGCTTGCCGCGAGCACGTGTCGTTTGTTCTCAACGAGTTGTGGCCAGAAAAGATGTTAACTCATGAGTTTCTGGCTTTCATTGAGAACTTTTCGAAAATGAATAATAAAGCCTTAAATCATTGTATGTATTAACGAAAGTCAAGATCGCAGTTCAATATATTACTGTTCCACAAGCATGCTAAACACCAGATCCTGCTTGTTGTACGAGGAGGTCAGTGTAAATCAAACCTGCGCAAAAAATAGCGAGTTGACTTCCCGGGCAATTGTAAAAAAAAAACCCAATGGGAAAAAATGCAAGTGTTTGTGCCAAGCAATGCATCGCCAACTGAAGTCGTGCACTGACATCAATGGCTTTTGTTTTCCAAGACCGGAAGGACTGTGTTAATGGCTTCATAAACGTGGGAGCTGTTCAAGGTTATGGGATGCATGTGCTGCAGCCGGAACGTAAGTTATGCAAATTAACAAATTATTCCTGTACCCGTAAAATATCTATCAATCAAAACTAATAATATAACAGATATCAAACACAACTCTAAATGACTACAACTACATAAATATATTAATACAAAAGCAAGTTTTTCCTTACTTAGAAAAAGTTAAAGAAATGCATTATTCATGAATTAATATACAGTAGCTTATAAATTTTTATATAAATTTTTATTTAAATATTACAAAATAAGCAATGATCGTATGCCTAGTAACTAGTTGTCGAGAGAACTTATCCATATACAAGTCATTGTGGTGTGTATGTGTGTATGTGTGTTATTTGTGTAATGTGTCTATGTGTATGTTTGTTTTGTGGTGTGTGTGTGGTGTGTTGTGTGGGTGTGTTGTGTGTGTGTGTGGTGGGTGTGTGGTGTGTGTGTTTGTGTGTGTGTGTGCTTTTCGTTTCTCACCGAGTTGTGGGAGAGAAAGATGTTTAGGCCTCATGCGCTCTGGCGTTGGAATGAGACATTCAAAAATAAATAAAAGAACCTTAAATCATTTATGTATTAAGGAAAGTCAAGAGTCGCAGTTCAACATATGACTGTTCCACAGCATGCCCAAATACCAGATCATGTTGTGTATGAGGAGGCCATCGCAAATTAACCTGCGCAAGAAATGAGGCGAGGAGACTTAAGGCATTGTAACCTTGGGAAAAAATTGCAAACGTGGCCAAGCAATGTTATGCCACTGAAGGAGGGCGTATCAGCATTAAATGTTGCTTTTTTTGTTTACCGGCATCGATTTCCTCCCTTCCAGTTTTAGTGCACAAGACAACGTGTTTTCACTCTTTCTTGAAAATATTTATCAAAAATATACCTTAAACAACAACTGAGAAAAGACTGAAAAAGGACTGATTTACTGAAAATGCCCCTTTGGCAGGTTGCTTGTCCTTATAGGGACGACGTAAAGGTTTGTTTGGACACTTGGTGCCAAGAGAACAATGCTTATACAGAATTTGTAATTAGACTTTCCTCTAAATAACTTATCTCTATTCCACAAAAAATACAGTTTGTTAGTTCATGGAATGTTGCAAAAAAATGCCCTTTACTCCACATAACACCAAATATTTGAATATTTAAAAAAAATTATTAATTGGGAATTACAGAAAAGAATATTCTACATTTCTGTGATATTATTACATTTAATTAAGTAATAAAGGCAGACTAAATGTACCGTAAAGTGAATAATTACCGTTCGAGATAATGGGCCTTGAGCGCCCGCGGCCCACCGTCCCAAAAAAAAAAAAAAAAAAAATAGCGAAAATCGCGTTTGTTTGGGTGGTATTTCTTAGTAACCTGATGTTCTAGTGCAGTTTATACCTTTTTCAAAACCACCGTTTTTCTCTTACTCAGAGACCAAAGAATACTCCATTGAGACGATATAAGATAGAACTCATTTTAATCGAGAAATATTCTCCCGATGGTCTCTTGCCATATTATGGCTATATTATTCAGTTTAGAGTATATAAACAGTATGTAAGTTATTATAGGTTTATTATATAAAATTAGATACAACTCTGATAGATAAAAAAACCCGTAGAGTTGATATAAAATCTGATATAAGCTATAAAGAAGTTATTTACTCCTGGCCTCTCTCTGAGTGGGAACCCTGCGAGAGCGTTCCCATATGGGTTACCCTGGTTGCTCTAAGTCTAACGGATAAGCTCCCCGCCTAACTGTTTTAAACGATGCCAAATAGTCCAGTTATCTAAATAGAAAGAGTAATGCAAGAAAAAGAGATAAAAAACAAGGAAAAAATTCCCAAAAAATATCTGGCTGGTGAGCAGGACCTCGCTACCCATAACTCCGACACCTTACCTGATATAAATGAACATTCATTCTGTACCATTGTGTTGCCAAAAGTTATGGACATTTTTCTGTTAAAAATACCAATTTCCAATAATTTTTTCGATTTTTTTTTTTGAGAGCGCTCAGTAAATTGCTAACATGTCCTGAACTCGTGCACTGCGTCAAGGCTTTTGTATTCAAGACAAAGTACTGTGTTAATGGCTTCCATAAACGTGGGAGACCTGTCAAGGTTATGGAGCATGTGCTGCAAGCCCCGGAAAGTCATTTTGATCAAAATACCAATAATTTCTTATTACCTGAATATCTATCGTAAAATAATATATATCAAACACTACCCTAGATGTGTTATAAAACAATTTAAATATAAATAATTCAAAACTTAAATGGGTGTGAAAGGTTGGGTGGGTAAACATGCACAGCTAGGATACTTTGGAGGCAATTGAGAATGTCCTGTTTCAAGGGCAATGTGTGGTGTAAATATTATGCAGAAAATCGGAGTGTGTAAAATTAGGAGAAGGTGTGGATTTATATAAAAGCATTAGTTAGAGGGCAGAAAGGGTTGTTGAGGTGTGTTATGGTCATTAGAGGAATGGTCAAAGTATAATGACAGTGGAAAGCATATAAATCTAATAGGGAAGGAAAGAGGGTTAGGAAGGGGTCCGTCATACTCGAAAGGGATGGCAAAGAGGGTAAAGGAGGTTATGGTGGGCGATGGGCTTGGACTTCCAGCAAGCGTGCATGAGCGTTTTAGATAGGATGAATGGAGACGAATGATACTTGGACCTGACGTCTGTTGGAGTGTCCAGCAGGGTAACATTTATGAAGGGATTCAGGGAAACCGGTTATTTACATATAGTCGGATTGAGACCTGAAATGGGAAGTACTATGCCTGCATTTTAAAGGAGGGGTTTTTGGGATTAGGGCAGTTTGGGAGGGATATGTTTGTTAAACTTTATACGTGTATGCTTCTAAACTGTGTATTCTGAGACACCTCTGTCAAAAGCAGTGATAATGTGTGAGTGTGGTGAAAGTGTTTGAATGATGATGAAGTATTTTCTTTTTGGTGATATTCTTTCTTTATTTTTTGGGTCACCCTTGCCTCGGAGGGAGACGACCGACTTGTTGAAAAAAAAAATTCCAAAACATAGTTTCCTGATTTAGAAAAGTGAAAAAAAGAAATTTTTACATATTTATGATATTAAAATATACAATAGGCTTTTAATTTTTTTTTATAATTGTATTTAAATAGGTATATACTATATGCAATGGTTCTGACTTAATATCGAAAGAGTACAGTCTTTGTGGCATGTGTGTGTGTGTCGTGTGTGTGTGTGTTGTGTGTTGTGTGTTGTGTGTGTGTGTGTGTGTGTGTGATGGTGTATACTGACTCACCTAGTTATTTTGCCATGGGGTCGAGTCCAAGCTCCTGGGCCCCTTCCCTCTTCACTGTCGCTACTAGGGTCACTCTCCCCTGAAACCGTGAGCTTTATCCATATCCCTTTTTAAAGCTATGTAGGATCCTGCCCTCCACTACATCACTTCCAAACTTTTCCACTTCCTGACTACACTGTGATTTCATGTGTGTCTTCAACTTCCAACTGGTCCCCCTTGTTGCTGTGTCCCATCTCGTGACATCCTGTCTTTGTCCACCTGTCAATTTCCCTCATATTTTGTATATTGTTATCATGCCCACCTATCTCCTCCCTGTCCTCCAGTGTCGTCAAGTTGATTTCCTTAACCTCCTCCCCCCCTTGTAGGACATACCTCTTAGCTCCTGGAACTAGTCTTGTTTTGCAAGCAAACCTTTGCACTTACTCTAATTTGTTACGTGCTTTGGCTAGTTGGGATTCCATACTGGTGGCCTGCAATTTCCCAATATGGGCCTAACGTACACGGTGTACAGGGTCCCTAAGCGATTCCTTATTAAGATGTCGGAATGCGTGTATTCTGAGGTTTGCTAGCGCCTCCCATATGCGCAGCAGTTAGTTGTTGATGTGCGCTTCAGAAGATGTCCTGGTGTTTAAACTCACCCCAAGATCTTTTTCCCTGAGTGAGGTTTTGTAGTCTGTGGCCCCCTAGAACTGTACTTCTTTCACCGCTGCAGTCTCCTTTGGCCCTTCCCTAAACCCAATCTTCATGACTTTGTCACTTGGTGGGGTTTGAAACTCCAGGAGCCAAATTGCTGTGACCAGGTCTGCAGCTGTACTATCCGTGGGTGGTGCATGTGTGTGTGTTTGCGTGGTGTGTGTGTGTGCGTGTTTGGTGTTGTGTGTGTGTGTGTGTGGTGTGTGTGTGTGTGTTGTGTGTGTGTGTGTGTGTGTGTGTGTGTTGTGTGTACTCACACTATTGTACACACCTAGTTGAGGTTGCAGGGGTCGATTCCAAGCACCTGGCCCCGCTTCTTCAACTGTCGCTACTAGGTCACTCTTCTGAACCGTGAGCTTCAATCAAACCTCTAACTTAAAAGCTACTGTAGGATCCTGCCTCCACTACATCGCTTCCCAAACTATTCCACTTCGACTATACTCTGGTGCTGAAGAAATACTTCCTAACATCCCTGCGATCATCTGTGTCTTCAACTTCCAACTGTGTCCCCTTGTTGCTGTGTCTCAGCTCTGAACAGCCTGTCTTTGTCCACCTTGTCAATTCCCCTAGTATTTTGTATGTCGTTATCATGTCCCCCCTATCTCTCCTGCCGCTCCAGTGTCCGTCAGTATGATTCCTTAACCTCTATATCGTAGGACATACCACTTACTCTGGAAACTAGTCTTGTTGCAAACTTTGCACTTTCTCTAGTTTGTTTAAGTGCTTGCTTAGGTGTGGGTTCCAACAAACTGGTGCAACATACTCCAATATGGGCCCTAACAATACACGGTTGTACAGGGCCTGAAACGATTCCTATTAAGAAGTCGGAATGCTGTTCTGAGGTATTTGTCAGGCGCCCATAGCTGAGGCAGTTATCTGGTTGATGTGGCGCTTCTAGGATGTGCCTGGTGTTATACTCACTCCAAGAACTTTTTCCTTGAGTGAGGTTTGTAGTCTCTGGCCCCATAGACTGTACTCCGTCTTCGGTCTCTTTGCCCTTCCCCCAAACTTCCATGACTTTGCACTTGGTTGGGGTTGACTTCAGGAGCCATTTGCTAGACCAGGTCTGCAGAGCCTGTCCAGATCCCTTGTAGTTCTGTTTCTGCCTGCTCTTCGATCGAATGAATTCCTTTCATCCAACTTCACGTCATCTGCAAGCAAGGGACACTTCGAGAGTCTATTCCTTCCTCATGTCGTTCACAACTACCAAGAAACAACACTGGTCCTATGACTGGGACCCTGTCCGACCCCACTGTCACAGGTGCCCAATCTACACTCTTACATGAGTTTCGCCACGTACACGAACTCGCGCTGTCTTCTGACACGTATTCCCTGATCCATAGTAAGTGCCTTCCCTGTTATCCCAAGCTTGGACCTTCCTCTCCCTCCTCAACTCCTCCCTGCAGCACCCCACTTCTCTCAGTATATTTTGTATGCCCCCCTCCCCCCCCCCCCCGCCCGCGCCCCCCCCCCCCGTCAGCCCCCCCCCAACGCAAACCCACCGCCCGTCCCCCCCCCCCCATCCGCCCCGTTCCCACCCCGTCCCCCCCCCCACTCCTGATCCCCCCCCACCTTCGCCCCCGCCCTCCCCACCAACCCCGCCCCCACCCCACCCCCCCCCCGCCCTCCCCCCCCGCGCCCTTTACGGAACAGGCCGCGCCCCTCAGCCGCCTGCGCCTTTCCTGTTACCGCCCCCCAACAATAGCCCACCCCACCGAATGGAATATTTAGACGCTATTTTGCCGCGCTACCGCCCTCCCCAGGCCCCCACCCCACCCGCCCCGTCCCCTACTGCCCGACGAGTTCGTTGGGAGATAAACTAGCCTGTTCCCCATGCTCATACACCCCCCGCGCTACAGCCACGCCTTACATCCGGGCCCCACTCCCGAGTCTTCCTAGAATAGGAACGCCCCCCCGCCACCACAGCACCCGCATCCGCACCCGTCCACCCCCCCTCTTCCCACCGCGCACCAATCCCCCCCACCCCCCCACTCCAACCCGCCCCCCCCACCCCCCAGACCGCGCCCCCCCCCCGCCCCCCCCCCCCCCCCCCACGACACGCCCCCACCCCCCGGCCCGGCACCCCCCCCCACCCGCAGAGATCGAAAAAACCTCCCCTATATCGTAGGGCCCCCGCCTGAACTCCCCCCCCCCCTGACCCCCCCCCTCCAGCGCTCCTGGGCCCGCCCTCCTCATCCCCAACTGAGTCCCATCTGACCCCTCCCGCCCGCCCCCGGCGCCGTCTGCCCCTGGGTACCCTCGCCGGTCTGCCCCCCCCTTTGTATGCCGCACGGCCCTTCCGGCTCCCCGCCCCACTCCGCTATTCGGCCCCCTCGGGGCCCCGCTACCCCCCTCCGCAGCCCCCCCCCCTCTCCCCCCCCCACCCTCGACCCCCCGTTCTCCGCCTTTTCCTCATACCCTCCCGCGCTCCCCCCGGTTCCCCACCTCCCCGGCCCGCCCTCTTCGTGTGCGCCACCGAAATTGTCAACCACCCCCCTCCCCACCCAGTTGAGAAATGATTACGTTCAGTTAGGGGCCAAGGCCAGTGGTCACCCAGCATGCGTCATACCTGCCTAAGCTCTTGAGATTTAGTGTGGGCTTATTAACCAAGCACCCTGGCTTGTATGTTTTAGAATCTACGGTTCAAGTGTTTAAGAAGAGAATTCATTCTTCTTCAGGAGGAAAATAGGAGGCTGAAGCTTTCGCATAGCTGTTTAATTGGGAGCAAGTGTGAGAAGGATTTAGCTGGTAAGGAGAAAATGTCACGCAGCAGTGATAGGTGGCAGCGGCTTTAAAGTGGCAAATGTAGTTTCACAGTTCTGAAAGACATGGTATATGAGGAGAGTTAATAGAGAATGATTGAAGGTAGGAAATGCGATTCTCACATTCTCCAAGACGAGTGTACTTCAGTGGTTAGTGATGTTGATGGTACCACATGATTTCCCTGCTAATCAAGGTAAGACTAATTTTAATAGTAGGCGAATTCTCTAGGTAAGATAAATGACCATAGCATTTTGCAACAGAGACAAAAAGGTCATACAGAGAGTGTGTCTTTTCTGGAGCTGGTGTTGGTGACATAGTCAGCAGGTTGATAATTATTATGGCAGTAATTGTGGAACAAGCCCAATATCTGTCTTAATTCTGGGGGTAATGATATTGGGAAGGGGAGGAGTAGTAGGAGCTCTGGATAAGTACAGGTGCAGACCTTAGAAAGTAGTTAAGTCTAAGAGGACAGAGAAATGCCAGTCAATACGGTCGCATCTATCTTGCTAGAATGTGAGGGACAATAAATTACTGGCTAGACAGGTACTGGCAAGGACATGGCATCCCATTCCTCGAAATAATTGGGAACGCTATTCTTTGCAAACCATGATATGTAATTACAAGATGGGGTTCCATCTCTCAGGGGATGTAGTGGTTAGCATTATCCATCAATCGAGAGGTAATTGATGACTTGCCTAGGAATATAAAACTGAATAGATTTGGATGTCCTGTCTGGGCCCCTAAGCGAAACAAAGCTGAAGGGTAGGGGAGAATTCGTGGGGAAAATAAATGGAAATTTAATCTGGAGTAACTGAGAGAGTTAGAGCAAAGGAAGGGATAGTCATAATGTTGAATGATATCATTTATGGAAGGAGAAAAGAGGAATATGATGTGTAAATTCAAGCAATTAAGTGATTAAAGTAAAGGTTGGAACATCGAGAGCAGTGGGTCTCATAATAAAGCGTGACAGCATAATGCACCTGAGAAAGTAAGAAGGAAAGCCAGAGGAGAGAGAGAGATATTGGGAGATGTATATGGTGAATTGCTATAGAGCCTCGAAACCAAGTGAGAGGAGTTAATGGTGGTAGGGTACCTGAAATGGTCTAAAAAGTAGTGGAGAAACTTTAGAGAGGGTGCTAGTAAGCTAATGCATATGGTGGGGCGCCGTATGTGTACAATGATAATGGGAGTCTTTGATTGAACTTTGGTATAGAGAGGGGTTTATTTAATAGGAATAATACATATTTTAAGAGAAAAGAGGATAAATAAGTATACAAGATATGATGTAAGGAGCGAAATGACAGTAGTTTAGTTTGGATTATGTATTGTAGATAAAAGACTGTTTGAGTAGACTTCAGTGATAGTATGCATGTTTATAGGGGGCCACAGATATATCAGTCACTATTCTAGTTGGTTAGCTACACAGAGAGTAAAAGGTAGATGGGATACAAGGAGAATAGAAGCATCAGGGAAGAGAAGAGGTGAAGGTTTTATAAACTAATAGAGGAGGCAGTTAGGGTAAGATACAAACATCTATTGGAGATAGATGGGGATAAGGAGAGCATAGCAATGTGAATCGAAGAGGTATGGGGTAGGTTAAAACATGTAGTGTTAGAGTGATCAGCAGAAGTTTGGTTTGGTTTACAGGAAAGTGGGTGTGGGAAAGGGACGAGGAGCGATTTTGGTGGAATGATGATGTAAGAGAGTAGTAAGGGGGAAAAAGTTAGCATATGAGATGTTTTTACAAAGTAGAAGTGAAGCAAGGAGGAAGAGTATATGGAGAAAAAGAGAGAGGTTAAGAGAGCGGTTGAAGCAATGAAAAGAGAGCAAATGACGAGGTGGGGAGATGTTATCAACAAATTTTGTTGAAAATAAGAAAAAGTTATGGAGTGAGATTAACATGTTAAGAAAGCCTAGAGAACAAATTGGATTGTCACTTAAAAATAGGGGGAAGGAGAGTTTATAAATGGAGAGTTAGGTATTAGAGGATGGAGGGAATATTTTGAGGAATTGTTATAACTGTTGATGAAGATAGGGAAGCTGTGATTTCGTGCCTAGGCAAGGAGGAACACACTTGCAGGAGTGAGGAAGAGCCAGTTGTGAGTGTGGGGGAAGTTCGTGAGGCAGTAGGTAAAATGAAAGGGGGTAAAGGGCAGCCGGGATTGATGGGATAAAGTAAGAATGTAAAAGCAGGTGGGGATATAAGTTTAGGAGTGGTGGTGCAATTATTTAATAACTGTATGGAAAGGGTAAGGTACTAGGGAATGGCAGAGAGCAAGCATAGTTCCTTTGTATAAAGGCAAAGGGGAAAAAAGAGAGTCAAAAATTATAGGGGGATAAGTCTGTTGAGTGTACCTGGCAAAGTGTATGGTAAGTTATTATTGAAAGAACTAAGAGTAAGACGGAGAATAGGAAGCAGATGAACAAGGAGGCATTAGGAAAGGAAGGGGGTGTGTGACCAGGTGTTTACCAGTGAAACATATAAGTGAACAGTATTTTAGATAAGGCTAAAGAGGTCTTAGTGGCATTTATGGATTTTGGAAAAGTCGTATGACAGGGTGGATATGGGGCAATTTGGCAGATGTTGCAGGTGGAATGGTTGTAGGAGGTAGGTTGCTGAATAGCAGTGAAGAGTTTTTACGAGGAAAGTGATGCTCAGTTAGAGTGTGGTAGGAAAGAGGGAAAATATTTCCCAGTAAAAGTGGCCTTAGACAGGATGAGTGAAGTCACCGTGGTTGTTTAATTTATTTATAGATGGGGTTGTAAAAAGAAGTGAATGCGAGTTCCTTGGCAAGAGGCGTGGGAGTTAAAGATAAAGAATCACACATAAAAGTGTGATTGTCACAGTTGCTGCTCCTTGCTGATGACACTGTGCACTTGGGAGATCTGAAGAGAAGTTGCAGAGATTGTGGACGAATTTTAGTTAAGGGTGTGCAAAAGAAGAACATGAAAGTGAATACAGGAAAGAGTAAGGTTATGAGGATAACAATAAGATTATGTGATGAAAGATTGGATATCAGATTGGAGGGAGAGAGTATGGAGGAGGTGAATGTATTCAGATTTTTGGGGGAGTGGACGTGTCAGCGGATGGGTCTATGAAAGATGAGGTGAATCATAGAATTGGTGAGGGGAAAAGGGTGAGTGGTGCACTTAGGAGTCTGTGGAGACAAAGAACTTTGTCCTTGGAGGCAAAGAGGGGAATGTATGAGAGTATAGTTTTACCAAAGCTCTTATATGGGTGTGAAGCATGGGTGATGAATGTTGCAGCGAGGAGAAAGGCTGGAGGCAGTGGAAATGTCATGTCTGAGAGCAACGTGTGGTGTGAATATAATGCAGAGAATTCGTAGTTTGGAAGTTAGGAGGAGGTGCAGGAGTACCAAAACTGTTGTCCAGAGGGCTGAGGAAGGGTTGTTAAGGTGGTTCGGACATGTGGAGAGAATGGAGCGAAACAGAATAACTTCAAGAGTGTATCAGTCTGTAGTGGAAGGAAGCGGGGGTAGGGGTCGGCCTAGGAAAGGTTGGAGGGAGGGGGTAAAGGAGGTTTTGTGTGCGAGGGGCTTGGACTTCCAGCAGGCATGCGTGAGCGTGTTTGATAGGAGTGAATGGAGACAAATGGTTTTTAATACTTGACGTGCTGTTGGAGTGTGAGCAAAGTAACATTTATGAAGGGGTTCAGGGAAACCGGCAGGCCGGACTTAAGTCCTGGAGATGGGAAGTACAGTGCCTGCACTCTGAAGGAGGGGTGTTAATGTTGCAGTTTAAAAACTGTAGTGTAAAGCACCCTTCTGGCAAGACAGTGATGGAGTGAATGATGGTGAAAGTTTTTCTTTTTCGGGCCACCCTGCCTTGGTGGGAATCGGCCAGTGTGATAATAAAACAAAAGATTATAGAAGTCTCGGTGTTTGTGGGAAACAATCAGGCTGCAGCACTAGGGTTAAAAACTGCAATTACCGGGATCCCTCAGGGATATGTTTAAAAGACAATATTCAAAATATAGTTGCTTGTAATTCCAAAACAATTGATCAACAAACAAAGAGAAATAGTAGAGGGCAACCAGTGACTAGCTCCCTTAAGGTTTACTATAGAAATAGTAGGAGTCTAAGAAATAAGATAGATGAGTTAAGATTACTTGCAAGTGTAGGTAATATAGATATTATTGGTATAACAGAGACCTGGTTCAACCTGAAACATAGAGAAATGTCTTCTGAATGCAACATACAGGGTTATAAACTATTCCACACTGATACGGTCAACAGGAAGGGTGGTGGTGTGGTGATGTATATCAGAAAAAATTTAAATTGTTGTCTTAGACATGATATAAGATTAAAAACATCGAACACGAATCTTTTTTGGTTTTCAGTTTCTCGAAGGACGTGGCAAATTAATTTTGGCTATGATTTATAGGCCCCCAAACCTTGATAGGGAGGGCAGTAAGCTGTTATGGGAGGAAATTCATAATGCATCTAGATCTGAAAATGTTGTGAAAATGGGAGATTTTAACTTCAGACAAGTTGATTGGAACAATATGACAGGAAATCTTGAGTCTAGTGACTTTCTTGATACGGTTCAGAATTGCTTTTTAGAACAGGTTGTGACAGAACCAACTAGAGTAAACAATCTGTTGATTTTGGTTTTTTGCCAACAAAGAGTCACTAATTAATAATCTTGAGGTTAATGATGAGCTTGGGGAAAGTGATCACAAATCACTTAGTTTAAACCCTACATGGAATTACCCAGATAATTGCAATCAAATCTCTGTCCCAGATTTCGCTTGACCCGACTTCATGGGACGGAAAAATTACCTGGGTGGGCTAAATTGGGATGTCCTGACTATGGGTCAGGTGGGTGATCTTGGTTGCCAATTGACGTTTTTCAGAGGATAGTTTCTAGCTGCCCAGACAACTTTTGTTTTCGAGTAGGGAAATTAGATCTAAAAAAAATGATCCCAAATGGATGAACAATAATTAAAACAATCTCACTGGTCAAAAGAGGGGCATATAAGGCGTAACAAAAGAGGGATGGGCAGTTAAGAAATCAAATATTTCAATTAAAGAGAGAAATAAAGAAAGGAATAAGAAAAGCAAAAGGGATTATGGGGCTAAGGTCGAAAGGGAAATTCAAAAGACTAACCCAAAAGGGTTTTTTCCGGTATACAGAGGTAAGA
The DNA here is from genome assembly GCF_026875155.1 of Cherax quadricarinatus. NCBI lineage: Eukaryota > Metazoa > Arthropoda > Malacostraca > Decapoda > Parastacidae > Cherax > Cherax quadricarinatus. The sequence goes on from NC_069425.1 coordinate 32,448,963, forward strand.
TTAGGGACAAGATTGGCCCACTTAAGAGTAACTCTGGTCAGATCACTGACAGTGATAAGGGTATGTGTGAAATTCTCAATACCTACTTCCTCTCAGTTTTCACCCAGGAAAATACTACGAATTCCGAAAAAATAGATTATGTAGAACAGGATGATAATAAACTATGTACAAATGCGGTAACTAGTAACATGGTCCTCAGACAAATAGAGAAACTAAAACCAATCAAATCCCCAGGCCCTGATGAACTATTTGCAAGGGTGTTAAAGGAATGTAAAAAGGAACTTAGCATACCTTTGGCTAATCTTTTTAACATATCACTACAAACTGGCATAGTACCTAAATAGTGGAAAATGGCAAATGTAATACCTATTTACAAGGCAGGTGACAGGTCCTTGGCTTCGAACTATAGACCAATAAGCCTTACCTTCATAGTGGGAAAATTTATGGAATCAATAACTGCTGAAGCAATTCATAGCCATCTTAAACAGGCACAGATTCATTAATGAATCTCAACACGGTTTTACAAAGGGCGTTCCTCCCTTTAAACCGAATTTACTAACTTGTTTTACTAAGGTGTTTGGGGAGGTAGATCATGGTAATGAATATGATATTGTGTATATGGACTTCAGTAAGGAGGCTGTAGGGCAATTTTCCGCGCGATCTAAAAAAATATCGAAAAATTATGGAAATTGAGTTATTTATACAGAAAAATAGCTTAACTCTTTGGCAACATAATGGTACCAGAATGAATGTTCATTTATATCAGGTATGGTGACGGCGATATGGGTAGCACGTCTGTTCACAACCCATATATTTCTTGGAAAATTTTCCTTGTTTTTTTTATCGTTTTTTCTTGCATTATTCTTTCTAATAACTGACTACTTTGCATCATATAAAAGTAGGCGGAGCTTATTCGTAGAGTGCCAGCCAATCAGGCACCATTTGGGAACGCTCGGCAGTACTCCCGCTCCAGAGAGAGCCAAGAGAAATTACTTCATTATTACGCTTGTATCAGCTTATATATCAACTCTACGGGTTATTTATCTATCAGAATTGATCTAATATGATATAAAAAACACTATAAATAACATACAAACATGTTATATACTCTAGACTGAATAAAATCAGCCATAACATGGCGAGAGACCATCGGGAATATTTCGATACGAATATGTTACTCCTCTCATATGTCGTCTTTGAGTAAGAGAAAACGGTGTTTTGAAGAGAATAACTACACTAGAGCATCAGTTTACTAAGAAATACACCCAAACAAACGCGATTTTCGCGATTTTTTTTTTTCGAGACGGTGGGCCGGCCGGCGTTCTAGGCCAATATCTCGGAAGTAACTTATTCACCTAATGTACCTATTTCTTCCTTTATTACTTAATTAAATGGAATAATATTCACAGGAATTATAGAATGATAATTTCTCTAATTTTATACGGCATATTTCTGGAAATATTCCAAATACATTGGGAGTTATGTGGGAGTAAAGGGCAGGTTTTTTTGCAACATTTCAAGAACTAACAAACTTTATTTTTTTGTGAAATAAAGATAAGTTATTTAGAGGAAAGCTCTCGAACAAAATTCGTATAAGCATTGCTCTCTCGGCACCAAGTGTCCAAACAACCTTACGTCGTCCCATATAGGAATAAATCGCGCCCCAAGGGCATTTTCAGAAAATCAGTCCTTTTTCAGTCTTCTCAGTTGTTGTTTGAGGTATATTTTTGATAAATATTTTCAGGAAAGAGAGAAAACACTTTGTCTTGTGTTCCAAAACTTAAAGAAATCGGACAGTAAACAAAGGAGAAACAATTAATTGGATGACAGCCTCTGTAAGCCTTTCGATAGAGTTCCACACCAGAGGCTATTGAGGAAACTTAAGGCACACGTAATAGGAGGAGAAATTTTTCCTGGGTAGAGGCATGGCTGACAAATAGACAGCAGAGTTTGCATAAATGGGGAGAAATCAGAATGGGGACACATCACAAGCGGTGTTCTTCAGGGGTCAGTTGTTGTTCACAATTTACATAAACGACATAGATGAGGGAATAAATAGCAACATAAGCAAATTTGCTGATGACACCAAAATATGCCGTCCAATTCATTCTAATGAGGACATTAGAGCACTCCAGGATGATTTGAATAGACTGGTGTAATGGTCGGAGAAGTGGCAGATGCAGTTTAATATTGACAAATGCAAAGTTCTATATGTTGGACAGTTAAATAACCATGCCACATATAAGCTAAATAATGTAGAACTTAACACTACTGATTGCGAAAAGGATTTAGGAGTTCTCGTTAGCAGTAATCTAAAACCAAGACAACAGTGCATTAGTGTTCGCAAAAAAGCAAACAGAATTCTTGGCTTCATATCTAGAAGTATAAATAATAGAAGTCCTTAGGTTGTTCTTCAACTCTATATATCCTTGGTTAGGCCTCATTTAGACTATGCTGTATAATAATGTTGGCAGAATTACCAACAATATGTAAAGTAAAAGGACACAAGTTCAACCAATGTGACATTTTATTGTGGCAACGTTTCGCTCTCTAGGAGCTTTGTCATCGGTTTGACAAAACTCCTAGAGAGCGAAACGTTGCCACAATAAAATGTCACATTAGTTGCACTTGTGTCCTTTTACTAGACTATGCTGCTCAGTTCTTGTCACCGTATTACAGAATGGATATAAATGCTCTGGAAAACGTACAGAGGAGGATGACAAAGATGATCCCATGTATCAGAAATCTTCCCTATGAGGATAGGCTGAGGGCCCTGAATCTGCACTCTCTCGAAAGGCGTAGAATTAGGGGGGATATGATTGAGGTGTATAAATGGAAAACAGGAATAAATAAAGGGGATATAAATAGTGTGCCGAAAATTTCCAGCCAAGACAGGACTCGCAGCAATGGTTTCAAGTTGGAAAAATTCAGATTCAGGAAGGATATAGGAAAGCAAATGGTTTGGTAATAGAGTTGTGGATGAGTGGAAACAAACTCCCGAGTACGTTATTAAGGCTAAAACGTTGTGTAGTTTTAAAAATAGGTTAGATAAATACATGAGTGGGTGTTGGTGGGTGTGAGTTGGACCTGACTAGCTTGTGCTGCTGGGTCTGGTGTAGTGCTCCATCCTTGAGGTGAAGGTGACCAAAAACTGGGTAGGTCACTGGCTAATCTGGGGGGGGGGGGTCATTGGTCCCAATTCGGGGGTGATGGACCTGCTCCACATGGGTCAGTAGGCCTGTTGCAGTGTTCCTTTCTTATGTTCTTATGTTCTTATCTCTTGTGTGGAACTGTGTCAAACGCCTTCTTGCAGTCCATTTCTTGTGCAGGTGTGTGTTTGTGTGTGTGTGTGTGTGTGTGTGTGTGTGTGTGTGTGTACTCACCTATTTGTACTCACCTATTTGTGGTTGCAGGGGTCGATTCACAGCTCCTGGCCCCGCCTCTTCGCTGATTGCTACTAGGTCCTCTCTCTCCTTGCCCCATGAGCTCTATCATACCTCGCCTTAAAACTATGTATGGTTCTTGCCTCCACTACATCCCTTTCTAAGCTATTCCATGGCCTGACCACTCTATGACTGAAGAAATACTTCCTAACATCCCTTTGATTCATCTGAGTCTTCAACTTCCAATTGGGGGACCTCTTGTGTCTGTGTCCCATCTCTGGAACATCCCGTCTTTGTCCCCCTTGTCTATTCCGCCCCAGTATTTTATATGTCGTTATCATGTCTCCCTGACCCTCCTGTCCTTCAGTGTCGTCAGGGCCGATTTCCCTCAACCTTTCTTCGTAGGACAATCCCCGTAGCTCGGGGCTAGTCTTGTTGCAAACCTTTTCACTTTCTCTAATTTCTTGACATGCTGACTAGGTGTGGATTCCAAACTGGTGCTGCATACTCCAGTATGGGCCTGGACGTAGATGGTATACAGATCTAAACGAATCCTTACTGAGGTATTGGAATGCTATCCGTAGGTTTGCCAGGCGTCCGTATGCTGCAGCAGTTATCTGATTGATGTTGCCTCAGGAGATATGCTCGGTGTTAACTCACCCCCAGATCTTTTTCCCTTTAGTGAGGTTTGCAGTCTTTGGCCATCTAAACTATATTGTGTCTGCGGTCTTCTTTGTCCTTCCCCAATCCTCATGACTTTGCATTTGGCAGGGTTAAATTCAAGGAGCCAGTTGCTGGACCAGGCTTGTAGCCTGTCCAGGTCTCTTTGTAGTCCTGCCTGATCCTCGTCCGATTTGATTCTTCTCATTAACTTCGCATCATCTGCAAACAAGGACACTTCTGAGTCTATCCCTTCCGTTATGTCGTTCACATATTCCAAGAGCAGAACAGGTCCTAGGACTGACCCCTGTGGAACCCCGCTTGTTACAGGCGCCCACTCTGACACCTCGTCGCGTACCATGACTCGTTGTTGCCTCCCTGTCAGATATTCACGGGGGTCGTCCCACAGTTACTAAAAACAACAGACATAGCCCCACTCCACAAAGGGGGCAGTAAAGCAACAGCAAAGAACTACAGATCAATAGCACTAACATCCCATATCATAAAAATCTTTGAAAGGGTCCTAAGAAGCAAGATCACCACCCATCTAGAAACCCATCAGTTTACACAACCGGGTAACATGGGTTTAGAACAGGTCGCTCCTGTCTGTCTCAACTATTGGATCACTACGACAAGGTCCTAAATGCACTAGAAGACAAAAAGAATGCAGATGTAATATATACAGACTTTGCAAAAGCCTTTGACAAGTGTGACCATGGCGTAATAGCGCACAAAATGCGTGCTAAAGGAATAACAGGAAAAGTCGGTCGATGGATCTATAATTTTCCTCACTAACAGAACACAGAGAATAGTCGTCAACAGAGTAAAGTCCGAGGCAGCTACGGTGAAAAGCTCTGTTCCACAAGGCACAGTACTCGCTCCCATCTTGTTCCTCATCCTCATATCCGACATAGACAAGGATGTCAGCCACAGCAACCGTGTCTTCCTTTGCAGATGACACCCGAATCTGCATGACAGTGTCTTCCATTGCAGACACTGCAAGGCTCCAGGCGAACATCAACCAAATCTTTCAGTGGGCTGCAGAAAACAATATGAAGTTCAACGATGAGAAATTTCAATTACTCAGATATGGTAAACATGAGGAAATTAAATCTCATCAGAGTACAAAAACAAATTCTGGCCACAAAATAGAGCGAAACACCAACGTCAAAGACCTGGGAGTGATCATGTCGGAGGATCTCACCTTCAAGGACCATAACATTGTATCAATCGCATCTGCTAGAAAAATGACAGGATTGGGTAATGAGAACCTTCAAAACTAGGGAGGCCAAGCCCATGATGACACTCTTCAGGTCACTTGTGCTATCTAGGCTGGAAAATTTGCGCCCCC
>NC_069425.1:32454856-32474711 GCF_026875155.1 Cherax quadricarinatus
CTTATCCGTAAATTAGAGCCAACCGGGAACCATATGGGAATGCTGGGGCAGGGTTCCCACCCCAGAGAGTCCCAGGAGAAATCACTTTTTTCATTATTTTTTATATGGGTTATATATAAACTTTCGGGTTATTTATCTATAAAGAATTGATCTAATATGATAAATTTAAAACACTTTTAAAAACATAAAAAACCATGTTATATACTCTAAACTGAAAAAAATTAAGCCAAAAACCGGCGAAAGGCCCATGGGGAATATTTCGATATAAATGAGTTCCTATTTCTTATATGGGTTCCATGTCGTTTTCTTTGGCTCTGAGTAAGGGGAAACGCTGTTTTAAAAAAGGTTTAAACTGAAAGTTTTACAAAGAAATACACCCAAAAAAAAACGAGATTTTCGCATTTTTTTTTTTTTTAGAGGGGGGGGGCCCGGCCGGGGCCCCGGGGCCAATATCTCGAAAGAAAATTTAAATTCACTTTCGGAAAATTTGGTCTCCCTTTTTATTTTTTTAAATTAAAATGAAATTAATATTCACAAAAATTTTTGAAAAATTTTTTTCGGGTAATTTCCCTTTTAATCTTTTTTTTTTAAAATTTTCCAAAAAATTTTGGGGGTTTTATGTGGGAGTAAAGGGAAATTTTTTGAAAAATTTTCCAAAAGAACAAACAAACTTTATTTTTTGTAAAATAAAAAAGTTATTTAGGGGAAAAGGTACTAATTAAAAATTTTCTTTAAAAAGAAATTGTTCTTCGGCCCCAAGTTTCCAAAAACAACTTACTTTCGTCCCTTTTTGGGGAAAAAGCAACCCCCAAAAGGGGCATTTTCAGAAAATTTCGTCCTTTTTCGTTCTTTTCTCATTTTGTTTTTTAAGGAATTTTTTTGAAAAATTATTTCTAAAAAGATTTGAAAAACGTTGTCTTGTGTACCAAAACTGGAGGAAATCGGAGGGGAAAAAAAAAAAGGGCAACATTTATGTGTTTTACAGCCCCCTTCATTTGGGTACATTGTTTGGGGGCAACATTTGAAATTTTTTCCCCCAAAGGGTTAAAAAAAGCCTGAAGTCCTCGCTCATTTCTTGTGCAGGTTTTTTTTGCAATGGCCCCCCTCATAAAACCAAACATGATCTGGTATTTGGGCATGTGTGGAACATTTCACATTTTGAACTGCGACTCTTGACTTTCCTTAATACAAAAATGTTTTTAAGGTTCTTTATTCTTTTTTGAAAGTCTCATTCAACCCCAAAAACTCACGAGGTAAGCTTTCTTTTCCCCACAACTGGGTTTGAAAAAACAAACGAAAGCACACACACACCCCACACCACAAAACACCCCACACACACCACACACCACCACACAACAACACCACACACAACACACCCCCACAAACAAAAAACGGGGACACACACACACACTCACTCACTCATCACACACACACACAACATACTCTTTACACACATACAAAATACACCAAAAAGCCCTGTCTATGGATAAGTTCCTTGAAACTAGTTATTTGCTTTAGGGTAAATTGCAAATATTTTGAAAACTATTTAAATAGAATTATAAAAAAATTTTTAAAAAGCCTTGTATTTTTAACATCATAAATTTAATGTTTTTCTTTTAACTGTTCTCTTAAATCGGGAAAACTAGTTTTTGTTTTAATTTTAATTTTAAAGTATTTTTTGCCATTTTTAGAGTAGGGGTTTGATATTGTTATAAAAAAAATTTTTGGAATTGATAAAATTTTTTTAAGGGAACGGGAAATAATTGTTAATTTGATCAACTTACGTTCGTGGCTTGCAGCACATGCATCCATAACCTTGACAGTTCCTCGTTTATGAAGCCCTTAAAAACAGTCCTTTCCCGGGCTTGAACACAAAAGCCATTGTTTTTCAGTGCACGACTTCAGTGGCGTGCATTGCTTGGCACAAAAATTACAATTTTTTCCCAAGTTACAAATGCCGGGAGTCACTCGCTCATTTCTTGCGCAGGTTAATTTACACTGACCTCCCTCGTACAACAAGCAGGATCCGGTGTTTGGGCATGCTGTGGAACAGTCATATGTTGAACTGCGACTCTTGACTTTCGTTAATACATAAATGATTTAAGGTTCTATTATTCATTTTCTAAAAGTCTCAATGAAAGCCAGAACTCATGAGATTAACATCTTTCTGGCCACAACTCGTTGAGAACAAACGAACACACGCTCGCACGCAAGCACACGCACACACGCGCACACACACACACAGACACACACACACACACACACACACACACACACACCACAGACACACACACACACACACCACACACACACACACACACACACACACACACACACACACACACACACACACACATACACACACACACACACACACACACACACACACACACACACACACACAAAACACACACACACATTCAGGACCCTGTACACCGTGTATGTTAGGCCCATATTGGAGTATGCGGCACCAGTTTGGAACCCACACCTAGCCAAGCACGTGAAGAAACTAGAGAAAGTGCAAAGGTTTGCAACAAGACTAGTCCCAGAGCTAAGAGGTATGTCCTACGAGGAGAGGTTAAGGGAAATCAACCTGACGACACTGGAGGACAGGAGAGATAGGGGGGACATGATAACGACATACAAAATACTGAGAGGAATTGACAAGGTGGAAAAAGACAGGATGTTCCAGAGATTGGACACAGTAACAAGGGGACACAGTTGGAAGCTGAAGACACAGATGAATCACAGGGATGTTAGGAAGTATTTCTTCAGCCACAGAGTAGTCAGTAAGTGGAATAGTTTGGGAAGCGATGTAGTGGAGGCAGGATCCATACATAGCTTTAAGCAGAGGTATGATAAAGCTCACGGCTCAGGGAGAGTGACCTAGTAGCGATCAGTGAAGAGGCGGGGCCAGGAGCTCGGACTCGACCCCCGCAACCTCAACTAGGTGAGTACAACTAGGTGAGTACACACACACACACACACAAACACACACCTGCACAAGAAATGGACTGCAAAAAGGCGTTTGACACAGTTCCACACAAGAGATAAGAACATAAGAACATAAGAAAGGAACACTGCAACAGGCCTACTGACCCATGTGGAGCAGGTCCATCTCCCCCCCGGATTAGACCAATGACACCCCCCCCCCAGATTAGCCCAGTGACCCACCGTCTGGTCACCTTTCCCAAAGGGAGGAGCCTCACCAACCCAGCCCAAGCTAGTCGGGTCCAACTCCACCCACCAACACCCACTATTATTTATCTAACCCAAACCATGAGGAAAACCTTTTTCCGCCCAACTCGGTGAAACAAACGAAAGCACACACACACACAAACACGCAACAACACACACACACACACACACAAAACACACACACACAACACACACACACACCACACTCACTCACGCACACGCCACACAGATACACACATACACACATAACACTACACACAAAAAGACCTGTCATGATAAGTTCCTCTGACAATAGTTACTAGCATACGTCTTTCGAATTTTTTGTAACTATTTAAAAAAAATTATATAAAATTTTAAAAAGCCTACTGAAATTTAATATCATGAATAATTATTTCTTTTAACTGTTTTCTAAATCGGGAAACAGCTTTTGTATTAATAAATTTAATATTTGTAGTCATTTAAGTATGTTTGATATCTGTTAATATTAGTTTTGAATTGATAGATATTTTAAGGTAACAGGAATAATTTGTTAATTTATCAACTTACTTCCCGGCTGCAGAAAATGCATCCTAACCTTGACAGTCCCCCGTTTATGAACCCTTTAAAACAAGTCCTTTGGGTCTTGAACACAAAACCCCCCATTGAGTCAGTGCACACTTCTGCGTGCATTGCTTGGGACAACACTTACAATTTTTTTCCCCAAATTACAAATGCCGGGAAACCTCGCTCATTTTTTGCGCAGGTTAATTTACACGACCTCCTGAAAAACAAGCAGATCTGGGGTTTGGGCATGCTGTGGGCAGTCAATGTTGAATGCGACCTTGACTTTCGTTAATACATAAAAGATTAAGGCTCTATTTTCATTTTCGAAAAAATCTCAATAAAAGCCCCGAAAATCATGAGATTAAATTTTTCTGGCCACAACTCGTTTAGAACAAAAAGAACACGCGCTCGCGCGAAGCACACGCACACACCACACACACACACACACACCACCACACACACCCACACACACACACACGCACAACACACACACACACACACACACACACACACACACACAAGAGAGAGAGGGGTGGATCGACTGCATATTTTTCCACTGCAAGAAGGGCTTCGACACAGTTCCTCAAAAGAGGTTACTGCAAATGCTAGAGGATCAGGCACACATATCAGGAAGGGCACTTACCTGGAGTTTACCTGGAGAGAGTTCCGGGGGTCAACGCCCCCGCGGCCCGGTCTGTCACCAGGCCTCCTGGTGGATCAGAGCCTGATCAACCAGGCTGTTGCTGCTGGCTGCACGCAAACCAACGTACGATCCACAGCCCGGCTGATCAGGAACTGACTTTAGGTGCTTGTCCAGTGCCAGCTTGAAGACTGCCAGGGGTCTGTTGGTAATCCCCTTTATGTGTGCTGGGAGGCAGTTGAACAGTCTCGGGCCCCTGACACCTATTGTATGGTCTCTTAACGTGCTAGTGACACCCCTGCTTTTCATTGGGGGGATGGTGCATCGTCTGCCAAGTCTTTTGCTTTCGTAGTGAGTGATTTTCGTGTGCAAGTTCGGTACTAGTCCCTCTAGGATTTTCCAGGTGTATATAATCATGTATCTCTCCCTCCTGCGTTCCAGGGAATACAGGTTTAGGAACCTCAAGCGCTCCCAGTAATTGAGGTGTTTTATCTCCATTTTGCGTGCCGTGAAAGTTCTCTGTACATTTTCTAGGTCAGCAATTTCACCTGCCTTGAAAGGTGCTGTTAGTGTGCAGCAATATTCCAGCCTAGATAGCACAAGTGACCTGAAGAGTGTCATCATGGGCTTGGCCTCCCTAGTTTTGAAGGTTCTCATTATCCATCCTGTCATTTTTCTAGCAGATGCGATTGATACAATGTTATGGTCCTTGAAGGTGAGATCCTCCGACATGATCACTCCCAGGTCTTTGACGTTGGTGTTTCGCTCTATTTTGTGGCCAGAATTTGTTTTGTACTCTGATGAAGATTTAATTTCCTCATGTTTACCATATCTGAGTAATTGAAATTTCTCATCGTTGAACTTCATATTGTTTTCTGCAGCCCACTGAAAGATTTGGTTGATGTCCGCCTGGAGCCTTGCAGTGTCTGCAATGGAAGACACTGTCATGCAGATTCGGGTGTCATCTGCAAAGGAAGACACGGTGCTGTGGCTGACATCCTTGTCTATGTCGGATATGAGGATGAGGAACAAGATGGGAGCGAGTACTGTGCCTTGTGGAACAGAGCTTTTCACCGTAGCTGCCTCGGACTTTACTCTGTTGACGACTATTCTCTGTGTTCTGTTAGTGAGGAAATTATAGATCCATCGACCGACTTTTCCTGTTATTCCTTTAGCACGCATTTTGTGCGCTATTACGCCATGGTCACACTTGTCAAAGGCTTTTGCAAAGTCTGTATATATTACATCTGCATTCTTTTTGTCTTCTAGTGCATTTAGGACCTTGTCGTAGTGATCCAATAGTTGAGACAGACAGGAGCGACCTGTTCTAAACCCATGTTACCCTGGGTTGTGTAACTGATGGGTTTCTAGATGGGTGGTGATCTTGCTTCTTAGGACCCTTTCAAAGATTTTTATGATATGGGATGTTAGTGCTATTGATCTGTAGTTCTTTGCTGTTGCTTTACTGCCCCCTTTGTGGAGTGGGGCTATGTCTGTTGTTTTTAGTAACTGTGGGACGACCCCCGTGAATATCTGACAGGGAGGCAACAACGAGTCATGGTACGCGACGAGGTGTCAGAGTGGGCGCCTGTAACAAGCGGGGTTCCACAGGGGTCAGTCCTAGGACCTTTCGTCTTGGAATAGTGAACGACATAACGGAAGGGTTTAGCTCAAGTGTCCTTGTTTGCAATGATGCGAAGTTAATGAGAAGAATCAAATCGGACGAGGATCGGCGGACTAAAAAAAGACCTGGACAGGCTACAACCTGGCCAGCAAAGGTTTCCTTGAATTTAACCCTGCCAAATGCAAAGTCATAAAATTGGGGGGAAGGACAAAAAAAACCGCAGACACAAATATTTTTAATGGCCAAAGCCCGCAAACCTCACTCAAGGAAAAAGATCGGGGTGAGAATAAAAACCGAGCAATCCCTTTAGGAAACACATCAATCAGATAACGCTGCAGCATACGGACCCCGGGAAAACCCCCACGGAAAGCATTCCAATACCTCAGTAAGGATTCTTTTAAGACCCCTGTATCCCATCTACGCCCGGGCCCCATACGGAGTATGCAGAAACCAGTTTGGAATCCACACCTAGTAAAGCATGTCAAGAAATTAGAGAAAAGTGCAAAGGTTTGCAACAAACTATTTCCAGACCTACGGGGATTGTCCAACGAAAAAAGGGTTTGAGGGAAATCGGCCTGACACACAAAGGGACAGGGGGGTCGGGGGAGACAGGGATAACACATATAAAATATTTGCGGGGGAAAATAGACAAGGGGGAACAAAGACGGGATTTTTCCAGAGATGGACACAGACACAAGGGGTCACAATTGGAAGGGGAAGACCCCAGATGAATCAAAGGGATGTTGGGAAAATTTTTCTTAAAGCTAATTTGGTCAGGGCCATGGAATACCCTTAGAAAGGGTTTAGTTGGGGGCCCAAAAACCCTTTCAATTTTTAAAGGCGGGGTTATAAATAACCCAAAAGGGGGCAAGGAGAGAGGGGGACCTAGTACCCAAATCACGAAGAGGGGGGGGCCGGGGAGCTGGAATCAAACCCCTGCAACCACAAATATGGTGAGTACAAATGGGTGATTTACACAAAACACACACACACCCCCACACCACAACACCCAACACAAAACAAACACCTGCCCCAAAAATGGACTGCAAGAAGGCTTTTTAACACATTCCACACAAAGAAAAGAACATAAAACATAAGAAAGGAACACTGCAACGGGCCCTACGACCCATGTGGACAGGTCCATCACCCCCGAATTAGCCCAAATGACCCCCCCCCCCCCAAATTTAGCCCAGTGACCTACCCAGTCTGGTCCCCTTCACTCAAGGTTTGGCACTGAAACCAACCCACAGCACAAGCTAGTCAGGTCCAACTCACACCCCCCAAAACCCCCACCATGTTTTTTATCTAACCTTTTTTTTAAAACTACACAACGTTTTAGCCTTAAAACGAATTTCGGGGTTTTTTTTCCACCATCCACAACATTTTACCAAACCAGTGTTTTCCTATATCCTTCCTGAATCTAAATTTTTTTCCAATTTGGGAAACCATTGCTGCGGGAGTCCGCCCTTGGGTTTGGAAATTTTGGGCACACTTTTTTAAATCCCCTTTATTTTTTTCCTTTTTTCCCCATTTATACACCCAATCAATCCCCCCAAAATTTTCTAACGCCTTTCGAGAGAGTGCAGATTCAGGGCCCCCCAGCCCCATCCTCATAGGAAATTTCTGATACATGGGAAAACATCTTTGTCAATCCCCTCTGGAAAGTTTTTTCCCGAGCATTTAAATTTCCCTTCTGTAAACGGTGACAAGAAAATGAGGGACATAGTCCCAGTAAAAGGACACAAGTGCCAAATAATGTGGGCATTTTTTTGTGGCAAACGTTTTGCTCTCTAGGAGTTTTTTCAAAACCGATGACAAAGCTCCTAGAGAGCGAAACGTTTTCCCCAATAAAATTTTTCACATTGGGTTTAACTTGTGTCCTTTTAAATTTACATATTTTTTGGTTTAAATTTTGCCAAAATTATTATAAGATAGTCAAAAAAGGCCCAACCAAGGGTATATAGAGTTGAAGAACCCAAACCCAAAGGGCTTCCCATTAATTTTTACTTCAAAATATGAACCCAAAAATTTTGTTTTTCTTTTTTGGGGAACACTAAAGCACTGTTGTCTTGGGTTTTTTGATTACTGCAACGAGAAAATCCAAAACCTTTTTGCAATCAGTAGTGGGTTTAAATTTTTACATTATTTAGCTTTTTAGTGGCATGGTTATTTAACCCGTCCAACATATAGAACCCTTTTCATTTGTCAATATTTAAAAAAGCATCTGCCACTTCTCCGACCATTAAAACCAGTCCCATTCCCAAAACATCCCGGATGCCTAAAAGTCCTCATTGAAAAGAATTTTGGGCGGGAAATTTGTGTCATCAGCAAATTTGCTTATGTTTTCTATTTTTTTCCCTCATCCCAAAGTCCCTTTTTTTGTAAATTGGGGGAACAAAAAACTGACCCCGAAAAAACCCCCGCTTTTTGATGTTCCCCCTTTGATTTCTCCCCATTTATGGGAAACTCGCTGTCATTTTCAGCCATGCCTCTACCCAGGAAAAATTTCTCCTTTCCCATTACTTTGCCTTAATTTTTCCCCAATAGCCCTGGTGTGGAACTCTATCGAAAGGGTTAAAAGAGGCTGTCATCCCCAAATTTAAATTTTTTCTCCTTTTTTTTTCTGTCCGATTTTTTTAAGTTTTGGAACCAAGACAAAGTGTTTTCTCTCTTTTTCCTGAAAATATTTATCAAAAAATACCTCAAACAAAAACTGAGAAGACCCGAAAAAAGGGTGATTTTTCTGAAAAAGCCCTTGGGGCGCGATTTTTTCCTATATGGGAAAACGTAAAGGTTTTTTTGGAAAACTTGGGCCGGGGAAGCAATGCTTATACGAATTTTGTTTTGAGAGGGTTTCCCCCTAAATAAAATTATCTTTTTTTCACAAAAAAAAAAAGTTTGTTTGTTCTTGAAATTTTTGCAAAAAAAAACCCGCCCTTTCTCCCCCCCATACTCCCCAAAGTTTTTTGGAATTTTTTTCCCCGAAAAATGCCGTATAAAAATTTGAGAAATTATCATTCTATAATTCCTGTGAATATTATTCCATTTAATTAAGTAATAAAGAAGAAATAGGTACATTAGGTGAAAAAGTTACTTCCGAGATATTGGCCTAGAACGCCGGCCCGGCCCACCGTCTCGAAAAAAAAAATCGCGAAAATCGCGTTTGTTTGGGTGTATTTCTTAGTAAACTGATGCTCTAGGGGTAGTTATTCTCTTCAAAACACCGTTTTCTCTTACTCAAAGACGACATATGAGAGGAGTAACATATTCGTATCGAAATATTCCCGATGGTCTCTCGCCATGTTATGGCTGATTTTATTCAGTCTAGAGAAATATAACATGTTTGTATTTTATTTATAGTTTTTTTTATATCATATTAGATCAATTCTGATAGATAAATAACCCTTTAGAGTTGATATATAAGCTGAAAACAAGCGTTAATAATGAAGTAATTTCTTTTGGGTTTCTCTCTGGAGCGGGAGTACTGCCGAGCGTTCCCAAATGGTGCCTGATTGGCTGGCACTCTACGAATAAGCTTCCGCCTACTTTTATATGATGCAAAGTAGTCAGTTATTAGAAAGAATAATGCAAGAAAAAAAACGATAAAAAAAACAAGGAAAATTTTCCAAGAAATATATGGGTTGTAAACCAGACGTGCTACCCATATCGCCGTCCCCAAATACCTGATATAAATGAACATTCATTCTGGTACCATTATGTTGCCAAAGAGTTAAGCTATTTTTCTGTATAAATAACTCAATTTCCATAATTTTTCGATATTTTTTGAGATCGCGCGGAAAATTGCCCTACAGCCTCCTTACTGAAGTCCATATACACAATATCATATTCATTACCATGATCTACCTCCCCAAACACCTTAGTAAAACAAGTTAGTAAATTCGTAAGGCAGGAACGCCCCTTTGTAAAACCGTGTTGAGATTCATTAATGAATCTGTGCCTGTCAAGATGGCTATGAATTGCTTCAGCAGTTATTGATTCCATAAATTTTCCCACTATGAAGGTAAGGCTTATTGGTCTATAAATTCGAAGCCAAGGACCTGTCACCTGCCTTGTAATAGGTATTACATTTGGGCCCTTTTCCACTTTATCAGTACTATGCCAGTTTGGTAGTGATATGTTAAAAAGATTAGCCAAGGTATGCTAAGTTCCTTTTTACATTCCTTTAACACCCCTTTCAAAAGTTCATCAGGGCCCGGGGGTTTGATTGGTTTTAGTTTCTCCCATTTGTTGAGGACCATGTTACTATTACCGATTTGTACATAGTTTATTATCTCCTGTTCTACATAATCTATTATTTCAGGAATATCGCTATATTTTCCTGGGTGAAAACTGAGAGGAAGTAGGTATTGAGAATTTCACACATACCCCTTTTCAAATGTCAGTGATCTGACCAGAGTTACTCTTAAGTGGGCCAATCTTGTCCCTAATCTTACCTCTGTATACCGGAAAAAACCCTTTTGGTTAGTCTTTGAATTCCTTGCGACCTTAGCCTCATAATCCCTTTTGCTTTTCTTTTTCCTTTCTTTATTTCTCTCTTTAATTGAATAATATTGATTTCTTAACTGCCCATCCCCCCTTTTTTTACGCCTATATATGCCACTCTTTTGACCAGTGAGAAAGTTTTAATCTATTGTTCATCCATTTGGGATCATTTTTTTTAGATCTAAATTTCCCTACTCGAAAACAAAAGTTGTCTGGGCAGCTAGAACTATCCCTTGAAAAAACGTCCATATTGGCAACCAAGATCACCTACCTGACCCATAGTCAGGACATCCCAATTTAAACCCACCCAGGTAATTTTTCCGTCCCATGAAGTCGGTCAAGCAAAATCTGGGACAGAGATTTGATTGCAATTATCTGGGTAATTCCATGATATGGGTTTAAACAAGTGATTTGTGATCACTTTCCCCAAGCTCATCATTAACCTCAAAATTATTAATTAGTGACTCTTTGTTGGGAAGAAACCACAAGTCAACCCGATTGTTTACTCTGTTGGTTCTGTCACAACCTGTTCTAAAAAGCAAATTTTGAACCGTATCAAGAAAGTCACTAGACTCAAGATTTCCTGTCAATATTGTTCCAATCAACTTGTCTGAAGTTAAAAACTCCCATTTTTCACAACATTTTAGATCTAGATGCATTATGAATTTCCTCCCATAAAAAGCTTACTGCCCTCCCCATCAAGGTTTGGGGGCCTATAAATCATAGCCAAAATTAATTTGCCACGTCCTTTCGAGAAACTGAAGCCAAACAGATTCTGTGTTCGATGTTTCTAATCTTATATCTGTCTAAGACAACAATTTAAATTTTTTCTGATATACATCACCACACCACCACCCTTCCTGTTGACCGTATCATGTGGAATAGTTATAAAACCCCTGTATGTTGCTTTCAGAAGACATTTCTCTTTTTTGTTTTTTTTCGGGTTAAAACCGGGTCTCTGTTTTCCAATAATATTATTTTTCCCTACACTTGCAAGTAATTTTAAAACTCATCTATCTTATTTTTTAGCCCTCCTACTATTTTTATAGAAAACCCCTTAAAGGGGAGCTGTCCGGGTTTTGCCCTCTACAAATTTCTCTTTGTTTGTTGTAAATTTTTTTGGGGAATTACAAGAACTATATTTTGAATATTTTTCTTTAAACATATCCCTAGGGGGTCCCGGTAATTGCAGTTTTTTTTAACCCCAGTGTGCAGCCTGATTGTTTTCCCCCAAACACCGAGATTCAAAAAAATTTTTTTGGTTTTTAAATTTTCCAAAACTGGCCCATTTCCCCCCCAAGGGAGGGGGGCCCCGAAAAGAAAAACTTTCCCCTCATTCCCCTCCTCATGTCTTGCCAGAAGGGTGCTTTTAAATCAGTTTTTTTTAAAAATGCAAAATTAACAACCCCCCCTTCAGAGGCAGGCACTGTACTTCCCATTCTCCAAGACTTAAGTCCGGGCCCCGCCGGTTTCCCTGAACCCCTTTTAAATGTTTACTTTGCTCACACTCCAACAGCACGTCAAGTATTAAAAACCATTTGTCTCCATTCACTCCTATCAAAACGCTCACGCATGCCTGCTGGAAGTCCAAGCCCCTCGCACACAAAACCTCCTTTACCCCCTCCCTCCAACCTTTCCTAGGCCGACCCCTACCCCGCCTTCCTTCCACTACAGACTGATACACTCTTGAAGTTATTCTGTTTCGCTCCATTCTCTCCACATGTCCGAACCACCTTAACAACCCTTCCTCAGCCCTCTGGACAACAGTTTTGGTACTCCTGCACCTCCTCCTAACTTCCAAACTACGAATTCTCTGCATTATATTTCACACCCACACGTTGCTCTCAGACATGACATTTCCACTGCCTCCAGCCTTCTCCTCGCTGCAACTTTCATCACCCATGCTTCACACCCATATAAGAGCTTTGGTTAAAACTATACTCTCATACTTCCCTCTTTGCCTCCAAGGACAAAGTTCTTTGTCTCCACAGACTCCTAAGTGCACCACTCACCCTTTTCCCCTCACCAATTCTATGATTCACCTCATCTTCATAGCCCCATCCGCTGCACGTCCACTCCCCAAATATCTGAATAACATTCACCTCCTCCTACTCTCTCCCTCCAATCTGATATCCAATCTTTCATCACCTAATTTTTTTGTTATCCTCATAACCTTACTCTTTCCTGTTTTCACTTTCAATTTTCTTCTTTTGCACACCTACCAAATTCGTCCCCCAAATTTCTCTGCAACTTCTCTTCAGAATCCCCCAAGAGCACAGTGTCATCAGCAAGGAGCAACTGTGACAACTCCCACTTTATGTGTGATTCTTTATCTTTTAACTCCACGCCTCTTGCCAAGACCCTCGCATTCACTTCTTTTACAACCCCATTATAAATATATTAAACAACCACGGTGACATCACACATCCCTGTCTAAGGCCCACTTTTACTGGGAAATAATTTCCCCCTTTCCTACACACTCTAACTTGAGCCTCACTATCCTCGTAAAACTCTTCACTGCTTTCAGCAACCTACCTCCTACACCATACACCTGCAACATCTGCCACATTGCCCCCCTATCCACCCTGTCATACGCCCTTTTTCCAAATCCATAAATGCCACAAAGACCTCTTTAGCCTTATCTAAATACTGTTCACTTATATGTTTCACTGTAAACACCTGGTCCACACACCCCTACCTTTCCTAAAGCCTCCTTGTTCATCTGCTATCCTATTCTCCGTCTTACTCTTAGTTCTTTCAATTAAAAAACTCTACCATACACTTTGCCAGTACACTCAACAGACTTATCCCCCTATAATTTTTGCACTCTCTTTTATCCCCCTTTTCCTTTATACAAAGGAACTATGCATGCTCTCTGCCAATCCCTAGGTACCTTACCCTCTTCCATACATTTATTAAATAATTGCACCAACCACTCCAAAAACTATATCCCACTGCTTTTAAAAACATTTCTATCTTTATTCCATCAATCCGGCTGCCTTACCCTTTCATTTTACTACAGGCCCACGAACTTCCCCCACACTCACAACTGGCTCTTCCTCACTCCTTACAAGGTGTTGTCCTCCTTGCCTATGCACGAAATCACAGTTCCCTATCTTCATCAACATTTACAATTCTCAAAAATATTCCTCCTCTCTCAATACCTCTAACTCTCATTAATAACTCTACTCTCCTATTTTTAAGTGACAAATCCATTTGTTCTCTAGGCTTTTTCCTTAACATGTTAAATCTCTCACTCCCAAACTTTTCTTCATTTTCAACAAAATTGTTGATAACATCTCACCCACTCTCATTTGCTATTTTTTACATTGCTTCACCACCGCTCTCTTAACCTCTCTCTTTTTCTTCCATATACTCTTCCCTCTTGCCATACTTCTACTTGTAAAACTTCTCATATGATAACCTTTTTCTCCCTTACTACTCTCTTCACATCAGCATTCCACCAATCGCTCCTCTTCCCTACCACCCCACTTTCCTGTATCACAAACTTCTGCTGAACACTCAAACATTCATTTTAAACCTACCCCATTACCTCTTCGATCCCATTGCCTATGCTCTTCATTAGCCATCTATCCTCCAATAGCTGTTTATTATATTACCCTGACTGCCTCCTCTTTTGTTTATAAAACTTCACCTCTCTCTTCCCTGATGCTTCTATTCTCCTGTATCCCATCTATTTTTACCTTTTACTCTCAGGTAGCTACAAAACTAGAATGTGATCTGATATATCTGTGGCACCCTCTAATAAACATGTACATCACTGAAGGTCTACTCAACAGTCTTATACTACAATTAAATAATATCCAACAAATACTGTTCATTTCGCCCTACATCATATTTGTTATACTTATTTATCCTCTTTTTCTTTAAAATATTTATTACTATAAATAACCCCTCTCTAACAAAGTTCAATCAAAGGACTCCCATTATCATTTACACCTGGCACCCCCCTAAACTTACCTACCACACCCTCTCTAAAAGTTTCTCCTACTTTTAGCATTAGGTCCCTACCACAATTACTCGCTCACTTGGTTCGAAGGCTCCGATACATTCACTTAAACATTCCCAAACTCTCTCTCTCTCCTCTGCCATTCCTCTCTTCTCCAGGTGCATATACGCTTATTATGACCCACTTCTCGCATCCAACCTTTACTTTAATCCACATAATTCTTGAATTTACACATTCATATTCTCTTTTCTCCTTCCATAACTGATCATTCAACATTACTGCTATCCCTTCCTTTGCTCTAACTCTCTCAGATACTCCAGATTTAATCCCATTTATTTTCCCCCACCGAAACTCCCCTACCCCCTTCAGCTTTGTTTCGCTTAGGGCCAGGACATCCAATCTATCAGTTTAAATTCCTAGGCAAGTCATCAATTACCCTCTCGATTGAACTGGCTAATGTAACCACTCCATCCCCAGAGAGATGAACCCCATCCCTTGCATACATATCATGTTTGCCAAAGAATAGGTCCCAATTATCAGTGAATGGGATTGCAAGTTCCTTGCAGTACCTGTCTAGCCAGTAATTTATTGTCCACTCCCATTCTAGGCAAGATGCGACATATGACTGGGATCCCTCCCTTAGACCTAACTACTTCTACGGCTGACCTGTACTTATCCAGCAGCTCCTCTCTCCTCCCCTTCCCAATATCATTACCCCCAGAATTAAGACAGATAATGGGCTTGTTCCCATTACCTGCCATAATATTATCCAACCTGCTGACTATGTCACCAACACCAGCTCCAGAAAGACACACTCTCTGTATGACCTTTCTGTCTCTGTTGCAAAATGCATGGTCCATATATCTTACCTGAGAATCGCCTACTATTAAAATATTCTTACCTTGATTAGCAGGGAAATCAGTGGTACCTTCAACCTCACTAACCACTGAAGTACACTCGTCTTGGAGAACAGAGAATCGATTTCCTACCTTCACATCTTCTCTATTAACTCTCCTCATCTTCCATCTTTCTGAACTGTGAACTACTTGCCACTTAAAGCCGCTGCCACTATCACTGCTGGTGACCATTTTCTCCTTACCAGCTAAATCCTTCTCACACTTGCTCCCAAACTCATCTATGCGAAGCTTCAGCCTCCTATTTTCCTCCTGAAGAAGAAGAATCTCCTTCTTCAACACTTGAACCCGAGATTCTAAAACACTACAAGCCATGGTGCTTGGTAACAGCCCACACTAACTCTCAAGAGCTTAGGCAGGTATGACCGCAGGGACCACTGGCCTGAGCTTACAAAAACTGGAGGGCCAAGCAGGGATAACAGGGAAGGCACTACAATGGATCAGGGAATACTTGTCAGGGAAAACAGCAGCGGGGTGTGTACGTTGGCGAAGTGTCAGAGTGGGCACCTGTGACCAGTGGGGTCCGACAGGGGTCAGTCCTAGGACCAGTGTTGTTTCTGGTATTTGTGAACGACATGGGCGGAAAGGGAAAAGACTCCGAAGTGTCCCTGCTTGCAGATGACGTGAAGTTGATGAGAAGAATTCATTCGATCGAAGAGCAGGCAGAACTACAAAGGGATCTGGACAGGCTGCAGACCTGGTCTAGCAATTGGCTCCTGAAGTTCAACCCCACCAAGTGCAAAGTCATGAAGATTGGGGAAGGGCAAAGAAGACCGCAGACGGAGTACAGTCTATGGGGCCAGAGACTACAAACCTCACTCAAGGAAAAAGTTCTTGGGGTGAGTATAACACCAGGCACATTCCTGAAAACGCACATCAACCAGATAAAATGCCTCAGCATATGGGCGCCTAGCAAACCTCAGAACAGCATTCCGACATCTTAATAAGGAATCGTTCAGGACCCTGTACACCGTGTATGTTAGGCCCATATTGGAGTATGTTGCACCAGTTTGGAACCCACACCTAGCCAAGCACTTAAACAAACTAGAGAAAGTGCAAAGGTTTGCAACAAGACTAGTTCCAGAGCTAAGTGGTATGTCCTACGAATAGAGGTTAAGGGAAATCAACCTGACGACACTGGAGGGCAGGAGAGATAGGGGGGACATGATAACGACATACAAAATACTTAGGGGAATTGACAAGGTGGACAAAGACAGGATGTTCCAGAGCTGAGACACAGCAACAAGGGGACACAGTTGGAAGTTGAAGACACAGATGAATCGCAGGGATGTTAGGAAGTATTTCTTCAGCCACAGAGTAGTCAGGAAGTGGAATAGTTTGGGAAGCGATGTAGTGGAGGCAGGATCCATACATAGCTTTAAGTAGAGGTATGATGAAGCTCACGGTTCAGGAAGAGTGACCTAGTAGCGACCAGTGAAGAAGCGGGGCCAGGAGCTTGGAATCGACCCCTGCAACCTCAACTAGGTGAGTACAACTAGGTGAGTACACACACACACACACACACACACACACACACACACACACACACACACACACACACACACACACACACACACACACAAACACGCACACACACACACACGCAAACACACACACATGCACACACAGGGATCTGTACAGGCTGCAGACCTGGTCCAGCAATTGGCTCCTGGAGTTCAACCCCACCAAGTGCAAAGTCATGAAGATTGGGGAAGGGCAAAGGAGACTGCAGACGGAGTACAGTCTAGGGGGCCACAGACTACAAACCTCACTCAAGGAAAAAGATCTTGGGGTGAGTATAACACCAGGCACATCTTCTGAAGCGCACATCAACCAACTAACTGCTGCAGCATATGGGCGCCTAGCAAACCTCAGAACAGCATTCCGACATCTTAATAAGGAATCGCTTAGGACCCTGTACACCGTGTACGTTAGGCCCATATTGGAATATGCGGCACCAGTATGGAACCCACACCTAGCCAAGCACGTAAACAAATTAGAGAAAGTGCAAAGGTTTGCAACAAGACTAGTTCCAGAGCTAAGAGGTATGTCCTACAAGGAGAGGTTAAGGGAAATCAACTTGACGACACTGGAGGACAGGAGAGATAGGTGGGACATGATAACAATATACAAAATACTGAGGGGAAATTTGGGACAAGGTGGACAAAGACAGGATGTTCAAGAGATGGGACACAGCAACAAGGGGACACAGTTGGAAGTTGAAGACACACATGAATCACAGAGTAGTCAGGAAGTGGAAAAGTTTGGGAAGTGATGTAGTGGAGGCAGGATCCATACATAGCTTTAAACAGGGATATGATAAAGCTCACGGTTCAGGGAGAGTGACCTAGTAGCGACCAGTGAAGGAGCGGGGCCAGGAGCTTGGACTCGACCCCCATGCAAACTCAACTAGGTGAGTATACACACACACACACACACACACCACACACACACACACACACACACACACACACACACACACGCACACACACACACATGCCACAAAGACCTGTCTTTCGATAAGTCAGACACCATTGCAAATATGTTATACCTATTTAAATAAAATTATAAAAAAAATTAAAAGCCTATTGTATATTAATATCATAAATTATGTAAAATTTCTTTTTTCACTTTTCTAAATCAGGAAACTAGTTTTGAATTTTTTTTTTCAACAAGTCGGTCGTCTCCACCGAGGCAGGGTTGACCCAAAGAAAGAATATCCAAAAAGAAAATTACTTTCATCATCATTTCAACACTTTCACACACTCACACCATTATCACTGCTTTTGCAGAGGTGCTCAGGAATACAACAGTTTTAGATGCATACACGTTAAAGATACACAACATATCCCTCCAAAACTGGCCTATATCCCAAACCCCTCCTTTAAAATGCAGGCTTTGTACTTCCCCATTTCCAGGACTCAAGTCCGAATATATGAAAATAACCGGTTTCCCTGATCCCTTCACTAAAATGTTACCCTGCTGGTCACTCAACAGACCGTCAGGTCCCAAGTATCATTCGTCTCCATTCACTCCTATCTAAAACGCTCTTGCACGCTTGCTGGAAGTCCAAGCCCTCGCCCACTAGAACATCCTTTACCCCTCTTTCCCCAACCCTTTCGAGGACGACCCCTACCCCTCTTTCCTTCCCCTATAGATTTATATGCTTTCCATGTCATTCTACTTTGACCCATTCCCTCTAAATGACCAAACCACCTCAACAACCCCTCTTCTGCCCTCTAACTAATGGCTTTTATTAAACTCCACACCTTCCTCCTAATATCCACACTCCGAATTTTCTGCATCAATATTTACACACAACATTCCTTAAACGGACATCTCACTGCCTCCAACCGTTCTCCTCGCTGCTGCATTTACCACCCAACCTTCACACCCATATAAGTTTTGAATTATTATATTTAAATTGTTATAACACAATTAGGGTAGTGTTTGATATATATTTATTTTGTACCGATAGATATTTCAGGATAATAAGAAATTATCTGGTAAATTGATCAAACTGACCTTTCCGGGCTGCAGCACATGCATCCTTAACCTTGACAGTCTCCCACGTTATGAAGCATTAACACAAGTCCTTCTTGTCTTGAATACAAAAGCCTTGACTGCACGTGCACGAGTTCAGGACACTGTTTATAGCAATTTTCTGAGCGTCTCAAAAAAAAAAATCGAAAAATTATGGAAATTGAGTTATTTAAACAGAAAAATGGGTTAACTCTTGGGCAACACAATGTACAGAATGAATGTTCATTTTATATCAGGTAAGGTGTCGGCGATATGGGTAGCGTAGTCGCTCACAGCCCATATACCTATTTTTGGAATTTTTTCCTTGTTTTTTATATCTTTTTCTTGCATTACTCTTTTATTATATTAACTTGACTATTTGGCATCGTAAAACAGTAGGCGGAAGCTTATCGTAGACTTAGAGCCAACCAGGAACCATATGGGAACGCTCGGCAGGGTTCCCATCCAGAGAGTGCCAGGAGAAATCACTTCTTTATTACGCTTATCGTTATTTATCAACTCTACGGGTTTTTTATCTATCCGAATTGATCTAATAGATATAATAAACCTATAAATAAACATACAAACTGTTATATACTCTAAACTGAATAAAATAAGCCATATATGCAAGAGACCATGGGAATATTCGATAAAAATGAGTTCTAAAGTTTCCTACTCTTATATCGTCTCCATTGACGTATTCTTTGGTCTATGAGTAAGAGAAAACGGTGTGTTTTGAAAAAGGTTAACTGGCACTAGAACATAAAGTTCTACTAGAAATACACCAAACAAACGCGATTTTTTCGCTATTTTTTTTTTTTTTTTTTTTTGAGACGGTGGGCCGGCCGGCGCTCCAGGCCATTATCTCGAAAGTAACTTATTCACTTTACGGTACATAGTCTGCCTTTTTTACTTAATTAAATATTGTAATAATATTCACA
>NC_069425.1:32477711-32497711 GCF_026875155.1 Cherax quadricarinatus
GACAAATACTCCCTACAGAGACACCTACAGAAGGACTCCAACCACAACAATCCCAAAGCAACTAAACAACCTCAACCAAAACCGGCACACTGTTCCCTCTGCCCCCACCCCCACGAGAAACCCCACCCACACTGTGAAAACCCCAACACAGCTGAGCAGTCTCAACCAACACCCACACACTGTTCCCTCTGCCCCCACCCTCGACATCACAAACCCCACTGCCACAGCAACTCCCTACGGGCACTCTGCCCTTCCCCCACCACAAATCCCACCCACACCACAAACCCCCATAACCCCCACAGGGTTCCCACCCCCCAACCCCAATATTCTCCCAGGTCCATCGTGATAGACAAGAAGCTGAAGGTGTGGTATGCAAATGCAGATGGAATAGCAAATAAATACGAGGAATGGAATGAAAGAATCAACAAGAAGTTTCTGGACATCATAGCAGTCACAGAAACAAAACTCACTGAGACAATAAGAGATGCAGTCTTCCCACTGGGATATCAGATCCTGAGGAAAGATAGAAGGAGCAGAGGGGAAGAAGTGCACTGCTCATAAAAAAACGATGGAATTTCGAGGAAATGGAGGGCATGGATGAGATTGGAGAAAGGGACTACATGGCAGGCACAGTTCAAGCTGGGGAACATAAGGTAGTCATTGCTGTGATATATAACCCACCACAGAACTGCAGGAGGCCAAGAGAGGAATATGATGAGAACAACAGAGCAATGGTGGACACACCGGCTGAGGTGGCACGAAGAGCTCAAACGTGTAGAGCAAAGTTACTGGTTATGGGTGATTTCAACAACAGGGATATCGATTGGGAAAACCTAGAGCCTCATGGGGTCCCCAAAACATGGAGATCTAAGATGATGGATGTGGTACTGGAAAACCTCATGCATCAACACATCAGGGACACTACCAGAGAGCGAGGGGAGGATGAACCAGCAAGACTGGATATTGTGTTCACCCTGAGTAGCTCAGACATTGATGACATCACATATGAGAGGCCCCTCGGAGCTAGTGACCACGTAGTCCTGAGTTTTCATTACATAGTAGAGTTACAGGTGGAGAGGGTAACAGGAGTCGAATGGGAAACGCCAAACTATAAAAGGGGGGACTACACAGGTATGAGGAACTTCCTGCAGGATATGCAGTGGGACAGAGAAATGGTAGGAAAGACAGTAAATGAAATGATGGATTATGTAACAACAAAATGCAAGGAGGCAGAGGAAAGGTTTGTTCCCAAGGGCAACAGAAACAATGGGAAGACCAAAGGAAGTCCTTGGTTTACCCAAAGGTGCAGGGAGGCAACAACTAAGTGCATTAGAGAATGGAAGAGGTATAGAAGGCAAAGGACCCAGGAAAACAAGGAGATCAGTCGAAGAGCCAGAAATGAATATGCACAGACAAGGAGGGAGGCCCAGCGACAGTACGAAAAAGACATAGCATCGAAAGCCAAGTCTGCCCAAAACTGCTGTTTAGCCACATTAGGAGAAAGACGACAGTGAAAGACCAGGTGATCAGGCTGAGGAAAGAAGGCGGGGAACTCACAAGAAACGATCAAGAGGTATGCGTGGAGCTCAACAGGAGATTTAAGGAAGTATTCACAGTGGAGACAGGAAGGACTCTGGTTAGACAGGACAGAGGGAGACACCAACAGGGAATAGACCAACAGGTGCTGGACAGTATGCACACAACTGAGGAGGAGGTGAAGAATCTGCTAAGTGACCTTGATATCTCAAAGCCAATGGGACTGGACAACATCTCCCCGTGGGTCCTCAGGGAGGGAGCAGATATACTGTGTGTGCCAGTAACCACAATCTTTCAACACATCCCTTGAAACTGGGCAACTACTTGAGGTATGGAAGACCGCAAATGCAGTTCCCATTTTTTAAAAATGTAGACAAAAAAGAGGCACTAAATTACAGATCAGTGTCACTGACCTGTATAGTATGCCTGTATAGTATAGGATAGTAAGACATGGGGAAGATTATCAGGAGGAGAGTGGTGGAGCACCTGGAACGGAACAAGATTATAAACGATAACCAGCACGGATTCATGGAAGGCAAATCCTTTGTCACGAACCTTCTGGAGTTCTATGACAAAGTTACAGAAGTAAGACACGAGAGAGAGGGGTGGGTTGATTGCATTTTCTTGGACTGCAAGAAGGCCTTCGAAACAGTTCTTCACAAGCGATTAGTGCAGAAACTAGAGGATCAGGCGTGTATAACAGGAAGGGCACTGCAATTGATCAGAGAATACCTGACAGGGAGGCAAGAACGAGTCATGGTACGGGATGAGGTATCACAGTGGGCACCTGTGACGAGCAGGGTCCCACAGGGGTCGGTCCTAGGACCAGTGCTTTTTCTGGTATATGTGAATGACATGATGGAAGGGATTGACTTAGATGTGTCCCTGTTCGCAGATGATGTGAAGGTAATGAGAATTAAATCAGATGAGGACCAGGCAGGACTGCAAAGAGACCTGGACAGGTTGGACATGTGGTCCAGCAACTGGCTTCTTGAATTCAACCCTGCCAAATGCAAAGTCATGAAGATCGGTGAAGGGCAAAGAAGACCGCAGACAGAGTGTAGACTAGGTGGCTAAGGACTGCAAACCTCCCTCAAGGGGGACCATAACACCTAGCATGTCTCCGGAGGCACACATCAACCAGATAACTGCTGCAGCATACGGGCGCCTGGCAAACCTGAGAATAGCGTTCCGATACCTTAGTAAGGAATCGTTCAAGACACTGTACACTGTGTACATCAGGCCCATACTGGAGTATGCAGCACCAGTTTGGAACCCACACCTGGTCAAACACGTCAAGAAATTAGAGAAAGTGCAAAGGTTTGCAACAAGGCTAGTTCCGGAGCTCAGGGGTATGTCCTACGAAGAAAAGCTGAGGGAAATAGGACTGACGACATTGGAGGACAGGCGGGTCAGGAGAGACATGATAACGACATGCAAAATACTGCGTGGAATAGATAAGGTAGACAGAGACAGGTTGTTCTAGAGAGGGGACATAGGAACAAGGGGTTACAATTGGAAGGTGAAGACTCAGACGAGTCAGAGGGATGTTAGGAAGTATTTCTTCAGTCATAGAGTCATCAGGAAGTGGAATAGCCTAACAAGTGATGTTGTGGAGGCAGGAACCATAGAGCTTTATGACGAGGTATGACAAAACTCTGCAAGCAGAGAGAGGACCTAGTAGCGACCAGTGAAGAGGCAGGGACAGGAGCTGAGTCTCGACCCCTGCCACCACAATCTGGTGAATACAATTAGGCAAGTAAACACACACACACTCACACAAATGCACACACACACACCACTACACACCCACACACCACACACACACATACCACACACACAAACACACACTACACCACTCTCACACACCACACACCACCACACACTGGTAGTCAGTAAGTGGATAGTTTGGGAAAGCGATGGTAGTGGAGGCAGGATCCATACATAGCTTTAAGCAGAGGTATGATAAAGCTCACGGCTCAGGGAGAGTGACCTAGTAGCGATCAGTGTAAGAGGCGGGGCCAGGAGTTCGGACTCGACCCCCGAAACCTCAACTAGGTGAGTTACACACACACACACACACACACACACACACACACACACACACACACACACACACACACCGAGAAGTGATACACGATCTGTCCCAATCAGAAAAGGGAGGTGAAGGATACAGACACATGAAAACAATTTGAATCAGTGCAACGAGAGAGTGGAATGGCCATTAAGCTAGTTTGGGTGTAGGTGGGTATTGGTGCCACTTCCCCAATACCAAAATTCAATACAGAAATAAGGGTGACCAAGCTGGGTGCTAAAAGTCAAGGGTAGTTGAGCCGATAGTGACTCCAGTGTATAGTGCATACAGTGATAGAGAGGGTTCAGGAATACAGGGAGAAGAAATAGAAAGAGGGTGCCGGAACGGGAAGCATCGTACAGCGCATGAGTGAAAAGCAGTGCTGGCCCTGCAAAACGGTAGCGTATAGCTTTTTCTGGTTGCCTTGTATTGGCCTTATATTATGATAGGCTGATGGTCACAAACCCTGCTCTGGAGATCTGAATATCATACCTAGGGCACTAATCACTGACAGAGGCGTAGAACTGTGGAAATGGAACAAAGGTGGGGACAGAGGCACTGTAGTGCTCGCACAGGCAGTAAGGTTGGACAATTAATACTAACATTGTTTATTCATTAAGTATAGCTCCAGGTATACACGAGTAGGTGCACAGGTGTTTACTCAGTACAGCTCTAGGTATACACGAGTAGGTGCAAAGGTGTTTACTCAGTAAGGACAGCTCCAGGTATGCACGAGTAGGTGCACAGGTGTATACTCAGTAAGGACAGCTCCAGGTATCACGAGTAGGTGAAGGTGTTTACTCAGTAAGGACAGCTCCAGGTATGTATGAGTAGGTGCACAGGTGTTTACTCAGTAAGTATAGCTCCAGGTATACACCTGTAGTTGCACAGGTGTTTACTCATTAAGTAAGTTTAGCTCCAGGTATACACGAGTAGGTGCACAGGTGTTTACTCAATAAGGACAGCTCCAGGTATGCACGAGTAGGTGCACAGGTGTTTACTCAGTAAGTATAGCTCCAGGTATACACCTGTAGTTGCACAGGTGTTTACTCATTAAGTATAGCTCCAGGTATACACGAGTAGGTGCACAGGTGTTTACTCATTAAGTAAGTATAAATCCAGGTATGCACGAGTAGGTGCAAAGACAGGCAGGGTACTCCCGGTACAGGCTCTCTCGGTACATAGCAGCATGCACGTGGAGAGTCTACGATAAATCCATAATCAAACCATACCACGGACGGGGATAGAACCCGCGATCAGAGAGTCTCAAAACTACAGACTGTCGCGTTAGCCACTGGACCAGCTATCGTGTCATTACGATTTCGTGAGTCAGTCCATAATCCTGGCAGCGAGATTATCCCTCCCTCTCCTCTTCCCTCTCCCCTCGCTTGACTCGAGTGGCAGGATAGTAACACACACACACACACACACACTACCATAACGGACCCGTCTCATAAACCCACTCATACCCACACATACCCTCAATTCAATTCAATTCAAAGTTTATTCTCTATAAGGGTTACAATGCTGAGTTTACAGAATTTGGTTATTGTGTGGTTTACATGTAGTAAAATAATGATTACAGAGTGTACCACTAGAACACCTAGCATGGCTAAGCATTAAGGCAGACTTAGTTTAATTCTTAATTTTAAAATATTACAAATTATGAGGTAAGTTGGTATTATGGCTAAGTGACTAAATGCTAGTTTGTGAGTTTAGCAATGTGAATGCTTTTGTTTTGGCACAGTACATAGTTTCAGTATTGGAGTATCACAGGATTCATTATTTTAAGATTGTGATTATTATTTCTGTTTATGGTTCAAATGGGTGAGTGAGTGTAAGTGTGAACCACCAGGTGGTGTTCGTGTAGTTCAGTTTGTCGGGTGTTAATCCGGAGATATGATGTTTTCTAATGGTAGTTTTGAAGGTGATGGAATGTGTCAGGCAGTTCTGGAGTTCTCAGGTAGGGTGTTCCAGATTTTAGCCCTTTGACATGCATTGAATTCTTGTATAGGTTTAGTAGGGACACGGGGAATTGTCGTAGAGATGTTTGTGGCTGGTGTTATGCCTGTGGGTTCTGTCACAAAACTATCAAGAAAGCATTTTAGGTCAAGTTGATATTGGGGTTTAAGGTCTGTAAATGTAGATTGCACAGTAGTAAGTGTGGATGTTACTTGAACAGGGGTAGTTTAGGAATCTATGAAGTGTCCCGGGGGGGGTGTGGTTGCCAGGGATGGGATGTAGTGATTATTCTTACTGCAGTTTTTTGTTGGGTTATTATGCTTTAGGTGTGTTGCTGCGTTGATCCCCAAGCCAAATAGCATAGGTGAGGTATGGATAAATAAGTGGAGTGGTATAGTGTGAGAAGGGCATTTTTGCAGCACGTTTGTATCGTAATCTTGGGAGAGGACCCAAACCGTTTTGGATACCTTTTTTGGTTTATGTTGTTGGGATATGGGTGTGAAATTCAGGTTGTTGCAAAGGGTATAGGCTAGGAATTTGCCTCATTATGTCTGGTAATTAGAAGTGTGTCGATTCTTAATGTTAATTTGTGCATCTTCCTGCTGGCTACCACTAACATAATATAGTTGGTATTGTCAGTGTTAGGATAAGTTTATTGGCTGTCATCCAAGTTCGATATTTTAATAGCTCCTCGTTAACTATGGTGGTTGAGGGTGCAAGATTAGGGTGAGAGATGACGCAAGTCGTGTCGTCAAGCAAAGAGGAATGGGTTTCAGGTGTTGGGATATGATTGGAAGATCACTGATGTATTTGAGGCAGTGGAGGGGACTAAGGACCACTTCCCTGGCCGGGGGGTGAACTCCAGTATCAAGTGGCCATGTTGTTGATGCTGTGTCTTTAATGGTGACAATTAACTGATACCTATTAGTAAGGTAGGAGTAATTTTGAAATAAGCAAGCGCTTGGCCTCTTTTACCGTAATGGTCAGTTTGTGGAGTAGGAAGTCTGGTCTACTGTGACAAAAGCTTTTCTTAGGTCAATTAAAAATTCTAGTGGATATTCCTTATTTTCCAATGCTGTGTGAAGCAGATCTAGCATTTTTATGATTGCATCATTAGTGCTTTTATTTTTCTGAATCCAAATTGGTAGGGGATGAGTATGTTTTGTGCCAGTTATGGTGTGGGATTTTATTGGCGAGATTAGATCCTATGGTTGAGAAGAAGTCGTTATTTCTTGTTAGCTGTTCTGTGGGATGTTAGTGGTGTTTCATTAGGTTTAGTTTAGGACAATATTCTTGGTTTTTTTTAGTTTGTGGGTCCCTAGAATCTGAGAGTATTTTCCAGGTCTTTTTTATATCTCCTCTAGTGTCTGTGAATCTACTGGAGTAGTATAGGTTGTTGCTTTCTTTATTACTTTGGTGAGAATGATGAATAGGGTTTAAGAATATCTTTGTGTATTAAGCCTGTCTATATTGCTTTTCATATGGTGTTTCTTGTCAAATGGATTTCAGAATGGAGCTGGTTAGCCATGGTCAACCAAGCCGTTTGTTTGTGATCTGTTCGTTTTTTATAGGACAATGTTGTTGTATAGTGTAAGTAATTTGTTAAGAAAAATGTCTGTCCAGCCATCAATACCATTGAGTCTTGGGAGAATTCTGTAGGCAGTCCAACAGTCTCTGGTCAGCTGTGCAACTTCCATATTGAGGCATCATCTTGGAGTCTAAAAGAGACTTTGTTGCATTTCAAGTGGTGGCGTTACTAATGTTTGTCAGGAGGAAGGTTGGGAAGTGGTCTGTAGTGCTATCTTTGATTATCCCTGATTTAAGGGGGGCTAGTTATTGGTCCATAATGTGGTCTATTATGGTTGCACTTGTCTCAGTGAGCCTGGTTGGTTTAGTTATTGTTGGTATGAAAGTGTGTTGTTCATATTGTTGATGAAATCATTTACGGGCTGATCATCTAGTATGCCAAGGTTGATGTTGAAGTCTCCAGCTAAGAGAAGGTGGTGCTTATTAAATTTGTCTGTTTGTTATTAGTGACTTTAAATTTTCTCACTGAAATTTGGGATGTTTGGTGAGGTATCCGGTAAATGGCACCGATTGTTATAGTGTCTTAAGGTTTTTTACAGTAAAATTAGCAAAAATGTTTTTCCCCATATTCATCACTAAAGCAAGTGGTGCTAATACAAGATAATTGGGTAGAGTAATAGATTGCAATACCACCCCGAACTTGGTTTGGTCTGCAGTTGTAAATTGCTGTGTATCCGGTAGAGGGTAGATATCTATTGTGTCCTGCTTAAGCCAGGTCTCAGTAAGAATAATGCAGGAGAAGGGTGTCTTTAGTGATTCAAGGAGTGCCAGGAGGTCATCATAGTGTTTTCTTAAAGACCTAATGTTGTAGTTAAGTACTGATAGACTTTTAGCATTGTTTAGGATAGTGCGGCTTGTGATGCTGTGTAATAAAGGCAGTTACTTTCCCAATAGGTTTTGATTTGGGGGGTCAGATTATGGAGGTTTAGATCAGGGTCAACGTGATCAATCATCTTTTAGGTTTAAATTATGGTTATTTATATGGTTGAGTTCTAGTATTGATATCTGTAGTGGTGGGAAGTTTGGACAAGTATATAGCTAGAGATTTTGGTCATATAGATATAGTCACTACTACACATAATGAAGTTGATGTTGTTTATGTGTTGTGCTGGAATGAACTAAAGTACAACTAGGTATAAACTAGTAATATAAAAATACAAATTAAAAATAGAACAAGACTCTCACTTGAATTGCACTAAGGTATAATATAATGACTTTTGTGGAGTCTATGTTTTGAGCTAGAATGAGCTATAGTACAACTAGGGTTTAATCTAATAATATAAAAATACAAATTAAAAAAAAGCACCAGTCTCTCACTAGTAATTGCACTATGGTCTAATATAGTGAATTTGGTATTGACTATGTATTGAGCTAGAATGAGCTATAGTACAACTAGGTTTAATCTAATAATATAAAAATACAAATTAAAATAGCACCAGTCTCTCACTAGTAATTGCATATGGTCTAATATAGTGAATTTGGTATTGACTATGTTATTGACTAGAATTTAGCTATAGTACAACTAGGTTTAATCTAATAATATAAAAATACAAATTAAAAATAGCACCAGTCTCTCACTAGTAATTGCAATATGGTCTAATATAGTGAATTTGGTATTGACTATGTATTGAGCTAGAATGAGTTATAGTACAACTGAGTTTAATCTAATAATATAAAAAAGGCACAAGACTCTCAATTGTAATTGCACTAAGGTCTTATATAAGTTGTTTACAAGAATTAGAGTATAACTAGATTTAAATTGACAGGATAAAAATACACAAGTTAAGGTAGCAAAAGAATAATAAAAAAAAACGATAAAAATAAAAATGGCAATGACTTGGTTATAATATGCTAGTAAGATGGTAGACAGGATAATATAAAAGTTGTAGTTGAAAATACTAGTTTAAAAAAGTATAGAATAAAAATGGTCAATAAAAGAAGTTTACAATAAGTTTGGTCAATATAGTTTAAAGCAAAATTGGGCAATAATAGGGATTTTAGAATAAAATTGGGCAATTGAGTATTTCTTAAAGTGAGGTAGAATTATTGAGGACAAGTTATGGTTAGTTTATAATAAAATAAAATAGAACAGTGATGTGGTAAGTTGTAAAAAATGAGATAGATTCTGTAGATATTAAACACAATTAAGACTATGAGGTAAAATGGTCATTGAATACAACAATGACAATCAAAAGTAGTAGTTGGGGTATTAGAACTTTAGGGGGGCACAAATTTATGACAATATAACACTAACGGTGGACTATGGGTATTATCTGCACTTTACTCTGATTCTGTTAGTCCAGCCTTACTTAGGAATGTTTTAAGGTCATGTTCTGTAGAGATGAAGTATCTCTTCCCAGTGGGCTGTTTCCTAACTGCGATTTTTCCATCCCTCACAAAGCACTGGTGGATTTTTTGGGCATAGCGTAATTTTCTTAGCCGATAAAGAAGGTTTTGTCTTGTTTTGGTAAGGCACTCATTGACGTAAACATCAGTTTTCATAGAAATAGATGTTTTCAGTTCACACTCTACTTGTACCTCCCCTACCTCTCTTTTTCCCTCCCTCCCTCCTTCCCTCTCTCTTTCCCTCCCTTTCTCCTCCTCCTCCTCCTCCTCCTTCTCCTATACTTCCTCCATTTTTCCCCCCACCTCTCCTCCCTTCCTCCCTACCTACCTCTCCCATCCCCTCCCTCCTCCCTCTCCCCTTCCCTCCATTCCTCCCCCTGCCCTTCCTCCTATACCTCCTCCATCTTCCCCACCTCCCCCCCCTTTCATCCTACCTACCTCCCCTACCCCTCTCTTTCCCTCCCTTCCTCCTCCTGCTCCTCCTCCTCCTATACATCCTCCATTTTTCCCCCCACCCCCCCCTCCCTTCATCCATACCTACCTTCCCAACCTCTCTCTTTCCTCCCCCCCTTTTTTTTTTTTTTTTTTTTTACCCGGGGTTTGAAAAGGGAAAAGGGATCCCTATTTTATTGAAAAGGGCTTTTTACGGGTTTAAAAAATTTCTAACTTTTTTTGGGCAAGCTAAGAGCTTTTTACCTACACCCAGCTCATTTAAAAAAGCATTTTTATTTTTAAAAACAAAAAGTGGGGAACAGGATGAAATTTGGGAGCCATCGGGGCCCAGCTTTTTTCATTTGATCAACTGATTTTATCTTTTTGACATCTTTAAAGGCTGTAAACGTGTGCCCCTTTTC
This sequence comes from Cherax quadricarinatus, assembly GCF_026875155.1. Taxonomy (NCBI): domain Eukaryota; kingdom Metazoa; phylum Arthropoda; class Malacostraca; order Decapoda; family Parastacidae; genus Cherax; species Cherax quadricarinatus. The sequence continues at coordinate 32,488,071 of NC_069425.1, forward strand.
CTTCCAACCCCCCCATTTTCTCCCCACCTTTTTCCCCCTTTCCAACCAACCCCCCCCTATTTTATCTTTTTTCCCTCCCTCCCCCGGGTCCTCCTAAAACGCCTCCATTCCCCCCCACCTACCCTACATTCTCCCCCTCCCCCCTCTTCCCTAGGCTTGCAAGAACAAAAAACCCAAAAAACCACACACTCTAACACGCCCTCCCCCACTCCCCCCTCCCTCTCAAAACACCCCTAAACCCACACTATCTCTATCCTTCCCCTTTCTCTAACCCTCTAGTCACACTAAAACCCACACTCTTTTTTTCCCCCCTCTATCACCTCCCCTAAACCTCCTCCATCCCCCCCTTTCCCCCCCTCCCCCCTTCCCCTCCCCCCTCCCTCTCCCCCCTCGCCCCGGGGCCTGCAAGCACACAAAAGGGCTGATTTTTCCCCAACTCACATGCCCACAACTCTGATTTCCCCCTTTTCCCCCCCTCTCAACTATACTCACCCACACTCCCTGTCTCTCTTTATCCCAAATTCTCCCCCTCACTTCTTCCTTCCATCCTCCCTACTTCTACTCCTCCCCCCCCCTTTGCTTTTCCCCCCTTTCCCCCCTTTTAGCCCTTCCCCTCATCTTTTTTTTCCCCCTCTGCTGCTGCCCCCCTTTCCAAAACTCACTATTTTTTTTCCCCTCCCTTCCCTCCTCCCTTTTTTCCCCACAACAAACACCCCCTCCACAGAAACCCTTTGGCATAACTCCCCTTCTGGGGAAAAAAAAAAGGGGTCCCCAAAAAACCTAAAGGAGAACCAGGGGAATGGGGGATGAAGTGATGGTGGACCGGGAAAGAGAGGACTGGGAGGCAGAGCTCAAACGAAGAAGAGGAGGGGGGGAGGGGGCCCGGGAAAAGGGGATCAGCAAGAAAATGCTGATGCACACAATAAAACACACCAAACAAAAACAAACACCCACACACACGCTTTTTTCCAAATTTTAATCCTCCCAAAATGCAAAGTCTTGAAGATGGGGAAAGGGGCCAACAGAAGACCACAACAGAGTATAGGCTAGGTGGCCAAAGACTGCAAACCTCACTAAAGGGAAAAGATTTTGGGGGTGATTAAAACACCGACATGTCTCCAGAAGCACACACCCAATCAGATAACGCTGCAGCATATGGGCCCGGGCAACCCTGAAACACATTCCACCCCTTTAAAGAAAGGAATCATTCAAGACACTTTTAAAAGCGTGTTGTCGGGGCCCAAGGGATATCAGCACCTTTTGGAACCCACATTTTAAAAAGGGCACGCCCAAAAAACTAGAAAAAGGGTAAAAAGGGTTTTTCCAAAAAGGGTTTTATTTTCCAGAGCTAAGGGGAATGTCCTTTTAAGAAAGATTAAGGGAAATCGGCCGGGAACGACACGGGAGGACAGGGGGGTCGGGGAGACATAAATAACGACATAAAAAAAAACCCTGCGGGGAATAGAAAAGGGGACAAGGCAGGATTTTCCCAGGGGGGGGCCCACAGAAACAAGAGGCCAAAATTTTGGAAGTTGAAAGACACAAAGAGTCAAAAAGATAGAGGAAGTTTTTCCCTTCAGTCAAAAAGAGTTTAAGGAAGGGGAATAGCCAAAAAAAATGACGTAGGGAGGCGGGAAACCCCATACCCAGTTTTAAACGAGGTTTGTTTAAAGCTCAGGGACGGGGAGAGGGGAGGTCTATTTAAAAACCCGGTGAAAAAGGCCCCCCGGGGCCCAGGGCAGGCCTCGACCCCTGCAACCACAAATGGGTTAGTAAAACACACAAACACACACACACACACACACACCCCACACCCACACACACAAAATCACAACATTTTCCCACATGCACACCACACATGCACACACCGTACACATAAAAAACGCACACACACACACACCCATGCAAACATACACAACACAAACAAAACAAAACAAAAACACCCACACACACACACACACACACACCCCACACACAAAACACACACAAAACTTAAAACCCCACAAATGGGTAAAAAAACAAAAAGGTGAGTAAACACCCCATACACACACACACCACACAAAAGCCCACACAACACAAAACACATACACACACTTTTGAAACCGCACACACACCATTCAAACACTCGTACACTTTATAAAACGCACAAAACACACACACACCACACATACACACACATCACACATACACACACACAAACACACAAAAAACACACACACACACACACACAAACCCCACCCTCTCTCCCCCCCCCCCTCTCCCTCTCATCCCTCTCTCCCCTCTCTTCCCCCCTCTCTCCCTCTCTCCCCTCCCCTTTTTCCCTCTCCCCCCTCTCTCCCCTTTCCCCCTTCCCCCTTTCTCTCCTCTCCCCTCCCTTCCCCCCCTCCCCCTCTCCTCCCCTTTCCCTCTCCCCCTCTCCTCCCTCTCTCTCCCTCCCTCCCCCCTCTCTCTCTCCCTCTCCTCTCCCCTCCTCCCCCCTCTCTCTCTCCCTCCTCCCTCTCCCCCTTCTTTTCCCTTACCTCCCTCTCTTTTCTTCCCCTCTCTCTCTCCCTCCTCCCCTCTCTCTCCCCCTCCTCCCTCCCTCTCCCTCTCTCTCCCTCTCTTCCCCCCTCTCTCTCCCTCTCTCTCTCTCCCCTCCCCTCCTCTCTCCCCCTCTCTTTTCCTCTCTTTTCTCTCTCTCTCTCTCTCATTCTCTCTCTTCTCTCTTCTTTCTCTCTCTCTCCCTCTCTCTCTCTCCCCCTTTCATTTCCCATAACCCAATCTCTCACCCCCCTTTCTCTCCCCTATAGGTTTCTCTCTCCATCTCTCCATTTCTCTTTTCTCATACCTTTTCCCTCGCCCCCCCTTTTCCCCTCCTCTCTCTCTCTTTCTCCCCCCTCTCCCTCCCCTCTTTTTTCTCCCTCTCCCAACCCTTTCTCTCCCCCCCCCTTTTTCCCTTTTCCCCTCCCCCTTGGCCCTTATCCCTCACCCCCTACCCCTCCTCTCCTCCCTCTTTCAAAACCCTTTCTCTCTCCTCTCTCTCCCCTTTCCTCCCGTTTCTCTCCCCCCCCCACACCCCCCTCCCTCCTCTAGCCTTCTGTCGGGGAAATAAAAAAAAAAAAAGGGGGCCTTTAGAGGAGGGAAAAAACCAAGTTGGAAGACGAACCGGGGAGGAAAGACGGGGAGTTAGACCCCCAAAAAAAGGGGAGGAAGAGGGGGGGAAGGAAGTAGTAAGTTTGGGTAAGAAAATGGAGGGGCGGAAAAAATGAAGATGCAGGAAGGGGGAAAGTACGGGTCTTAGAAAGCAGAATTTGGGAACAGTGCTTAAAGAGAAACGCAAACCCTGAAAAAATTTTAAGGGGAAAAATGACAATTCAATGTGACATCAGGAAATTCAAAGTCAGGCGCAGAAAAGGGGGAGGGGAAGCAACAAGGGAGACATGCCATACAAGAAGGCCCTATCAACCCACTGGGGCCAGGGAAAAGAAGATGGGGCCACTTTAAAATCAAACGACAGGTCCGAAAAAAATGAAGGTTTTGCTATATGCAGAGTTTTTAACAGCCAACTGCAGAAACAAGGGACAGCGGTCAGGAAAGACAGTTTTCCCCTAAATAGAAGTTTCAGATAGACAGGGACTGAAGGCAAAACAATCAAAGGAAAAAATAAAATGCTCAAGGGGCAGAGGGGACTCCCGTGGGAGGAGGGAAAAGGGGGTCAGTTTTTTGTGTACGGGCTCCAAGAACCCAAAGGGGGCCAACTTTGAAGAAATAAAAAAAAGGGGGAAATAAAATGATTGGGAAAGGGATCTGGAAAAAAATAGGGAAAGGGGAATATGACCCAGGTGACAAATTTTCAAGAATAGGGTGGTTTGCGGGGTGGAAGGATACGGCCTGTCAAGTAACTTTTAAGGAAGAATCAGTTTGAACCAGGATTTTTGCAAGAGAAAAACAAACTGAGGACCAAAAAGGGTACCAGAGAGTATACCTTTAAAGCCCCACAGAACACAAGAAAAAAGGACTACAAATGAAAGAGAGGGGAAAAGAGACGCCCAAGGGGGAAAAGGAAGCAATGAAATGAGCCCGGGCCCAAACAGGAGGAAGGGGAAAAAACACCCCACAAATCTCCCAAACCCAAAAACTCCCCCCCGCGACATTTCCCCCAAAGCAACTGAGCAACCTATACTACAACCCCCTCACTGTTTTTCCCCTGCCACCCAAACCCCCCTAACACAAAACCCCACCCCAACAGCTGCCCTTATGGGGACTCGAACCCACCCCCATTTTAAAAACAAACCCAAAACACCACAGCCCCCTATAGGGCCCCCAAACCAAAAGGGTCTCGCTTCCCCCCCAAACCCCCAAAAAACTTGCTGACCAAATGATAGAAAAGAAACTAAAGGTTTTTTTACACAAACGCATGGAATAAAGAATAAACCCTGAGGGTTTGGGAAAGAAAGAATCAGTGAAAATCCCCAGACACAAAGCATTCCCCAGAAACAAAACCGCTTGAAAAAAACAATAACAAGAAACACCCCAAAAAAAACCTTTTTCCCAAAAGGATATCAGATCCTGAGGAAAGATAGAAGGAGGGGGGGGGGGGAGGAGGGGTTGCACTGCCCCCATTTAAAAAACCATGGGGATTTTAGGGAAAAGGGAAAGGGATGGAAAATGATTGGAGAAAAGAACTCCCTTGTAGTACAATTCAGGGCCGGGAAATAAAGTAAATTTATTGGGGTGGGGTAAAAACCCACCACAGAAATGCAGGAGGCCAAGGAAAAAGTTCGAAGAAAACAACCGGTGGGTGGGGGACAAACTGGCTGAGGGGGCAAGAAAAGCCACGTCCCAGCAGAGCAAAGTTTTCTGGTAATGGGCGATTTCAAACCCCAGGGAACGACTGGGGAAAAAAGGAGCCCCATGGGGGGCCCGAAACATGGAGAGGGCCAAAATGAAAGGGTGTTGGGACTTGAAAAACCCCATGCATCAACATGTCCCGGGGCACAACCAGAGAAGAGGGGAGGTGAGCCACAAGACCGGGGTCTTGTTTCACCCTAGCAGTTTAGAATTGAGGGGCATCACTTATTTAAGGCCCCTTGGAGCTAGCGATCATGTGGTTTTTGATTTTGAAATTTTAAATTTGAGTTACAATGGAAAGGGAACAGGAACTGAAGGGGACCAGGCCAAACTAAAAAAGGGGGGGGCTACACAGGTTTTGAGAAACTCCTGCCCGGAAGGGTTTAGTGGGACAGAGAAAAGGTAGGAAAATCAGTAAACAGTGAAAGGGAAAAAGTGGCAAAAAAGTGCAAGGAGGCGAGGAAAGGTTTTTTTCCCAAGGGGAAAAGGAAAAAAAAAGGAAGACCAAAAAAAATTTCCCTTTGGTTTACCCGAAGGTGTAGGGAGGCAAAAACTAAGTGCAACAGAGAATGGAAAAGGTACAGGAGGCATAGGACCCAGGAAAACAAGGAAGATTAGTAGAAGAGCCAGAAACGAGTATGCACAGATAAGGGAGGGGGGGCCCAGCGACAGTATGAAAACGACATAGCATCGAAAGTCAAATCTGACCCGAAACTGCTGTATAGCCACATTAGGAGGAAGACAACAGTCAAGGACCAGGTGATAAGCTGAGGAAAGAAGGTGGAGAACTCACAAGAAACGATCAAGAGGTATGTGAGGACCTAAACAAGAGATTTAAGGAAGTATTTACAGTAGAGACAGGAAGGACTTGGGGGACAGACCAGACGGGGACACCAGCAAGGAATACACCAACAAGTGTTGGACGACATACATACAGATGAGGGAGGGGGTGAAGAAACTGCTAAGGGACATCGATACCTCAAAGGCAAGGGGAACCAACAACATCTCCCCGTGGGTCCTTTAGAGGGGGAGCAGATATATTGTGCGTGCCACTTACCACAATCTTTTCAACACATCCCTGGAACTGGGCAACTACCTGGGGTAGGGAAGACGGCAAATGTAGTTCCCATTTTAAAAAAGGAGACAGAAAAGAGGCACTAAACTAAAAAGACCTGTGTCATTGACGTGTATAGTATGCAAAATTATGGAGAAGATTATCAGGAGGAGAGTGGTGAGCACCTGAACGGAACAGGAGTATAAATGCCAACCAGCACGTTTCAGGGAAGGCAAATCCTGTGTCACAAACCTTCTGGAGTTTTATGATAAATAACAGAAGTAAGACAAGAGTGAAGGGGTGGGTTGTTGCTTCTTCTTGGACTGCAAGAAGGCCTTTGACACAGTTCCTCACAAGAGATTAGTGCAGAAGCTAGAGCACCAGGCGCTATAACAGGAAGGGCACTGCAATGGATCAGAGAATCCCTGACAGGGGGCAACAACGAGTCATGGTACGTAATGATGTATCACAGTGGGCACCTGTGACGACCGGGGGCCCCCACAGGGTCGGTCCTAGGACCATTGCTATTTTTGGTATATGTGAACGACATGAGGAAGGGTAGACTCAGAAGTGTCCCTGTTTGCAGATGATGTGAAGTTAATGAGGAAAATTTAAATCTGATGAGGACCAGGCAGGACTTCAAAGAGACCGGGACAGACTGACACCTGGTCCAGCAAATGGCTTCTCGAATTTAATCCTGCCAAATACAAAGTCCCTGAAGATGGGGGGGGGCACAGAAGACCACAGACAGAGTATAGGCTAGGTGGCCAAAGACTGCAAACCTCACTCAAGGAGAAAGATCTTGGGTGAGTATAACACCGAGCATGTCTCCGGAAGCACACAAACAAACAGATAACTGCTGCAGCATATGGGCGCCTGGCAAACCTGAGAACAGCATTTTCCCATACCTTTGTAAGGAAATCATTCAAGACACTGGGACACCGTGTATGTCAGGCCCATACTGGAGTATGCAGCACCTGTTTTGGAACCCGCACTTGATAAAGCACGTCAAGAAACTAAAGAAAGACAAAGGTTTGCGACAAGGTTAGTTCCAGAGCTAAGGGGAATATCCTATGAGGAAAGATTAAGGGGAAAACGGCCTGACCACACTGGAGGACAGGAGGGTCAGGGGAGACATGATAACGACATATAAAAATACTGCATGGAATAGACAAGGTGGACAAAGACAGGATGTTCCAGGGAGGGGACACAGAAACAAGAGGCCACAATTGGAAGTTGAAGACACAAATGAGTCAGAGAGATAGTAGGAAGTATTTCTTCAGTCATAGAGTTGTAAGGCAGTGGAATAGCCTAGAAAATGACGTAGTGGAGGCAGGAACCATACACAGTTTTAAGACGAGGTTTGATAAAGCTCATGGAGCGGGGAGAGAGAGGGCCTAGTAGCAACCGGTGAAGAGGCGGGGCCAGGAGCTAGGACTCGACCCCTGCAACCACAAATAGGTGAGTACAAATAGGTGAGTACATGTTATTTTCATACTGTCGCTGGGCCTCCCTCCTTACCTGTGCATACTCGTTCCTGGCTCTGCGACTGATCTCCCTATTTTCATGTGTTCTCTGCCTTCTGTACTTTTTCCATTCTCTATTGCACTTTGTTTTTGCCTCCTTACACCGTCGGGTAAACCAGGGGCTCGTTCTGGTCATCCCATTGTTTCTGTTGCCCTTGGGAATAAACCTTTCCACTGCCTCCTTGCATTTTGTTGTTACATATTCCATCATTTCGTTTACTGGCTTTCCTGCCAGTTCTCTGTCCCACAGAACCATCTGCAGGAAGTTCAGGAAGTTCTTCAACCTTATGTAGTCCCCTCTTTTATAGTCAGGCTTTTCCCATTCAACTCCTGTTACTCTCTCCACTTGCAACTCTACTATGTATTCAAAGCACAGAACCACGTGGTTGCTAGCTCTTAGGGGACTCTCATACGTGATGTCCTCAATGTCTGAACTGCCCAGGGTGAACACAAGGTCCATTCTTGCTGGTTCATCCTCCCCTCTCACTCTGGTAGTGTCCTTAACATGTTGGTGCATGAGGTTTTCCAGCACCACATGTGTGTGTGTGTGCGTGTGTGTGTGTGTGTGTGTGTGTGTGTGTGTGTGTGTGTGTGTGTGTGTGTGTGTGTGTGTGCGTGTGTATATGTGTGTGTATGTGTGTATGTGTGTGTGTGTATGTATGTTTTAGTGTGGGGGAAGGGTGGCTGCCTCTTGAACTACGTGACTATGACTGTGTAACCATCTATAACAAATAAATAACCTAACCATAACTGTCATATATCTCTCTCAACCACAACTATTATAAAACATACCATAGATATAAACCACACCACAACTGTTATAAACCACACCACAACTATAACAAACCACACCACAACTATTATAAACCATACAACAATTATAAACCACTCTACAACTATTATAAACCACACTACAACTATTATAAACCGCACTACAACTATTATACAGCACACTACAACTATTATACAGTACACTACAACTATAATAAACCATACTACAACTATTATAAACCACACCACAACATTTATAAACCAACCACAACTATTATAAACCATACAACAATTATAAACCACACTACAACTATTATAAACCACACCACAACTATTATAAACCATACCACAACTATTATAAACCACACCACAACTATTATAAACCATACAACAATTTTAAACCACACTACAACTAATTATAAACCACACTACAACTATTATAAACTACACCACAACTATTATAAACCATGCAACAATTATAAACCAAACTACAACTATTATAAACCACACCACAACTATTATAAACCATACCACAACTATTTTAAATCACACCACAACTGTTATAAACCACACAACTGTTATAAACCACACCACAATTATTATAAACCACACCACAACTATTATAAACCACACCACAACTATTATAAACCACACCACAACTATTATAAACCACACCACAACTATTATAAACCATACCACAACTATTATAAACCATGCCACAACTATTATAAACCACACCACAACTATTATAAACCACACCACAACTATTATAAACCACACCACAACTATTATAAACCACACACCACAACTATTATAAACCACACCACAACTATTATAAACCACACCACAACTATTATAAACCACACCACAACTATTATAAACCATGCCACAACTATTATAAACCACACCACAACTATTATAAACCACACCACAACTATTATAAACCATGCCACAACTATTATAAACCAACACCACAACTATTATAAACCATGCCACAACTATTATAAACCACACCACAAGTATTATAAACCATGCCACAACTATTATAAACCACACCACAACTATTATAAACCACACCACAACTATTATAAACCACACCACAACTATTATAAACCACACCACAACTATTAATAAACCACACCACAACTATTATAAGCCACACCACAAATGTTATAAACAACACAACTGTTATAAACCACACCACAACTATTATAAACCACACCACAACTATTATAAACCACACCACAACTATTATAAACCATACCACAACTATTATAAGCCACACCACAAATGTTATAAACAACACAACTGTTATAAACCACACCACAACTATTATAAACCATGCCACAACTATTATAAACCACACAGATATAAACCACACCACAACTGTTATAAACCACACCACAACTATTATAAACCACACCACAACTATTATAAACCATACCACAACTATTATAAAC
>NC_069425.1:32502711-32547605 GCF_026875155.1 Cherax quadricarinatus
GTCCAACTCACACCCACCCTCACCCACTCATGTATTTATCTAACCTATTTTTAAAACTACACAACGTTTTAGCCCTAATAACTGTACTCGGGAGTTTGTTCCGCTCATCCACAACTCTATTACGAAACCAGTGCTTTCCTATATCCTTCCTGAATCTGGATTTTTCCAAATTGAAACCATTGCTGCGAGTCCTGTCTTGGCTGGAAATTTTCGGCACGCTATTTATATCCCCTTTATTTATTCCTGTTTTCCATTTATACACCTCAATCATATCCCCCTAATTCTACGCCTTTCGAGAGAGTGCAGATTCAGGGCCCTCAGCCTATCCTCATAGGGAAGATTTCTGATACATGGCATCATCTTTGTCATCCTCCTCTGTACGTTTTCCAGAGCATTTATATCCATTCTGTAATATGGTGACCAGAACTGAGCAGCATAGTCTAGTAAAAGGACACAAGTGCAACTAATGTGACATTTTATTGTGGCAACGTTTCGCTCTCTAGGAGCTTTGCCAAACCGATGACAAAGCTCCTAGAGAGCGAAACGTTGCCACAATAAAATGTCACATTGGTTGCACTTGTGTCCTTTTACTTTACATATTGTCGGTAATTCTGCCAAAATTATTACACAGCATAGTCTAAATGAGGCCTAACCAAGGATATATAGAGTTGAAGAACAACCTGAGGACTTATATTATTTATACTTCTAGATATGAAGCCAAGAATTCTGTTAGCTTTATTGCGAACACTAATGCACTGTTGTCTTGGTTTTAGATTACTGCTAACGAAAACTCCTAAATCCTTTTTGCAATCAGTAGTATTAAGATCTACATTATTTAGCTTATATGTGGCATGGTTATTTAACTGTCCAACATTTAGAACTTTGCATTTGTCAATATTAAACTGCATCTGCCACTTCTCCGACCATTGCACCAGTCAATTCAAATCATCCTGGAGTGCTCTAATGTCCTCATTAGAATGAATTGGACGGCATATCTTGGTGTCATCAGCAAATATGCTTATATTGCTATTTATTCCCTCATCTATGTCGTTTATGTAAATTGTGAACAACAACTGACCCCTGAAGAACACCGCTTGTGACATGTCCCCATTCTGATTTCTCCCCATTTACGCAAACTCTGCTGTCTATTTGTCAGCCATGCCTCTACCCAGGAAAAAATTTCTCCTCCTATTCCGTGTGCCTTAAGTTTCCTCAATAGCCTCTGGAGTGGAACTCTATCGAAAGCCTTATGGAGGCTGTCATCCAATTAATTGTTTCACCTTTGTTTACTGTCCGATTTCCTTCAGTTTTGGTACACAAGACAAAGTGTTTTCTCTCTTTCCTGAAAATATTTATCAAAAATATACCTTAAACAACAACTGAGAAGACTGAAAAAGGACTGATTTTCTGAAAATGCCCTTGGGGCGCGATTTATTCCTATATGGGACAACATAAGGTTGTTTGGACACTTGGTGCCGAGAGAGCAATGCTTATACGAATTTTGTTTGGGAGCTTTCCTCTAAATAACTTATCTTTATTTCACAAAAAAATAAAGTTTGTTAGTTCTTGGAATGTTGCAAAAAAATCTGTCCTTTACTCCCACATAACTCCCAAAGTATTTGGAATATTTCCAGAAATATGCCGTAGGAAATTAGAGAAATCATCATTCTATAATTTCTGTGAATATTATTCCATTTAATTAAGTAATAAATGAAGAAATAGGTACATTAGGTGAATAAGTTACTTGCGAGATATTGGCCTGGAACGCCGGCCGGCCCACCGGCAAAAACAAAAAAAAATCGCGAAAATCGCGTTTGTTTGGGTGTATTTCTTAGTAAACTGATGCTCTAGTGTAGTTATTCTCTTCAAAACAACGTTTTCTCTTACTCAAAGACGACATATGAGAGGAGTAACATTTATATCGAAATATTCCCGATGGTCTCTCGCCATATTATGGCTTATTTTATTCAGTCTAGAGTATATAACATGTTTGTATGTTATTTATAGTGTTTATTGTATCATATTAGATCAATTCTGATAGATAAATATGCCGAGATTTGATTAAAAGCAAATATAAGCTAAAAATGAAGTAATTTCTCCTGGCACCCTTGGAGGGGGAGTAGTGCCGAGCGTTCCCAGATGGTCCCGATTCTGGCATTTAAAATAAGCCCCGCCTACTTTTATTGATAAAAAGTTTTCAGTTTTTGAAAGTAACAAAAAAAAAAAAAACGTTTAAAAAAAACAAGGAAAATTTTCCAAGAAATAATGGGTGTGAGCAGACGTGCTCCCCAATCGCCGTCACCAACTGTATTAAAGTAAAAGGACACAAGTGCAACTAATGTGACATTTTTGTGGCAATTTTCGCTCTCCAGGCTTTATCAAGCTTGAAAAGCTCCGGGAGAGCGAAAGTTCCACAATAATGTACTTTTGTTTGACTTGTGTCCTTTTATTTACATTTGTCGGTAATTCTCCCAAACTTTTTACATACCGAATAATGAACATTCATTCGGGTCCTTGTGTTCCCCAAAAGGTTTAAAGTATTTTTTGTATAAAAAAAACCAGTTCCAAAATTTTTTTTCGTTTTTTTTTGAAAAGTGCTCGAAAAATTTCCCCTACACCCTCCTTACTGAAGTCCATATACACAATATCAATTCTTTACCTGATCTACCCCCAAAAAAACACCTTACTAAAAAAAAGTTAGAAAATTGTAAGACAGGAACCCCCCTTTGTAAAACCTGTTGAGGTTCTTTAAATCAATCTGTGCCTGTCAAGAGGTAGAATTGTTTCGGCAGTTATTGATTCCAAAAATTTTCCCCCCTATAAAGGTATGGCTTTTTTTCAGTCCCATAAGTCGGTCAAGCAAAAATCTGGGACAGGATTTGATTGCAGTTATATGGTAATTCCATGATATATTTAAAAAAAAGTGATTTTGTGTCACTTTCCCCCCAAACTCATCATTTCCCCCAAGATTTAAATTAGTACTCTTTGTTGGCAAAAAGGGAAGTCAAGCAGATTGTTTACTCAGTTGGTTCTGTCACAACCCTTTTTAAAAAGCAATTCTGAAACCTATCAAGAAATCACTAGACTCAAGATTTTCCCGTCATATTGTCCCAAAAATTGTTTAAAATTTAAAACTCCCTTAAACAACTTTTCAGATTAGATGCCTTATGAATTTCCTCCCATAACAGCTTACTGCCCTCCCTATCAAGGTTTGGGGGCCTATAAATCATACCCAAAATTAATTTGCCACGTCCTTCGAGAAACTGAAGCCAAACAGATTCTGTTTTCGATGTTCCTAATCTTATATCATGTCTAAGACAACAATTTAAATTTTTTTTGACATACATCAGCACACCACCACCCTTCCTGTTGACCGTATCAGTGTGGAATAGTTTATAACCCTGTATGTTGCATTAAGAAGGCATTTTTCTATGTTTCAGGTTAAACCAGGTCTCTGTTATACCAATAATATCTATATTACCTACACTTGCAAGTAATCTTAACTCATCTATCTTATTTCTTAGACTCCTACTATTTCTATAGTAAACCTTAAGGGAGCTAGTCACTGGTTGCCCTCTACTATTTCTCTTTGTTTGTTGATCAATTGATTTGCCATTACAAGCAACTATATTTTGAATATTGTCTTTTAAACATATCCCTGAGGGGATCCCGGTAATTGCTGTTTTTAACCCTAGTGCTGCAGCCTGTTTGTTTCCCACAAACACCCATACCTCTATAATTTATCAGTTTAAATTAGTAGGCAAGTCATCAATTACCCTCTCGATTGAATTGGCTAATGTAACCACTCCATCCCCAGAGAGATGAACCCCATCCCTTGCATACATATTATGTTTGCCAAAGAATAGGTCCCAATTATCAGTGAATGGGATTGCAAGTTCCTTGCAGTACCTGTCTAGCCAGCAATTTGTTGCCCACTCCCATTCTAGGCAAGATGCGACATATGACTGGGATCCCTCCCTTAGACCTAATTACTTCTACGGCTGACCTGTACTTATCCAGCAGCTCCTCTCTCCTCCCCTTCCCAATGTCATTACCCCCAGCACTAAGACAGATAATGGGCTTGTTCCCATTACCTGCCATAATATTATCCAACCTGCTGACTATGTCACCAACACCAGCTCCAGAAAGACACACTCTCTGTCTGACCTTTCTGTCTGTTACAAAATGCATGGTCCATATATCTTACCTGAGAATCGCCTACTATTAAAATATTCTTACCTTGATTAGCAGGGAAATCAGTGGTACCTTCAACCTCACTAACCACTGAAGTACACTCGTCTTGGAGAACAGAGAATCGATTTCCTACCTTCACATCTTCTCTATTAGCTCTCCTCATCTTCCTTCTTCCTGAACTGTGAACTACTTGCCACTTAAAGCGGCTTCCACTATCACTGCTGGTGACCATTTTCTCCTTACCAGCTAAATCCTTCTCACACTTGCTCTCAAACTCATCTATGCGAAGCTGCGAAGCTTCAGCCTCCTATTTTCCTCCTGAAGAAGTAGAATCTCCTTCCTCAACACTTGAACCTGAGATTCTAAAACACTACAAGCCATGGTGCTTGGTAACAGCCCACGCTAACTCTCAAGAGCTTAGGCAGGTATGACCGCAGGTGACCACTGGCCTGAGCATACAAAAACTGGAGGACCAAGCAGGGATAACAGGGAAGGCACTACAATGGATCAGGGAATACTTGTCAGGAAGACAGCAGCGAGTCGTGGTACGTGGCGAGGTGTCAGAGTGGGCACCTGTGACCAGTGGGGTCCGACAGGGGTCAGTCCTAGGACCAGTGTTGTTCCTGGTATTTGTGAACGACATGACGGAAGGAATAGACTCCGAAGTGTCCCTGTTTGCAGATGACGTGAAGTTGATGAGAAGAATTCATTTGATCGAAGACCAGGCAGAACTACAAAGGGATCTGGACAGGCTGCAGACCTGGTCTAGCAATTGGCTTCTGGAGTTCAACCCCACCAAGTGTAAAGTCATGAAGATTGGGGAAGGGCAAAGAAGAGCACAGATGGAGTACAGTCTATGGGGCCAGAGACTACAAACCTCACTCAAGGAAAAAGTTCTTGGGGTGAGTATAACACAAGGCACATCTGAAGTGCGCATCAACCAAATAACTGCTTCAGCATATGGGCGCCTAGCAAACCTCAGAACAGCATTCTGACATCTTAATGAGGAATCGTTCAGGACCCTGTACACCGTGTACGTTAGGCCCATATTGGAGTATGCGGCACCAATTTTGAACCCACACCTAGCCAAGCATGTAAACAAACTAGAGAAAGTGCAAAGGTTTGCAACAAGACTAGTTCCAGAGCTAAGTGGCATGTCCTACGAGTAGAGGTTAAGGGAAATCAACCTGACGACACTGGAGGGCAGGAGAAATACAAAACACTTAGTGGAATTGACAAGGTGGACAAAGACAGAATGTTCCAGAGCTGAGACAAAGCAACAAGGGGACACAGTTGGAAGTTGAAGACACAGATGAATCGCAGGGATGTTAGGAAGTATTTCTTCAGCCACAGAGTAGTCAGGAAGTGGAATAGTTTGGGAAGCGATGTAGTGGAGGCAGTATCCATACATAGCTTTAAGCAGAGGTATGATAAAGCTCACGGTTCAGGGAGAGTGACCTAGTAGCGACCAGTGAAGAGGCGGGGCCAGGAGCTTGGACTCGACCCCTGCAACCTCAACTAGGTGAGTACACACGCACACACACACACACACACACACCCCACACACACCCCACACACAACACACACAAAACACACAAACAAAACAAAGCACACACAGATGCACACACACACAACACAAAACACACACACACACACACACACACACCACACACACACACACACCCTGCACACACAGGGATCTGGACAGGCTGCAGGGCCTGGTCCAGCAATTGGCTTCTGGAGTTCAAACCCAACCAAGTGCAAAATCATGAAGATTGGGGAAGGGCAAAGGAAACTGCAGATGGAGTACTGTCAAGGGGGCCAAGACTACAAAACCTCACTAAAGGAAAAAGATCTTGGGGGACTATAACACCGGGCACATCTTCGGGAAGCCATATCAACCAAATAACTGCTGCAGCAAATGGGGCCTAGAAAACCCTCAGAACAGCATTCCGACATCTTAATAAGGGAATCTTTTGGGGACCCTGTACACCGTGTACATTAGGCCCATATTGGAAAAATGCGGCACCAGTTTGGAACCCCACACCCTGCCCCCGGGTAAAAAAATTTAGAAAAAGGGGAAAAGGGTTTTTGCAACAGACAAAATTCCAAGAGCTACGGGGGTTAGTCGTACGAGGGGAGGTTAAGGGAAATCAACTTGACGAATTTGGAAAAACAGGAGAGATAGGTGGGAAAATAAAATAAGACAAAAAAAATACTGAGGGAATTGAAAAGGGTTTGGACAAAGAAAAGGGGGTTCAAGAATGGACACGGGCAAAAAGGGGGACACATTGGAATTGAAGACACACATGAATCACGGGAGAAAGTCGGGAATTTAAAAGGGTTGGGGAATGATGTAGTGGAGGAAAGGTTTCCATACATAGTTTTAAAAGGGGTATGTAAAGCTAAAACCGGTTCGGGGAAGAGTGACCTAGGGGCGACCAGTGAAGGGGTTGGGGCCAGGAGCTTGACTCGACCCCCCACAATTTTTCTATAAAGCCCCCCAACCGGGTAAACCCCCAGTGAAACCCAAAAACACTCTAAATCAAAACACCCATGCCAAAACCCCAATGCCCCCACCCACTCTTTACAAACTCCCCCCCCCACAGCAACAACCCATATTTTCCTTCCCAGGCCTCCACTTCCCCCAACCCCAATTCCCCCCCAGACCACACCCTTAAAAAAAAAAAAAAAGGGTTTGAAGGGGGGGGTATAAAAATGAAAGATGGAATAACAAACAAGTATGGGGAGGGGAAACAAAAAAATCAAAGAGAAAAAATTTCCCCCAACATAATGGGCACTCACAGAAAAAAAAACTCACCAAAAATAACAAAATTCAATTTTTCCCATCTGGATATAAAACCCCCGGGAAAGACAGAGGGAGGAGAGGGGGAGGGGGGATTGAAACTGCCTTTAAAAAACCATTGGGGTTTTGAGAAAATAAAAAGGAATGGATGGCACGGGCGAAAGGGACTACTTAAATAGGGAAAAATCCCGTATGGGGGGCATAAGGTGATAATTGGGGTAAAGTACAACCCACCACAGAACTGCAGGGGCCAAGAAAGAAAACGATGAAGGGAACAGAGCAAAGATCGACACACTAGCCCAGGTGGCCAGGAAGGGACACTTTGGGGGGAGCAAAGTTACAAATTATGGGGGATTTCAAACACAAGGGGATTGAAATGGGAAAAACCTTTGGGGCCCCATGGGGTTTCCCCAAACTGGGGACCAAGAAAGGGTGGATGGGGTACTGGAAAAAACCCCAAAGCATAAAAATGTTTAAAAACCTACCCGAGAGAAAAGGAGAGGAAGAACCCCGCAAGGTTGGGCCTTATTCACCATGAGTAGTTCGGACATCGAGGGTTTTCATGTACAAAAGGGCCCCCCGGGGGCTAGTGATCATGTGGTTTTTGTGCTTCGACTACATAGTTGAGCTCCAAGTGGAGAGAGTAGCAGGAAAAGGGTGGGAAAAACCAAAACTAAAAAAGGGGGGAACTACTCAGGCATGAGGAACTTCCTTCAAGACATTCAGTGGGAGAGGGAACTGACAGGAAAACCAGTACAAGAAATGATGGACTATGTGGCAACAAAATGCAAGGAGGCAGAGGAGAGGTTTGTTCCCAAGGGAAACAGAAATAATGGGAAGACAGAGCGAGTCCTTGGTTCACCCAAAGGTGTAGGGAGGCAAAAACTAGGTGTACTAGAGAAGGAAAGGTACAGAAAAACAGAGAACTCAGGAAAATAAAAAAAATCAGCCAAAGAGCCAGAAACAAATATGCACAGATAAGAAGGGAGGCTCAGAACAATTTGAAAATGACATAGCATCAAAAGTAAAGACGACCCGAAGCTGTTGTAACAGCCACATCAGGAGGAAAACAAAAAGTCAAGGCCCAGGTAATCAACGGGGAAAGGGTGTTTGGGGAATTCACAAAAAACGACCGAGAGGTTTGTCAGGAGCTCAACACAAGATTTAAAGAGGTATTTACAGTGGAAACCAGTAGGACTCCAAGAAATCAGAACTGGGGGGCACACCAGCAAGTGCTGGATGAGGACATATAACCAAGGAGGAGGTGAAGAAGCTGCTATGCAAACTTGACACCTAAAAGGCAGTGGGACCAGACAACATCTCTCCATGGGTCCTTAAAGAGGGAGCAGAGATATTGTGTGAGCCATTAACAAAGATCTTCAACACATCTTTTGGGGAAACGGGGCAACTCCCTGAGGTATGGAAAATGGCAAATGTAGCCCCAAATTTTTTAAAAAAGGGAGACAGACATGAGGCACTAAACTACAGACCTGTATCATTAACGTGTATAGTATGCAAGGTCATGGAGAAGATCATCAGGAGGAGAGTGGTGGGGCACCTGGAAAGAAAAAAGTGTATAAATTGACAACCAGCACAGTTTCAGGGAAGGAAAATCCTGTGTCACAAACCTACTAGAGTTTTATGACAAGGTGACAGAAGTAAGACAAGAGAGAGGGGGGTGGATCGACTGCATATTTTTGGACTGCAAGAAGGGCCCTTCGACACAGTTTCCTTACAAAGGTTACGCAAAAGCAGAGGATCAGGCACACATAACAGGAAGGGCACTCAATGGATCAAGAATACCTGACAGAGAGGCAACAACGAGTCATGTACGCTGACGAGGTGTCAGAGTGGGCGCCTGTGACAAGGGGGGTTCCACAGGGGTCATCCTAGGACCTGTTCTGTTCTTATTATATGTGAACGACATAACGGAAGGGATAGACACAGAAGTGCCCTTTGTTTGCAGATGATGCGAAGTTAATGAGAAGAATCAAATCGGACGAGGATCAGGCAGGACTACAAAGAGACCTGGACAGGCTACAAGCCTGGTCCACAACTGGCTCCTTGAATTAACCCTGCCAAATGCAAAGTCATGAAGATTGGGGAAGGGCAAAGAAGACCGCAGACACAATATAGTTTAGATGGCCAAAGACTGCAAACCTCACTCAAGGAAAAAGATCTAGGGGTCAGTAAACACCGAGCATACTCCTGAGGCACACATCAATCAGATAACTGCTGCAGCTACGGGCGCCTGGCAAACCTACGGATAGCGTCCGATACCTCAGTAAGGATTCGTTTAGACTCTGTATAAACCCTCTACGTTTAGGCCCATACTGGAGTATGCAGCACAGTTTGGAATCCACACCTAGTCAAGCACGTCAAGAAATTAGAGAAAGTGCAAAGGTTTGCAACAAGACTAGTCCCAGAGCTACGGGGGTTTTTCCTACGAAGAAAGGTTTTAGGGAAATCGGCCTGACGACACTGGAGGACAGGAGGGTCAGGGGGGACATGATAAGACATATAAAATACTGCATGGAATAGACAAGGTGGACAAAGGGCGGGGGATTTCCAGAGATAGGACACAGACACAAGAGGTCACAATTGGAAGTTGAAGACTCAGATGAATCCACGGGATGTTAGGAAGTATTTCTTCAGTCATAGAGTAGTCAGGCCATGGAATAGCCTAGAAAGTGATGTGGTGGAGGCAGGAACCATACATAGTTTTAAGGCGAGGTATGATAGAGCTCATGGGGCAGGGAGAGAGAGGACCTAGTAGCAATCAGCGAAGAGGCGGGGCCAGGAGCTGTGAATCGACCCCTGCAACCACAAATAGGTGAGTACAAATAGGTGAGTA
The DNA here is from genome assembly GCF_026875155.1 of Cherax quadricarinatus. Classification (NCBI taxonomy): domain Eukaryota; kingdom Metazoa; phylum Arthropoda; class Malacostraca; order Decapoda; family Parastacidae; genus Cherax; species Cherax quadricarinatus. Next base: position 32,512,566 of record NC_069425.1, read on the forward strand.
CACACACACACGCACGCACACACACACACGCACACAAAGACCTGTCTTTCGATAAGTCAGACACCATTGCAAATATGTTATACCTATTTAAATAAAATTATAAAGAAGTTAAAAGCCTACTGTATATTAATATCATAAATTATGTAAAAAAATTTTTTTTAACTTTTGTAAATCAGGAAATTAGTTTTGAATTATTATATTTAAATTGTTATAATACAATTAGGGTAGTGTTTGATATATATTTATTTTGTACCGATAGATATTTCAGGATAATAAGAATTATCTGGTAATTTGATCAACTGACTTTCCGGATGCAGCACATGCATCCATAACCTTGACAGTCTCCCACGTTTATGAAGCCATTAACACAGTCCTTCTTGTCTTGAACACAAAAGCCTTTGACGGCAGTGCACGACTTCAGGAGGCTGTATAGCAATTTTCTGCGCGCTCTCCATCGACACCATGCCTAACCCTTCCAGGGTAGGGTAGGTGCCTGAGTCCGAGCCTTTAGCTCATAAGACTGTCATTCCCATTTGCTCCCTTGGGGCGGGGATGGCAGACCAGAGAGGCCTAGCTTGTGGCTAGGCCTGGGGACAGTTGGTCCCAAAGATGAGGAGGTACTTGTGCCTCCTCCCATGGGAGACTTAGGTCTCAGACACTCCCTAAAGAGGGAGCCAAGGCCGGGCCACCACTTGGAAAAGGCCCGGGCCGGGAGAATACCGGCTAATCTTTAATAATAAAATAATCTGCGCGCTCTCAAAAAAAGTCGAAAAATTATGGAAATTGAGTTATTTATACAGAAAAATGGCTTAACTCTTTGGCAACACAATGGTACCAGAATGAATGTTCATTTATATCAGGTATGGTGACGGCGATATAGGTAGCGAGTCTGCTCACAGCCCATATATTTTTTTGGAATTTTTTCCTTGTTTTTTATCTCTTTTTCTTGCATTACTCTTTCTATTATAATAACTGACTATTTGGCATCGTAAAACAGTAGGCGGAGCTTATCTGTAGACTTAGAGCCAAACAGGAACCATATGGGAACGCTCGGCCGTGTTCCCACTCCAGAGAGTGCCAGGAGAAATCACTTCTTTATTACTTCTTATATATCAACTCTACGGGTTATTTATCTATCAGAATTGGTCTAATATGATATAATAAACACTATAAATAACATATAAACATGTTATATACTCTAAACTGAATAAAATAAGCCATAATATGGCGAGAGACCATTGGGAATATTTCGATAAAAATGAGTTCATACTCTCATATCGACTCCATGTCGTATTCTTTGGTCTCTGAGTAAGAGAAAACGGTGTTTTGAAGAGGTTAACTGCACTACAACATCAGTTTACTAAGAAATACACCCAAACAAACGCGATTTTCGCTATTTTTTTTTTTTTTTTTTTTTTTGAGACGGTGGGCCGGTCGGCGCTCCAGGCCAATATCTCGAAAGTAACTTATTCACTTTACGGTACATAGTCTGCCTTTATTACTTAATTAAATGTAATAATATTCACAGAAATTGTAGAATAATGTTTTCTGTAATTTCCAATTAATCATTTTTTTAAATATTCCAAATAATTTGGGAGTTATGTGGGAGTAAAGGGCAGACTTTTTGAAACATTCCAAGAACTAACAAACTTTATATTTTTGTGAATAAAGATAAGTTATTTAGAGGAAAGGTACTAATTACAAATTCGTATAAGCATTGTTCTCTCGACACCAAGTGTCCAAGCAACCTTACGTCGTCCCATATAGGACAAGCAACCTGCCAAAGGGCATTTTCAGTAAATCAGTCCTTTTTCAGTCATTTCTCAGTTGTTGTTTAAGGTATATTTTTGATAAATATTTTCAAGAAAGAGTGAAAACATGTTGTCTTGTGCACCAAAACTGGAGGAAATCGGACGGTAAACAAAAAAGCAACATTTAATGCTGATACAGCCTCCTTCAGTGACGTACATTGCTTGGCACAACATTTGCAATTTTTTCCCCAAGTTACAAATGCCTGAAGTCACTCGCTCATTTCTTGCGCAGGTTAATTTGCAATGGCCCCCCTCATACAACAAACATGATCTGGTATTTGGGCATTGTGGAAATTTATTTGGTCCCTAAAGTTCCACAGGACAGATCCAGCATGGCCATGATGGAACGGCTGAGCCGGATGGCCCTTAAAACCCTCCCAAACAAACATCATTCTCTCTAGTTGGCGATGGATTGTTGGTAGCCATTTATTTAATTTATAGATTTACTCTTCAGGGAAGAAGTAGGTAGTTTTACTGGTAGTACACTATTATTTGGATCATTGAGACAACTGTAGATAATAATAATGTAGACCTAAGACCTTAACATAGGTAGTAATAGGCCGATAATGTATGCAAACACTAGGATAAAGTTAGCTAGGGAGAACTGGCAGCCTCTTCCATCAGGCCCATACAGTAAGACAAGACCTCCACTTTTATCTCGTAGATTTCTGGCCAGTGTCTGGGGAGATTGTGAGTGAGTTTGAACTGTGGGCCTGGTGCAACAGGCAGTGCATGCCCAGTAAGTACCAGTGTCTCAGAGCAGTCTGGAAGCTAGTGTCCATGTCTGCATAGTTATACTAGGGGATACATACCCTCTTGGATATAGGAATTTCTGAGGTGCAGGCAGGACACTAATTACGATTGAATATTACAGGAATTAAGGCTCCCGGTTGCACGTGGTTTCTGAGGGGAAGTCCAAAGGGGCTAAGGCTAAGCTTAGGGAAGTTGAAGATCAGGATATATGCTGCAACACCAAGTAACTTAGTCCTTTATATGTGCATGCAGGCGAGTTTCTTGCAACATCAATCATTTTTTAAAATCTGTCCTATAAGCCACTTGTGAGGCTGAGGTTCCCACCTCAGAGCTCGGTGTCAACAGAGTTTGCCAGGGTAGGCGACTCACTTGGAGGCAGTCCACACAAATTTTCACATGCATGCTGTGGAACAGTCATATGTTGAACTGCGACTCTTGACTTTCCTTAATACATAAATGATGTAAGGTTCTATTATTCATTTTTGAAAGTCTCATTCAACGCCAGAACTCATGAGGTAAACATCTTTCTCGCCACAACTCGGAGAGAACAAACGAAAGCACACACACATACACACACACACACACACCACACACACACACACACACACACACACACACACACACACTCACCTCACTCACTCACACACACACACACACACACACACACACACACACACACACACACACACACATACACACACAAAGACCTGTCTATGGATAAGTTCCTCTGACAACTAGTTACTAGCATACGTCATTGCAAATATTTTGTAACTATTTAAATAAAATTATATAAAAATTTAAAAGCCTACTGTATATTAATATCATAAATAATGTATTTCTTTTAACTGTTTTCTAAATCAGGAAACTAGCTTTTGTATTAATATATTTAAGTAGTTGTAGTCATTTAGAGTAGTGTTTGATATCTGTTATATATTAGTTTTGAATTGATAGATATTTTAAGGTAACAGGAATAATTTGTTAATTTGATCAACTTACGTTCATGGCTGCAGCACATGCATCCATAACCTTCACAGTCTCCCACGTTTATGAAGCCATTAACACAGTCCTTCCGGTCTTGAACACAAAAGCCATTGATGTCAGTGCACGACTTCAGTGGCGTGCATTGCTTGGCACAACACTTACAATTTGTTCCCAAGTTACAAATGCCGGGAGTCACTCGCTCATTTCTTGCGCAGGTTGATTTACACTGACCTCCCTCGTACAACAAGCAGGATCTGGTGTTTGGGCATGCTGTGGAACAGTCATATGTTGAACTGCGACTCTTGACTTTCGTTAATACATAAATGAATTAAGGCTCTATTATGCATTTTCAAAAAGTCTCAATGAAAGCCAGAACTCATGACATTAACATCTTTCTGGCCACAACTCGTTGAGAACAAATGAAAACACGCGCTCGCGCGCAAGCACACGCACACGCACACACAACACACACACACACACACACACACACACACACACACACACACACACACACACACACACACACACACCTGCGCAAGAAATGGACTGCAAGAAGGCATTTGACACAGTTCCTCACAAGAGATAAGAACATAAGAACATAAGAAAGAAGGAACACTGCAACAGGCCTACTGGCCCATGCAGAGCAGGTCCATGTCCCCCCCGGATTAGACCAATGACACCCCCCCCCCGGATAAGCCCAGTGACCCACCCAGTCTGGTCACCTTCACTCAAGGATGGAGCACTACACCAGACCCAGCAGCACAAGCTAGTCAGGTCCAACTCACACCCACCCACACCCACTCATGTATTTATCTAACCTATTTTTAAAACTACACAACGTTTTAGCCTTTAATAACTGTACTCGGGAGTTTGTTCCGCTCATCCACAACTCTATTACCAAACCAGTGCTTTCCTATATCCTTCCTGAATCTGAATTTTTCCAACTTGAAACCATTGCTGCGAATCCTGTCTTGGCTGGAAATTTTCGGCACGCTATTTATATCCCCTTTATTTATTCCTGTTTTCCATTTATACACCTCAATCATATCCTCCCTAATTCTACGCCTTTCGAGAGAGTGCAGATTCAGGGCCCTCAGCCTATCCTCATAGGGAAGATTTCTGATACATGGGATCATCTTTGTCATCCTCCTCTGTTCGTTTTCCAGCATAGTCTAGTAAAAGGACACAAGTGCAACTAATGTGACATTTTATTGTGGCAACGTTTCACTCTCTAGGAGCTTGGTCAAACCGATGACAAAGCTCATAGAGAGCGAAACGTTGCCACAATAAAATGTCACATTGGTTGAACTTGTGTCCTTTTACTTTACATATTGTCGGTAATTCTGCCAACATTATTACACAGCATAGTCTAAATGAGGCCTAACCAAGGATATATAGAGTTGAAGAACAACCTGAGGACTTCTATTATTTATACTTCTAGATATGAAGCCAAGAATTCTGTTAGCTTTATTGCGAACACTAATGCACTGTTGTCTTGGTTTTAGATTACTGCTAACGGGAACTCCTAAATCCTTTTCGCAATCAGTAGTATTAAGATCTACATTTAGCTTATATGTGGCATGGTTATTTAACTGTCCAACATTTAGAACTTTGCATTTGTCAATATTAAACTGCATCTGCCACTTCTCCGACCATTGCACCAGTTTATTCAAATCATCCTGGAGTGCTCTAATGTCCTCATTAGAATGAATTGGACGGCATATTTTGGTGTCATCAGCAAATTTGCTTATGTTGCTATTTATTCCCTCATCTATGTCATTTATGTAAATTATGAACAACAACTGACCCCTGAAGAACACCGCTTGTGACTTGTCCCCATTCTGATTTCTCCCCATTTTTGCAAACTCTGCTGTCTATTTGTCAGCCATGCCTCTACTCAGGAAAAAATTTCTCCTACTGTTCTGTGTGCCTTAAGTTTCCTAAATAGCCTCTGGTGTGGAACTCTATTGAAAGCCTTACGGAGGCTGTCATCCAATTAATTGTTTCTCCTTTGTTTACTGTCCGATTTCCTTCAGTTTTGGTACACAAGACAAAGTGTTTTCTCTCTTTCCTGAAAATATTTATCAAAAATATACCTCAAACAACAACTGAGAAGACTGAAAAAGGACTGATTTTCTGAAAATGCCATTGGGGCGCGATTTATTCCTATATGGGATGACGTAAGGTTGTTTGGACACTTGGTGCCGAGAGAGCAATGCTTATACGAATTTTGTTCAGGAGCTTTCCTCTAAATAACTTATCTTTATTTCACAAAAAAATAAAGTTTATTAGTTCTTGGGATGTTGCAAAAAAATCTGCCCTTTACTCCCCCATAACTCCCAAAGTATTTGGAATATTTCCAGAAATATGCCGTATAAAATTAGAGAAATCATCATTCTATAATTTCTGTGAACATTATTCCATTTAATTAAGTAATAAATGAAGAAATAGGTACATTAGGTAAATAAGTTACTTTCGAGATATTGGCCTGGAACGCCGGCCGGCCCACCGTCTCGAAAAAAAAAAAAATCGCGAAAATCGCGTTTGTTTGGGTGTATTTCTTAGTAAACTGATGATGCTCTAGTGTAGTTATTCTCTTCAAAACACCGTTTTCTCTTACTCAAAGATGACATATGAGAGGAGTAACATATTCATATTGAAATATTCCCGATGGTCTCTCGGCACATTATGGCTTATTTTATTCAGTCTAGAGTATATAACATGTTTGTATGTTATTTATAGTGTTTATTATATCATATTAGATCAATTCTGATAGATAAATAAGCCGTAGAGTTGATATATAAGCTGATATAAGCGTAATAATGAAGTAATTTCTCCTGACTCTCTCTGGAGCGGGAGTACTGCCGAGCATTCCCAGATGGTGCCTGATTGGCTGGCACTCTACGAATAAGCTCCGCCTACTTTTATATGATGCAAAGTAGTCAGTTATTAGAAAGAATAATGCAAGAAAAACGATAAAAAAAACAAGGAAAATTTTCAAAGAAATATATGGGTTGTGAGCAGACGTGCTACCCATATCGCCATCACCATACCTGATATAAATGAACATTCATTCTGGTACCATTGTGTTGCCAGTTAAGCTATTTTTCTGTATAAATAACTCAATTTCCATAATTTTTCGATTTTTTTGAGAGCGTGCGGAAAATTGCCCTACAGCCTCCTTTCTGAAGTCCATATACACAATATCATATTCATTACCATGATCTACCTCCCCAAACACCTTAGTAAAAAAAAGTTAGTAAATTCGTAAGACAGGAAGCCCCTTTGTATAACCGTGTTGAGGTTCATTAATCAATCTGTGCCTGTCAAGATGGCTACGAATTGCTTCGGCAGTTATTGATTCCATAAATTTTCCCACTAAAAGTGGGACCAAGTAAACCAAGTCCTAACCGATATAAGCTGGGAAGATATACTAAGCAACACAGACCCCAACTTATGCCTAGAACAGATTAACTCGGTGGCACTCGATGTATGCACAAGGCTTATTCCTCTAAGAAAAAGGAGGAGTAGATGTAAAATAGAAAGAGACAGGCGCTCCCTTTACAGGCGACGGAAAAGAATAACAGAGCGGCTAAAAGAGCTCAATATATCTGAAATGCGTAGGGAGACACTGGTCAGAGAAATAGCAAGCATCGAACTTAAGCTAAAAGAATCCTTTAGGAGTCAGGAATCGCGGGAAGAACTAAAAGCCATAAATGAAATCGAAAGAAACCCAAAGTATTTCTTCTCCTATGCCAAATCAAAATCTTGAACAACGTCCAGTATTGGGCCCCTACTTAAACAAGATGGGTCCTACACAGATGACAGCAAGGAAATGAGTGAGCTACTCAAGTCCCAATATGGCTCGTGATAGGGGCAAGAAGCCCCTATCACGAGCCTTTTCCATCCTATGGAGAGGGAGCATGGACACGGGGGTCGTCCCACAGTTACTAAAAACAACAGACATAGCCACACTCCACAAAGGGGGCAGTAAAGCAACAGCAAAGAACTACAGACCAATAGCACTAACATCCCATATCATAAAAATCTTTGAAAGGGTCCAAAGAAGCAAGAACACCACCCATCTAGAAACCCATCAGTTACACAACCCAGGGCAACATGGGTTTAGAACAGGTCGCTCCTGTCTGTCTCAACTATTGGTTCACTCTCACAAGGTCCTAAATGCACTAGAAGAAAAAAAGGGAATGCAGATGTAATATATACAGACTTTGCAAAAGCCTTCGACAAGTGTGACCATGGCGTAATAGCGCACAAAATGCGTGCTAAAGGAATAACAGGAAAAGTCGGTCAATGGATCTATAATTTCCTCACTACCAAACACAGAGAGTATCGCCCAACAGAGTAAAGTCTGAGGCAGCTACGGTGAAAAGCCTGTTCCACAAGGCACAGTACTCGCTCCCATCTTGTTCCTCATCCTCATATCCGACATAGACAAGGATGTCCAGCCACAGCACCGTGTCTTCCTTTGCAATGACACCCGAATCTGCATGACAGTGTCTTCCATTGCAACACTGCAAGGCTCCAGGGCGACATCAAACCAAATCTTTCAGTGGGCTGCAGAAAACAATATGAAGTTCAACGATGAGAAATTTCAATTCCCTCAGATATGGTAAACATGAGGAAATTAAATCTCATCAGAGTACAAAAAAAATTTTCTGGCCACAAAATAGAGAGAAACACCAACGTCAAAGACCTGGGAGTGATTATTCGGAGGATCTCACCTTCAAGGACCATAACATGTATCAATCGCATCTGCTAGAAAAATGACAGGATGGATAATGAGAACCTTCAAACTAGGGGGGCGAAGCCCATGATGACACTTTTCAGGTCACTTGTTTCTATCTGGGCTGAATTTTGGGCGCCCACTAACGCACCTTTCAAGGAAAGGTAAAATTTGCCGCCCCTAAAAAATGACAAGAATTTTCACGGGGGGTGCTTTAAGGGAAGATAAAACACCTAAATTTCCCTGGGACGCTTGGGGTTCCTAAACCTGTATTCCCTTGGCCGCGGAGGGAGAGATACATGTTTTTAAAACACCTGGAAAATCCTAGGGGGAAAACTATTACCGAACTTGCCACGAAAATCACCCACAAACGAAAGAAAAAGACTTGGCAGACGATGCCCAACCATCCCCCCAATGAAAACCCGGATTTCATTAGAAAGTTAAGAGACCTACAAAAAAGTGTCGGGGGCCCCAAAGACTTTTTCAACTGCCTCCCACACCAAAAGGGGGGATTACCAACAAAACCCCGGCAGTCTTAAAGGCTGGCAACTGGGCAAGCACCTAAAGGAAAATTCCTGATCACCAGGGTGTGGCCGTAACGTTGGTTTACGTGCAGCCCCGCAGCAAACAGCCTGTTTACAGGCGCTGATCCAAACCCGGAGGGCCCGGGGCACAGACCGGGCCGCGGGGGGGTTACCCCCCGGGAAATCCCTCCAGGTAAACTCCAGGTAAACCCCCCACCTGGTCAAGCACATCAAGAAGTTATTTGAAAGTACCCAAAAGGTTTTTCAAAAAAGGCTAGTTTTCCCGAGCTCAAGGGGAAAGTCGTACGAAAAAAAGGGTTTAAGGGAAAACGGACCGAAAACCCCAAAAGGAAAAGAAGGGCAGGGGGGACATGATAACGACATACCAAAATACCTTTCGGGGGAAAAGACAAGGGGACAGAGTTTGGAAAGTTCCAGAGAGGGGACCAGGGAAAAAGGGGGCACAACTGGAAGCAAGAATCAACGAGTCACAGGGACGTTAGGAATATTTCTTCAGTCAAAGAGTTTTCAGCAAGTGGGAAAACCCAGCAAGTGAATTTCTGGGGGCAGGGAAACCCAAAAATAGTTTTAAGAAAAGGGATGACAAAGCCAGGAAACAGAGAAGAGAGGGTCCAAAAAGCGAATTTTTAAGAGCGGGGGCCCAGGAGCGAGTCTCGACCCCTGCAACCACAATTAGGTGAGTACAATTAGGTGAGTACACACACACACACACACACACACACACTCCAGGAGTTCAATCCCACCAAGTGCAAAGTCATGAAGATTGGGGAAGGGCAAAGAAGGCCGCAGACGGAGTACAGTCTAGGGGGTCAGAGACTACAAACCTCACTCAAGGAAAAAGATCTTGGGGTGAGTATAACACCAGACACATCTCCTGAAGCGCACATCAACCAAATAACTGCTGCAGCATATGGGCGCCTAGCAAACCTCAGAACAGCATTCCGACATCTTAATAAGGAATCATTCAGGACCCTGTACACCGTGTATGTTAGGCCCATATTGGAGTATGCGGCACCAGTTTGAACCCACACCTAGCCAAGCACGTGAAGAAACTAGAGAAAGTGCAAAGGTTTGCGACAAGACTAGTCCCAGAGCTAAGAGGTATGTCCTACGAGGAGAGTAAGGGAAATCAACCTGACGACACTGGAGGACAGGAGAGATAGGGGGACATGATAACGACATACAAAATACTGAGAGGAATTGACAAGGTGGACAAAGACAGGATGTTCCAGAGATTGGACACAGTAACAAGGGGACACAGTTGGAAGCTGAAGACACAGATGAATCACAGGGATGTTAGGAAGTATTTCTTCAGCCACAGAGTAGTCAGTAAGTGGAATAGTTTGGGAAGCGATGTAGTGGAGGCAGGATCTATACATAGCTTTAAGCAGAGGTATGATAAAGCTCACGGCTCAGGGAGAGTGACCTAGTAGCGATCAGTGAAGAGGCGGGGCCAGGAGCTCGGACTCGACCCCCGCAACCTCAACTAGGTGAGTACACACACACACACACACACACACACAGTGTTGGAGACAGTGTAGTGGGTCATAAGCGCCAGGCTCCGGGAATCTTAGTGCTTTTAGGGCTTGTTTTAGCAGCTAGAAGCAACCAGTGTTAGTGAGAACGTCAGTGAACAACCCTTCAACTGATAACCAATGTATTAGCAAAAATAAATAAAGTAAAGGCGAGAGAAAGCCTGAAATTATACAACAAAATTTCAAAGTGCCAGTTCGTTGAGGCCTAGTTGGCACTTGTTGCCACACTGTTACAAATATACAAAGTACAAAGCGAGTGACTAAAGAGAAAATATCAAATAGAATTAAGAGAGGTTGGCTAACGAGAAACTGTGATGTAGCACACAGCCAACGTGAACAAGCTAGCCAGAAAGGGGATATATATATATATACATACTTATACATAAATATATATAAGCAGAGGTGGTGGCAGCAGTAGGCCTGAGGAAGTAGGCTGCCATAACATAACAGGTTGGGTATCATCACAAATAAGAAGTGTACTTACCAAAAGTGAAGTGTAAATTATAAAAGTAGCAGTATACAAGTGATAAGTGTGGTAAATGAGGACTCAAAAGGGCAACGAGAAAAGAATAGCTGAAGAAGTCAGAGGTGGAAGGGCGAGGTGCACGAGTCATCGTACAGCGAGCATCATACAGCGAGCATCGTACATCAGGCATCTGGATGGACGTCCCCTCTGAGGAGTAACGTACAAATCACCTGTTTGTGGTTGGCAGGAGGTTTTTGAGTGGTAGAGCCGGCCCTACGGTCACTGGTAGCTCGCATCTAAACCCTGCTCCAGAGCGATTATCATACACACAACACCTAGCAGTAGTAGGAAGATAAAATTTGTAGGAGCAAGGATTAGGCAGGAGGATTAAGTCGTGGCTAATGGGACTACAGCCCTGACATCAGTTTCGAGGAGATTATATTTGACACAAAGACAGTACTATCTGAGAAGCAAGTATCTGGGTACACATGTAGTAAAAGGTAGTACATAAATGGGTGAAAGGAAAGGACTCGTTTTACCACACGCTAGTATTAGAATTATTAGAATTACTCTCAGTGTAAATGGTTTTCTTATTAGTTATTACGGATACACAGAGGTGAAATGTATTTCTGGGACATTATAAAACAACTGACGTGCTCACACACCACACGCACGCAACACATAACACACTCCGGGGCCAGGAGCTGAGTTCTCGACCCCTGAAACCACAAACTAGGTGAGTACCACACCCACTCATTCACACAGCTGTCCTTGGGAATTTGACCGCGTCCCCTAACCCCCCACACATCTTTCCCTCCCCACACAGACCTTTCCCTCACCCCGCTCTTGCCTCACTCCCTCTATCGTTCTTCCCCCCTCCCTCGCGTTTTCTCTCTCTCATAGCCTTTTCCTCCCCTCTCCCCTACTCTCACACTCTCTCTCCCCTCTCCTCTCCCCCTCTCTCCCCCTCTCTACCCTCTCTCTCCCTCTCTCTACTCTCTCTCCCTCTTTCTCCCTCTCTCTCCCTCTCTCACCCTCCTCTCCCTCTCCCTCTCCTCCTCTCTCCCTCTCCCTCTCCCTCCCTCTCTCTCCCTTTCTCCCTTCCCTCCCTGCCCCCTCTCCCTCCCTCTACTCTCTCTCTCTCTCTCTCTCTCTCTCTCTCTCTCTCTCTCTCTCTCTCTCTCTCTCTCTCTCTCTCTCTCCTCTCTCTCTCTCTCCCTATATAGGCTTCTCTCTCCTTCTCCCTTTTTTCCATATTTCTACCCTCCCTCACATTTCTCTCTCTCATAGCCTTTTCCTTCACCCTCCTTTCTCGTCTCCCTGTCTTCTGTCTCTGTCACTCTCTCTCTCTCTCTCTATCTCTCTCTCCATCTCTCGCCTCTCTCTCTCCACTCTCTACTCACCCTTCTTTCTCCCTCTTCTCTACCCTTTCTCTCCCCCTCACATTTATCTTTCTTTTCTCTCTCCCTCTCTCTCTCTCACTCTATCCCCCTCTCCTCTCCTCTCTCTCTCTTCTCTCTCTAATAGGCTTCTCTTCCATCTCCCTTTTTCTATATTTCTACCCTCCCTCACATTTCTCTCTCTCATAGCCTTTTCTCTCCACCCTCCTTTCTCTGTCTCTCTTTTTTCTCTCTCTCTCTCTCTCTCTCTCTCTATATATATATATATATATATATATATATATAATTATATATATATATTTATTATAGATATTATATTATTTATTATTTTTTTTTATTCACAATGGCCGATTCCCACCAAGGCAGGGTGGCCCGAAAAAGAAAAACTTTCACCATCATTCACTCCATCACTGTCTTGCCAGAAGGGTGCTTTACACTACAGTTTTTAAACTGCAACATTTAACACCCTCCTTCAGAGTGCAGGCACTGTACTCCCATCTCAAGGCACTCAAAGCCGGCCTGCCGGTTTCCCTGAATCCCTTCATAAATGTTACTTTGCTCACACTCCAACAGCACGTTCAGACATTGAGGACATCACTTACGAGAGGCCCCTTGGAGCTAGCGATCATGTGGGTGGCTGCTGAGTTTTGATTATTAGTAGAGTTACAAGTGGGAGAAGGTAACAGGAACTGATGGGGTCAGGCCAAACTATTAAAAGGGGGACTACACAGGTATGAGAAACTTCCTGCAGGAGGTTCAGTGGGACAGAGAAATGGTAGGAAAATCAGTAAACGAGATGATGGAATATGTGGCAACAAGTGCAAGGAGGCAGAGGAAAGTTTTGTTCCCAGGGAAACAGAAATTATAGGAAGACCAAAACGAGTCCTTGGTTTACCCGAAGGTGTAGAAAGCCAAAAACTATAAGTGCAACAGAGAATGGAAAAGGTTTACAGGAGGCATAGGATCCAGGAAAACAGGAGATTAGTAGGAAGAGCCAGAAACGAGTATGCACAGATAAGGAAGGGAGGGCCCAGCGGACAGTACCCCCGAAAACGACATAGCATCGAAGTCAAAATCTGACCCGAAACTGCGGTATAGCCAACATTGGATGGAATACAACAGTCAAGGACCAGGTGATAAGGTGAGAGATATGAAGGTGGAGAACTCCAAGAAACGATCAATCTGAGGTAATGTGAGGAGCTCAACACGAGATTTTAAGGAAGTACATTAAAGTTAGAGTCTGAAGGATTCTGGGTGGGACTGACCAGCATGGGGACACCAGCAAGGAATACACCAACAAGTGTTGGACGACATACATACAGATGAGGAGGAGGTGAAGAAATGCTAAGGGACATCGTACCTCAAAGGCAATGGGATGGACAACATCTCCCAAGTGGGTCCTTAGAGAGGGTGCAGAATGTTGTGATGCCACTTACCACAATCTTCAACACGTCCCTAGAAACTGGGGGCAACTACCTGAGGTATGGAAGACGGCAAAAAATGTAGTTCCCATTTTTAAAATAGGTGACAGAAAAAGAGGGCACTAAACTATAGACCTGTGTCATTGAGTGTATAGTATGCAAAATCTATGGGAGAAGATTATCAGGAGGAGAGTGGTGACCCTGAACGGAACAAGAGTATAAATGCCAACCAGCTCGCGATTCCATGGAAGGCATTCCTGTGTCACAAAACCTTCTGGAGTTTTATTGATAAAAATAACAGAAGTATGACACGAGAGAGAGGGGTGGGTTTGATTGCATCTTCTTGGACTGCAAGAAGGCCTTTAAACAGTTCCTCACAAGAGAATTAGTGCAGAAGCTAGGCATCAGGCGCATAGATAGGGACAGGCACTGCAATGGATCAGAGAATCCTGACAGGGAGGGACAACAACGAGTCATGGTACGTAATGATGCATCACAGTTGGGCACTGTGAACAAGCGGGGTCCCACAGGGGTCGGGTCCTAGGACAATGCTATTTTTGGTATATGTGAACGACATGATGGAAGGGTTTAGACCTCAGAAGTGTCCATGTTTGCAGATAGATGTGAGTTAATGAGAGAGAATTTAAAATTGATGAGGACCAGGCAGGACTTCAAAGAGACCTGGACAGACTGGACACTGGTCCAGCAAAAATGGCTTCTCGAATGTAATTCTGCCAAATTGCAAAGTCATTGAGATAGGGAAGGGCACAGAAGACCACAGACCGAGTATGGTAGTATGGCCAAAGACCGTATCCTCACTCAAGAAGAAAGATCTTGGGGTGAGTATAACACGAGGCATGTCTCTCCAGAAGCACACATCAACCAGCTCCATAACTGCTGCAGCATATGGGCGCCTGCAAACTGAAGAACAGCTTCCTGATACCTTAGTTAAGGAATCGTTCAAGACACTGTACACCGTGTATGTCAGGCCCACATACTGTGAGTATGCAGCACCTGTTTGGAACCCACACTTGATAAAGCACGTCAAGAAACTAGAGAAAGTAAAAGGTGCGACAACGGTTAGTTCCAGAGTTAAGGGGAATGTCCTTGTTGAGATTAAGGGAAATCGGCCTGACGACACTGGGAGGAACAGGTGTGGGTCAGGGGAGACATGATTAAACGACCATATAAAATACTGCATGGAATAGATAAGGTGGACAAAGACTGGATGTCAGGGAAGGGGACACCAGAATTAAGTAACAATTGGAAGTGAAGACACAAATGAGTCAGTGAGATATTAGGAAGTATTTCTTCAGTCATAGAGTTGTAAGGCAGTGGAATAGCCTAGAAAATGACGTAGTGGGGCAGGAAACCATACAAGTTTTAAACGTAGGTTTGATAAAGCTCATGGAGCGGGGGAGCGAGAGAGAGGGCCCCAGTAACAACCGGTGATGAGGCGGGAGCCAGGAGCTAAGACTCGACCCCTGCAACCACAAATAGGTGAGTACAAATAGGTGAGTGAGTACACACACACACACTCACTCACACACTCACACACCACCCACTCACACACACACACACACACACACACACACCCACACACACACACACATACACACACAAAGACCTGTCTATGGATAAGTTCCTCTGACAACTAGTTACTAGCATACATCATTGCAAAAATTTTGTAACTATTTAAATAAAATTATAAAAATTTAAAAGCCTACTGGAATATTATATCTTGAATATGTTATTTCTTTTAACTGTTTTCTAAATCAGGAAAACTAGCTTTTACCTTTGTATTAATATATTTAAGTCGTTGTAGTCATTTTGAGTTGTGTTTGATATACTGTTATATATTAGTTTTGAATTTGATAGACATTTTTAAGGTAAACAGGAATAATTGTTAATTTGATAACTATACGTTCGTGGCTGCAGCACATGCATCCATAACCTTGACAGTCTCCCTCGTTTATGAAGCCATTAACACAGTCCTTACGGTCTTGAGCACAAAGTAAGCCACTTGATGTCAGTGCACGACTTCAGTGGCGTCATTGCTTGGCACAACACTTACAATTTTTTCCCAAGTCCAAATGACGGGAGTCACTCGCTCTTTTCTTGCGCAGGTCTAATTTACCACTGACCTCCCGTACACATGGCAGGATCCGTGTGTTTGGGCATGCTGTGGAAAGTATATGTTGAACTGCGGACTTTGGACTTGTGTTAATACAATATATGATTTAAGGCTCTATTATTCATTTTCGAAGTTCAATTAAAGCCAGGCTCATGAGATTAACATCTTTCTGGCCACAACTCGTTGAGAACAAACGAACACGCACTCGCGGCAAGCCACACGCACACACAACAGCCACACACACACACACACACAACACACACCACACACACACACACACACACACACACACAAACACTCAACACACACACCACAAACCACAAACACACACCTGACACAAGAAATGGCCTGCATTTTCTGTGCAGGCCTGTTGCAGTGTTGTTCCCTTCTTTCTTATGTTCTTATTGTTCTTAGTCTCTTGTGTGGAACTGTGTCTAACGCCTAAGAAAATAAGAAAGAAGTGAAGTAAACAATGCAAGAGGGTGTTGGCCCTACTAGGCAGAGGTCCCTTACATTTAAGAACATAAGATCATAAGAAAGAACGTAAAAAACACACACTCACCAACACTCACTCACACAAATCACACACACCATTCACATACACACATACACACATACACACATACACACATACACACACAAAGACCTGTCTATGAGATAAAGCTTCCTCTGACAACTAGTTACTAGCATCGTCATTGCAAATATTTTGTAACTATTTAAATAAAATTATATAAAAATTTAAATGCCGATGTATATTAATATCATTGAATAATGTATTTCTTTTTAACTGTTGTCTAAATCAGAAAACTAGCTTCTGTATTAAATATATTTAAGTAGTTGTAAGCATTTTGAGTTAGTGTTTGATATCTGTATATATTAGTTTTGAATTGATAGATATTTTAAGGTACAGGTAATAATTTGTTAATTTGATCAACTTACGTTCCTGGCTGCAGCACATGCATCCATAACCTTGACAGTCTCCCACGTTTATGAAGCCATTAACACAGTCCTTCTGGTCTTGAACACAAAAGCCATTGATGTCAGTGCACGACTTCAGTGGCGTGCATTGCTTGGCACAACACTTACAATTTGTTCCCAAGTTACAAATGCCGGGAGTCTCTCGCTCATTTCTTGCGCAGGTTAATTTACACTGACCTCCTTCGTACAACAAGCAGGATCCAGTGTTTGGGCATGCTGTGGAACAGTCATATGTTGAACTGCGATTCTTGACTTTCGTTAATACATAAATGATTTAAAGCTCTATTATTCATTTTCGAAAAGTCTCAATGAAAGCCAGAACTGATGAGATTAACATCTCTCTGGCCACAACTCGTTGAGAACAAACGAACACACGCTCGTGCGCAAGCACACGCACACACCCGCACACACACACACACACACACACACACAACACACACACACACACACACACACACACACACACACACACACACACACACACACACACACACACACACCTGCACAAGAAATGGACTGCAAGAAGGGGTTTGACACAGTTCCACACAAGAGATAAGAACATAAGAACATAAGAAAGAAGGAACACTGCAACATGCCTACTGACCCATGTGGAGCAGGTCCATGTCCCCCCCCGGATTAGACCAATGACACCCCCCCCCGGATTAGTCCAGTGACCCACCCAGTCTGGTCACCTTCACTCAAGGATGGAGCACTGCACCAGACCCAGCAGCACAAGCTAGTCAGGTCCAACTCACACCCACCCACACCCACTCAGGTATTTATCTAACCTATTTTTAAAACTACACAACGTTTAAGCCTTAAAAACTGTACTCGGGAGTTTGTTCCACTTACCCACAACTCTATTACCAAACCAGTGCTTTCCTATATCCTTCCTGAATCTGAATTTTTCCAACTTGAAACCATTGCTGCGAGTCCTGTCTTAGCTGGAAATTTTCGGCACGCTATTTATATCCCCTTTATTTATTCCTGTTTTCTATTTATACACCTCAATCATAAATTCCCTAATTCTACGCCTTTCGAGAGAGTGCAGATTCAGGGCCCTCAGCCTATCCTCATAGGGAAGATTTCTGATACATGGGATCATCTTTGTCATCCTCCTCTGTACGTTTTCCAGAGCATTTATATCCATTCTGTAATACGGTGACCAGAACTGAGCAGCATAGTCTAGTAAAAGGACACAAGTGCAACTAATGTGACATTTTATTGTGGCAACGTTTCGCTCTCTAGGAGCTTTGTCAAACCGATGACAAAGCTCCTAGAGAGCGAAACGTTGCCACAATAAAATGTCACATTGTTAGGTAAGACACATATGCAACAGTCAGACAACTTTATTCCGAAACGTTTCGCCTACACAGTAGGCTTCTTCAGTCGAATACAGAAAGTAGGCAGGAACAGTAGAGATGTGAAGACGATGTAATCAGTCCATCACCCTTAAAGTCGTAGAATTTGAGGTTGTCAGTCCCTCGGCCTGGAGAAGTTCAGTTCCATAGTCAGGAACTATCTGGAAATAAATGGTATAAATACCGACACAATGGCAATATAAACACAAATGCAGTATAATGTGATCCTTTATTGACTACGTTTCGCCCACACAGTGGGCTTTTTCAAGTCACAAACAGAACTACCTGGGGTGGAAGGAACGCGAGTATTTATAGTCCGGCTGAGGTCAGGTGAAGAATGCTGCATCTGATGATGTACCGAGTTGGGTTGTAGAGTCTAAAAACTTGGGTAGCTTGGAAAGGAGACTGGACAAGTTTGTGAGCAGACCTTCTACAGTGTTCTTATGTGGGATAGCGATGAAGAAGTTTCTTGGCAAGTGGTTCAGCTATGTTATAGAAGCCACTATTCTGGTTGAAGTTGTCGGATATAGAAATAAGTGATGATTCCAGGATTCTTCGGTATTGAGTGTTGTCTTCTGTGGCGATAAGTCTTGAGTTTCTGTAGTTTATCAAGTGGTTGTGTGAATTACGGTGTTGTACGCAGGCATTCCTTGTGTCGTCAGACCTGCTTGCGTATTGGTGTTCTGAAATACGTGTTTGGAGGTCCCTTGATGTTTCGCCCACGTATAACTTGTTGCAGTCATTACAAGGGATTATGTATACCCCTGCAGAGGATGGAGGCTTGTCCTACCTACTACTGGTGATGTCCTTGATGGTCGTGGTTGTGGAGGTAGATACTTGGAATGATGTTTTGGCAAAGATGTTGGAAACATGTTTGGCAATGGAGTTGGTGGGAAGGACTATGTATCTCTTCTCGGCAGTGTCTTCTCTGGGTGTGTTGAAGATGTTTAGTGCTCGCCGTCTGCAGTCTCTGATGAAGTGACGAGGATAGTGGAGTTTGGAAAATACCTGTTCAATTATAGTGCATTCTTCCTCAAGGAACTCGTTGCTGCAGATTCTGAGTGCACGCAGGAAGAAGCCTATAATTACACCACGTTTGGTTTTGGTGTCGTGGTGAGAGTAGAAGTGGAGAAGATCGTTTTGGTTGGTGGGTTTTCGATAGACTTTAAAACGAAGTTCGTGGTCAGCTTTGCAGAGTAGAACATCAAGGAAAGGAAGAGTGTTGTCGACCTCTTCTTCAAGTGTGAACTGGATTGAAGGCTCGACCTGGTTGAGCTTGTCTTGGAGAGCTTGAACGTTGAAGCGTTTAGGAGTTATGAGGAGAATGTCGTCAACATAACGGAGCCAGGTGACAGACGAAGAATAATGGTGGAGAAACGTTCGGCTTCTAGATGTTCCATGTATAGGTTCGCTAGGACTGCACTGAGTGGCGAACCCATGGGTAGTCCAAAAGTCTGCTGAAAGAGGTGATTTTCAAAAGAGAAACACGTAAAGCCAACACATAGTTCAACCAGGTCGATGAAGTCGCTGGCTGGAATGGGAAGATCAAGTGAATCGTCAATTTTCTTGCGCAAGAGATCGATGGCTTGTTTAGTAGGTACTTTAGTGAATAGGGAAGTCACGTCAAGGCTGGAAAGTTTCTTGTTCCTGATGTTGATGTTGCGAATGCGATTGAGAAGATCACCTGAGTGTTTGAGATGTGCTGGACTGATAGTGCCCAAGAGTTTCGAGAGGTGTTTGGCGAGAATTCCTGAGAGCTTGTGGGGAGCACTGCCTATTCCCGAGGATATGGGCCTCAGTGGGATACCAGGCTTGTGAGTCTTTGGCAGGCCGTACATTCTGGCAGGTCTGGGGTTGCTGGGCATGGTGTGCAGAAGTTTCTTCCCTTGTTCTGAGCTCCTCAGAATGCAGCGAGTCCTTTGAAGAAAAGTTTTAGTAAGGTTGTCCACTTGGTTAGTTGTGAGAGGTTTGTAGGTATCTGGGTCATTAAGTAGATTGAGCATTTTGTTCCTGTAATCGTCAGTGTTCATGATAACAACACCACCTCCTTTATCAGCGGTGGTGACCCTGATGGTCGTGTCTTCTGCTAAACCTTTGAGTGCATTGATGTAACGTCGGGGTATGACTGGGGAGCTGCGTGTTGAGATGGCTGCTGAGATGATGCCTTGAAGATAGCCTTTTTGGAAGTCGGAGTCATTGTGTCTGTAGTTTTTGGCGATGAAATTGAGGTCTTGTTTTGGTTTCGTAATTCCTGTTGCGAATTTGAGGCCTAAGCTGAGGGCTTCAGTTTCTGTGGTTGACAGTGGACGAGATGAAAGATTTTGAATAATTTCAGGTCTTCCTAAACTTTTCCAATTACTATTATCGCAGAGTGTTTGTAGTTTCCTAGTAAGTCTGATCTTCTGTTGAACATTCGCTGTGGTAACTCTGCTGCGAATGATTTCGGCGGTGCGTCTGTTCATGTTGCCCCGGAGTGTTGTGCCTAGTGTTCTAGCTTGGAGAAAAGCTTCCTTTGTAGCACCGCCGAAATCATTCGCAGCAGAGTTACCACAGCGAATGTTCAACAGAAGATCAGACTTACTAGGAAACTACAAACACTCTGCGATAATAGTAATTGGAAAAGTTTAGGAAGACCTGAAATTATTCAAAATCTTTCATCTCGTCCACTGTCAACCACAGAAACTGAAGCCCTCAGCTTAGGCCTCAAATTCGCAACAGGAATTACGAAACCAAAACAAGACCTCAATTTCATCGCCAAAAACTACAGACACAATGACTCCGACTTCCAAAAAGGCTATCTTCAAGGCATCATCTCAGCAGCCATCTCAACACGCAGCTCCCCAGTCATACCCCGACGTTACATCAATGCACTCAAAGGTTTAGCAGAAGACACGACCATCAGGGTCACCACCGCTGATAAAGGAGGTGGTGTTGTTATCATGAACACTGACGATTACAGGAACAAAATGCTCAATCTACTTAATGACCCAGATACCTACAAACCTCTCACAACTAACCAAGTGGACAACCTTACTAAAACTTTTCTTCAAAGGACTCGCTGCATTCTGAGGAGCTCAGAACAAGGGAAGAAACTTCTGCACACCATGCCCAGCAACCCCAGACCTGCCAGAATGTACGGCCTGCCAAAGACTCACAAGCCTGGTATCCCACTGAGGCCCATATCCTCGGGAATAGGCAGTGCTCCCCACAAGCTCTCAGGAATTCTCGCCAAACACCTCTCGAAACTCTTGGGCACTATCAGTCCAGCACATCTCAAACACTCAGGTGATCTTCTCAATCGCATTCGCAACATCAACATCAGGAACAAGAAACTTTCCAGCCTTGACGTGACTTCCCTATTCACTAAAGTACCTACTAAACAAGCCATCGATCTCTTGCGCAAGAAAATTGACGATTCACTTGATCTTCCCATTCCAGCCAGCGACTTCATCGACCTGGTTGAACTATGTGTTGGCTTTACGTGTTTCTCTTTTGAAAATCACCTCTTTCAGCAGACTTTTGGACTACCCATGGGTTCGCCACTCAGTGCAGTCCTAGCGAACCTATACATGGAACATCTAGAAGCCGAACGTTTCTCCACCATTATTCCTTCGTCTGTCACCTGGCTCCGTTATGTTGACGACATTCTCCTCATAACTCCTAAACGCTTCAACGTTCAAGCTCTCCAAGACAAGCTCAACCAGGTCGAGCCTTCAATCCAGTTCACACTTGAAGAAGAGGTCGACAACACTCTTCCTTTCCTTGATGTTCTACTCTGCAAAGCTGACCACGAACTTCGTTTTAAAGTCTATCGAAAACCCACCAACCAAAACGATCTTCTCCACTTCTACTCTCACCACGACACCAAAACCAAACGTGGTGTAATTATAGGCTTCTTCCTGCGTGCACTCAGAATCTGCAGCAACGAGTTCCTTGAGAAGAATGCACTATAATTGAACAGGTATTTTCCAAACTCCACTATCCTCGTCACTTCATCAGACACTGCAGACGGCGAGCACTAAACATCTTCAACACACCCAGAGAAGACACTGCCGAGAAGAGATACATAGTCCTTCCCACCAACTCCATTGCCAAACATGTTTCCAACATCTTTGCCAAAACATCATTCCAAGTATCTACCTCCACAACCACGACCATCAAGGACATCACCAGTAGTAGGTAGGACAAGCCTCCATCCTCTGCAGGGGTATACATAATCCCTTGTAATGACTGCAACAAGTTATACGTGGGCGAAACATCAAGGGACCTCCAAACACGTATTTCAGAACACCAATACGCAAGCAGGTCTGACGACACAAGGAATGCCTGCGTACAACACGTAATTCACACAACCACTTGATAAACTACAGAAACTCAAGACTTATCGCCACAGAAGACAACACTCAATACCGAAGAATCCTGGAATCATCACTTATTTCTATATCCGACAACTTCAACCAGAATAGTGGCTTCTATAACATAGCTGAACCACTTGCCAAGAAACTTCTTCATCGCTATCCCACATAAGAACACTGTAGAAGGTCTGCTCACAAACTTGTCCAGTCTCCTTTCCAAGCTACCCAAGTTTTTAGACTCTACAACCCAACTCGGTACATCATCAGATGCAGCATTCTTCACCTGACCTCAGCCGGACTATAAATACTCGCGTTCCTTCCACCCCAGGTAGTTCTGTTTGTGACTTGAAAAAGCCCACTGTGTGGGCGAAACGTAGTCAATAAAGGATCACATTATACTGCATTTGTGTTTATATTGCCATTGTGTCGGTATTTTATACCATTTATTTCCAGATAGTTCCTGACTATGGAACTGAACTTCTCCAGGCCGAGGGACTGACAACCTCAAATTCTACGACTTTAAGGGTGATGGACTGATTACATCGTCTTCACATCTCTACTGTTCCTGCCTACTTTCTGTATTCGACTGAAGAAGCCTACTGTGTAGGCGAAACGTTTCGGAATAAAGTTGTCTAACTGTTGCATATGTGTCTTACCTAACAACCTGTCGGTATTGTATACCATTTTGATGTTCAAAATGTCACATTGGTTGCACTTGTGTCCTTTTACTTTACATATTGTCGGTAATTCTGCCAACATTATTACACAGCATAGTCTAAATGAGGCCTAAACAAGGATATATAGAGTTGAAGAACAACCTGAGGACTTCTATTATTTATACTTCTAGATATGAAGCCAAGAATTCTGTTAGCTTTATTGCGAACACTAATGCACTGTTGTCTTGGTTTTAGATTACTGCTAACGAGAACTCCTAAATCCTTTTCGCAATCAGTTTACCTGGAGTTTACCTGGAGAGAGTTCCGGGGTCAACGCCCCCGCGGCCCGGTCTGTGACCAGGCCTCCTGGTGGATCAGAGCCTAATCAACCAGGCTGTTGCTGCTGGCTGCACGCAAACCAACGTAAGAGCCACAGCCCGGCTGGTCAGGAACCAAATTTAGGTGCTTGTCCAGTGCCAGCTTGATTATTAAGATCTACATTATTTAGCTTATATGTGGCATGGTTATTTAACTGTCCAACATTTAGAACTTTGCATTTGTCAATATTAAACTGCATCTGCCACTTCTCCGACCATTGCACCAGTCTATTCAAATCATCCTGGAGTGCTCTAATGTCCTTATTAGAATGAATTGGACGGCATATTTTGGTGTCATCAGCAAATTTGCTTATGTTGCTATTTATTCCCTCATCTATGACGTTTATGTAAATTGTGAACAACAACTGACCCCTGAAGAACACCGCTTGTGACGTGTCCCCATTCTGATTTCTCCCCATTTATGCAAACTCTGCTGTCTATTTGTCAGCCATGCCTCTATCCAGGAAAAAATTTCTCCTCCTATTCCGTGTGTCTTAAGTTTCCTCAATAGCCTCTGGTGTGGAACTCTATTGAAAGCCTTACGGAGGCTGTCATCCAATTAATTGTTTCTCTTTTGTTTACTGTCCGATTTCCTTCAGTTTTGGTACACAAGACAAAGTGTTTTCTCTCTTTCCTGAAAATATTTATAAAAAATATACCTCAAACAACAACTGAGAAGACTGAAAAAGGACTGATTTTCTGAAAATGCCCTTGGGGCGCGATTTATTCCTATATGGGACGACGTAAGGTTGTTTGGACACTTGGTGCCGAGAGAGCAATGCTTATACGAATTTTGTTCAGGAGCTTTCCTCTAAATAACTTATCTTTATTTCACAAAAAAATAAAGTTTGTTAGTTCTTGGAATGTTGCAAAAGAATCTGCCCTTTACTCCCACATAACTCCCAAAGTATTTGGAATATTTCCAGAAATATGCCGTATAAAATTAGAGAAATCATCATTCTATAATTTCTGTGAATATTATTCCATTTAATTAAGTAATAAATGAAGAAATAGGTACATTAGGTGAATAAGTTACTTCCGAGATATTGGCCTGGAACGCCGGCCGGCCCACCGTCTCGAAAAAAAAAATCGCGAAAATCGCGTTTGTTTGGGTGTATTTCTTAGTAAACTGATGCTCTAGTGTAGTTATTCTCTTCAAAACACCGTTTTCTCTTACTCGAAGACGACATATGAGTGGAGTAACATATTCATATCGAAATATTCCCGATGGTCTCTCGCCATATTATGGCTTATTTTATTCAGTCTAGAGTATATAACATGTTTGTATGTTATTTATAGTGTTTATTATATCATATTAGATCAATTCTGATAGATAAATAAGCAGTAGAGTTGATATATAAGCTGATATAAGCGTAATAATGAAGTAATTTCTCCTGGCTCTCTCTGCAGCGGGAGTACTGCCGAGCGTTCCCAGATGGTGCCTGATTGGCTCGCACTCTACGAATAAGCTCCGCCTACTTTTATACGATGCAAAGTAGTCAGTTATTAGAAAGAATAATGCAAGAAAAAACGATAAAAAAAACAAGGAAAATTTTCCAAGAAATATATGGGTTGTGAGCAGACGTGCTACCCATATCGCCGTCACCATACCTGATATAAATGAACATTCATTCTGGTACCATTGTGTTGCCAAAGAGTTAAGCTATTTTTCTGTATAAATAACTCAATTTCCATAATTTTTCGATTTTTTTGAGAGCGCCCAGAAAATTGCCCTACAGCCTCCTTACTGAAGTCCATATACACAATATCATATTCATTACCATGATCTACCTCCCCAAACACCTTAGTAAAAAAATTAGTAAATTCGTAAGACAGGAACGCCCCTTTGTAAAACCGTGTTGAGATTCATTAATCAATCTGTGCCTGTCAAGATGGCTACGAATTGCTTCGGCAGTTATTGATTCCATAAATTTTCCCACTATGAAGGTAAGGCTTATTGGTCTATAGTTCGAAGCCAAGGACCTGTCACCTGCCTTGTAAATAGGTATTACATTTGCCACTTTCCACTTATCAGGTACTATACCAGTTTGTAGTGATATGTTAAAAAGATTAGCCTAGGGTATGCTAAGTTCCTCTTTACATTCCTTTAACACCCTTGCAAATAGTTCAACAGGGCCTGGGGATTTGTTAGGTTTTAGTTTCTCTATTTGTCTGAGGACCATGTCACTAGTTACCCCATTTGTACATAGTTTATTATCATCCTGTTCTACATAATCTATTATTTCAGGAATATCGCTAGTATTTTCCTGGGTGAAAACTGAGAGGAAGTAGGAATTGAGAATTTCACACATATCCTTATCACTGTCAGTGATCTGACCAGAGTTACTCTTAAGTGGGTCAATCTTGTCCCGAATCTTACCTCTGTATACCGGAAAGAACCCTTTTGGGTTAGTCTTTGAATCCCTTGCGACCTTAGCCTCATAATCCCTTTTTGCTTTTCTTATTCCTTCCTTTATTTCTCTCTTTAATTGAATATATTTATTTCTTAACTGCCCATCCCCTCTTTTGTTACGCCTATATATGCCACTATTTTGACCAATGAGATGTTTTAATCTATTGTTCATCCATTTGGGATCATTTTTTTTAGATCTAATTTCCCTACTCGAAACAAAAGTTGTCTGGGCAGCTAGAACTATGCTCTGAAAAACGTCATATTGGCAACCAAGATCATCTACCTGACCCATAGTCAGGACATCCCAATTTAACCCACCCAGGTAATTTTTCAGTCCCATGAAGTCGGTCAAGCGAAAATCTGGGACAGAGATTTGATTGCAGTTATCTGGGTAATTCCATGATATATTGAAACTAAGTGATTTGTGATCACTTTCCCCAAGCTCATCATTAACCTTAAGATTATTAATTAGTGACTCTTTGTTGGCAAGAAGCAAGTCAAGCAGATTGTTTACTCTAGTTGATTCTGTCACAACCTGTTCTATAAAGCAATTCTGAACCGTATCAAGAAAGTCACTAGACTCAAGATTTCCTGTCATATTGCTCCAGTCAACTTGTCTAAAGTTAAAATCTCCCATTATCACAACATTTTCAGATCTATATGCCTTATGAATTTCCTCCCATAACAGCTTACTGCCCTCCCTATCAAGGTTTGGGGGCCTATAAATAATACCCAAAATTAATTTGCCACGTCCTTCGAGAAACTGAAGCCAAACAGATTCTGTGTTCGATGTTTCTAATCTTATATCATGTCTAAGACAACATTTAATTTTTTTCTGACATACATCACCACACCACCACCCTTCCTGTTGACCGTATCAGTGTGGAATAGTTTATAACCCTGTATGTTGCATTCAGAAAGCATTTCTTGGTGTTGTCGAGTCAGGACCAGTCAGCGCCTCCCCCCTTCTCCGCTGGGGGAGAGGGGGAGGGCGTGTGTAGTAAACAGTGACCCTCTCATAACGCCTCACCCCTGCGCGTCTCCCCCGCCTCACCCACCCAACTCCCAGCGCCACCCCATCAGTAGAGGGTACTTCTCCCCTAACCCACGATGTCAGCGATGGCACTGCAGGGAGTGCCGGGCTCATAGGAACTTCCACTACAGGGACGGCATCTTGGAGTTCGACCGCGAGGCAGCTGTCAGGTGTGCCACAGGCAGTGTGCTCGTGCAAGCAGCAGATCCCGGGGCAACTTGCTGCTGTTTGCAATGGCTGTCTACCGAGGAGAGACAGGCACATAGCAACATCTGTTGTTGGGGCAATGGATGAATTCCCTGCTATGTTTGTTAACTGCTCATTACTCTGTAATTTGTCTATGATTGAAATCATGTGATAACATGTTTATCATTCATTACCTTTGAAACTTGTCATGATTTTGACCAGCTCTACAGCTCATTACCTTTGTAAATTCTCATGATTAATGTGTTTATGATTCATTACCTTTGCAATTATTCATGAGTGTGACCAGCTCTACATGGAGCTCATTACCTTTGTAACTTGGTCATGATTATGACCAGATCTAGTTCATTACCTTTGTAACTTGCTCAGCTATCAAAACTTTGGAGTCCAGTCCCTGGACCAATTATGTACCTCTGTAATCTTTTGACTACAGCCCACAGGATGGGTATGGGGTGCATAATAAACATATTAAACTAACTAACTCTATGTATCCGGTTGAACCAGGTCTCTGTTATACCAATAATATCTATATTACCTACACTTGCAAGTAATCTTAACTCATCTATCTTATTTCTTAGACTCCTACTATTTCTATAGTAAACCTTAAGGGAGCTAGTCACTGGTTGCCCTCTACTATTTCTCTTTGTTTGTTGATCAATTGATTTGCCATTACAAGCAACTTTATTTTGAATATTGTCTATTAAACATATCCCTGAGGGATCCCGGTAATTGCTGTTTTTAACCCTAGTGCTGCAGCCTGACTGTTTCCCACAAACACTCATACTTCTATAATCTATCAGTTTAAATTCCTAGGCAAGTCATCAATTACCCTCTCGATTGAATTGGGTAATGTAACCACTCCATCCCCAGAGAGATGAACCCCATCCCTTGCATACATATCATGTTTGCCAAAGAATAGGTCCCAATTATCAGTGAATGGGATTGCAAGTTCCTTGCAGTACCTGTCTAGCCAGCAATTTATTGCCCACTCCCATTCTAGGCAAGATGCGACATATGACTGGGATCCTCCCTTAGACCTAACAACTTCTACGGCTGACCTGTACTTATCCAGCAGCTCCTCTCTCCTCCCCTTCCTAATGTCATTACCCCCAGCACTAAGACAGATAATGGGCTTGTTCCCATTACCTGCCATAATATTATCCAACCTGCTGACTATGTCACCAACACCAGCTCCAGAAAAACACACTCTCTGTCTGACCTTTCTGTCTCTGTTACAAAATGCATGGTCCATATATCTTACCTGAGAATCGCCTACTATTAAAATATTCTTACCTTGATTAGCAGGGAAATCAGTTGAACCTTCAACCTCACTAACCACTGAAGTACACTCGTCTTGGAGAACAGAGAATCGATTTCCTACCTTCACATCTTCTCTATTAACTCTCCTCATCTTCCTTCTTCCTGAACTGTGAACTACTTGCCACTTAAAGCGGCTGCCACTATCACTGCTGGTGACCATTTTCTCCTTACCAGCTAAATCCTTCTCACACTTGCTCCCAAACTCATCTATGCGAAGCTTCAGCCTCCTATTTTCCTCCTGAAGAAGTAGAATCTCCTTCCTCAACACTTGAACCTGAGATTCTAAAACACTACAAGCCATGGTGCTTGGTAACAGCCCACGCTAACTCTCAAGAGCTTAGGCAGGTATGACCGCAGGTGACCATTGGCCTGAGCATACAAAAACTGGAGGACCAAGCAGGGATAACAGGGAAGGCACTACAATGGATCAGGGAATACTTGTCAGGAAGACAGCAGCGAGTCGTGGTACGTGGCGAGGTGTCAGGGTGGGCACCTGTGACCAGTGGGGTCCCACAGGGGTCAGTCCTAGGACCAGTGTTGTTTCTGGTATTTGCGAACGACATGACGGAAGGAATAGACTCCGAAGTGTCCCTGTTTGCAGATGACGTGAAGTTGATGAGAAGAATTCATTCGATCGAAGACCAGGCAGAACTACAAAGGGATCTGGACAGGCTGCAGACCTGGCCTAGCAATTGGCTCCTGGAGTTCAACCCCACCAAGTGCAAAGTCATGAAGATTGGGGAAGGGCAAAGAAGACAGCAGACGGAGTACAGTCTATGGGGCCAGAGACTACAAACCTCACTCAATGAAAAAGTTCTTGGGGTGAGAATAACACCAGGCACATCTCCTGAAGCGCACATCAACCAAATAACTGCTTCAGCATATGGGCGCCTAGCAAACCTCAGAACAGCATTCCGACATCTTAATAAGGAATCGTTCAGGACCCTGTACACCATGTATGTTAGACCCATATTGGAGTATGTGGCACCAGTTTGGAACCCACACCCAGCCAAGCACGTAAACAAACTAGAGAAAGTGCAAAGGTTTGCAACAAGACTAGTTCCAGTAGAGGTTACGGGAAATCAACCTGACGACACTGGAGGGCAGGAGAGATAGGGGAGACATGATAACGACTTACAAAATACTTAGGGGAATTGACAAGGTGGACAAAGACAGGATGTTCCAGAGCTGAGACACAGCAACAACGGGACACAGTTGGAAGTTGAAAACACACATGATTCACAGAGTAGTCAGGAAGTGGAAAAGCTTGGGATGTGATGTAGTGCAGGCAGGACCCATACATAGCTTTAAACAGGGGTATGATAAAGCTCACGGTTCAGGGAGAGTGACCTAGTAGCGACCAGTGAAGAGGCGGGGCCAGGAGCTTGGACTCGACCTCCATGCAAACTCAACTAGGTGAGTATATACACACACACACACACACACACACACACACACACACACACACACACACACACACACACACACACACACACACACACACACAAAGACCTGTCTTTCGGTAAGTCAGACACCATTGCAAATATGTTATACCTATTTAAATAAAATTATAAAAAAATTGAAAGCCTACTGTATATTAACATCATAAATTATGTAAAATTTCTTTTTTCACTTTTCTAAATCAGGAAATTAGTTTTGAATTATAATATTTAAATTGTTATAACTCAATTAGGGTAGTGTTTGATATATATTTATTTTGTACCGATAGATATTTCAGGATAATAAGAATTATCTGGTAATTTGATCAACTGACTTTCCGGGCTGCAGCACATGCATCCATAACCTTGACAGTCTCCCACGTTTATGAAGCCATTAACACAGTTCGTCTTGTCTTGAACACAAAAGCCTTTGACGGCAGTGCACGACTTCAGGACGCTGTATAGCAATTTTATGCGCGCTCTCAAAAAAATCGAAAAATTATGGAAATTGAGTTATTTATACAGAAAAATGGCTTAACTCTTTGGCAACACAATGGTACCAGAATGAATGTTCATTTATATCAGGTATGGTGACGGCGATATGGGTAGCGAGTCTGCTCACAGCCCATATATTTTTTTGGAATTTTTTCCTTGTTTTTTTATCTCTTTTTCTTGCATTACTCTTTCTATTATAATAAATGACTATTTGGCATAGTCAGTTATATGGGAACGCTCGGCAGTGTTCCCGCTCCAGAGAGTGCCAGGAGAAATCACTTCTTTATTACGCTTATATCAGCTTATATATCAACTCTGCGGGTTATTTATCTATCAGAATTGATCTAATATGATATAATAAACACTATAAATAACATACAAACATGTTATATACTCTAAACTGAATAAAATAAGCCATAATATGGCGAGAGACCATCGGGAATATTTCGATATAAATGAGTTCCTACTCTTATATCGTCTCCATGTCGTATTCTTTGGTCTCTGAGTAAGAGAAAACGCTGTTTTGAAAAGGTTAACTGCACTAGAACGAGATTTTCGCGATTTTTTTTTTTTTTTTTTAGACGGTGGGCCGGCCGGGGCTCCAGGCCAATATCTCGAAAGTAACTTATTCACTTTACGGTACATAGTCTGCCTTTATTACTTAATTAAATGTAATAATATTCACAGAAATTGTAGAATAATGTTTTCTGTAATTTCCAATTAATCAGTTTTTTTAAATATTCCAAATAATTTGGGAGTTATGTGGGAGTAAAGGGCAGATTTTTTGCAACATTCCAAGAACTAACAAACTTTATTTTTTTGCGAAATAAAGATAAGTTATTTAGAGGAAAGGTACTAATTACAAATTCGTATAAGCATTGTTCTCTCGGCACCAAGTGTCCAAACAACCTTAAGTTGTCCCATATAGGACAAGCAACCTGCCAAAGGGCATTTTCATTCGCTGCCTGGATGAGGTAGAGTGCAGTCGTGCTTTGCACCCCTCTGGAGTTTACCTGGAGAGAGTTTCGGGGGTCAATGCCCCTGCGGCCCGGTCTGTGACCAGGCCTCCTGGTGGATCAGCGCCTGATCAGCCAGGCTGTTGCTGCTGGCTGCACGCAAACCAACGTACGAGCCACAGCCCGGCTGATCAGGAACTGACTTTAGGTGCTTGTCCAGTGCCAGCTTGAAGACTGCCAGGGGTCTGTTGGTAATCCCCCTTATGTGTGCTGGGAGGCAGTTGAACAGTCTCGGGCCCCTGACACTTATTGTATGGTCTCTTAACGTGCTAGTGACACCCCTGCTTTTCATTGGGGGGATGGTTGCATCGTCTGCCAAGTTTTTTGCTTTCGTAGTGAGTGATTTTGTGTGCAAGTTCGGTACTAGTCCCTCTAGGATTTTCCAGGTGGTATATAATACATGTATCTCTCCCTCTGCGTTCCAGGGAATACAGGTTTAGAAACCTCAAGCGCTCCCAGTAATTGAGGTGTTTTATCTCTGTTATGCGCGCCGTGAAAGTTCTCTGTACATTTTCTAGGTCGGCAATTTCACCTGCCTTGAAAGGTGCTGTTAGAGTGCAGCAATATTCCAGCCTAGATAGAACAAGTGACCTGAAGAGTGTCATCATGGGCTTGGCCTCCCTAGTTTTGAAGGTTCTCATTATCCATCCTGTCATTTTTCTAGCAATGCGATTGATACAATGTTATGGTCCTTGAAGGTGAGATCCTCCGACATAATCACTCCCAGGTCTTTGACGTTGGTGTTTCGCTCTATTTTGTGGCCAGAATTTGTTTTGTACTCTGATGAAGATTTAATTTCCTCATGTTTACCATATCTGAGTAATTGAAATTTCTCATCGTTGAACTTCATATTGTTTTCTGCAGCCCACTGAAAGATTTGGTTGATGTCCGCCTGGAGCCTTGCAGTGTCTGCAATGGAAGACACTGTCATGCAGATTCGGGTGTCATCTGCAAAGGAAGACACGGTGCTGTGGCTGACATCCTTGTCTATGTCGGATATGAGGATGAGGAACAAGATGGGAGCTAGTACTGTGCCTTGTGGAACAGAGCTTTTCACCGTAGCTGCCTCGGACTTTACTCTGTTGACGACTACTCTCTGTGTTCTGTTAGTGAGGAAATTATAGATCCATCGACCGACTTTTCCTGTTATTCCTTTAGTGCGCTATTACGCCATGGTCACACTTGTCGAAGGCTTTTGCAAAGTCTGTATATATTACATCTGCATTCTTTTTGTCTTCTAGTGCATTTAGGACCTTGTCGTAGTGATCCAGTAGTTGAGACAGACAGGAGCGACCTGTTCTAAACCCATGTTGCCCTGGGTTGTGTAACTGATGGGTTTCTAGATGGGTGGTGATCTTGCTTCTTAGGACCCTTTCAAAGATTTTTATGATATGGGATGTTAGTGTTATTGGTCTGTATTTCTTTGCTGTTGCTTTACTGCCCCCTTTGTGGAGTGGGGCTATGTCTGTTGTTTTTAGTAACTGAGGGACGACCCCCGTGTCCATGCTCCCTCTCCATAGGATGGAAAAGGCTCGTGATAGGGGCTTCTTGCAGTTCTTGATGAACACAGAGTTCCATGAGTCTGGCCCTGGGGCAGAGTGCATGGGCATGTCATTTATCGCCTGTTCGAAGTCATTTGGCGTCAGGATAACATCGGATAGGCTTGTGTTAATCAAATTTTGTGGCTCTCTCATAAAAAATTCATTTTGATCTTCGACTCTCAGTCTGGTTAGCGGCTTGCTAAAAACCGAGTCATATTGGGACTTGAGTAGCTCACTCATTTCCTTGCTGTCATCTGTGTAGGACCCATCTTGTTTAAGTAGGGGCCCAATACTGGGCGTTGTTCTCGATTTTGATTTGGCATAGGAGAAGAAATACTTTGGGTTTCTTTCGATTTCATTTATAGCTTTTAGTTCTTCCCGCGATTCCTGACTCCTAAAGGATTCTTTTAGCTTAAGTTCGATGCTTGCAATTTCTCTGACCAGTGTCTCCCTACGCATTTCAGATATATTGAGCTCTTTTAGCCGCTCTGTTATTCTTTTCCGTCGCCTGTAAAGGGAGTGCCTGTCTCTTTCTATTTTACATCTACTCCTCCTTTTTCTTAGAGGAATAAGCCTTGTGCATACATCGAGTGCCACCGAGTTAATCTGTTCTAGGCATAAGTTTGGGTCTGTGTTGCTTAGTATATCTTCCCAGCTTATATCGGTTAGGACTTGGTTTACTTGGTCCCACTTTATGTTTTTGTTATTGAAGTTGAATTTGGTGAATGCTCCTCGTGACTAGTCTCATTTTGTCGGTCTGGGGCTCCTCGCATACATGTCTGAACCTCAATTATGTTGTGATCTGAGTATATTGTTTTTTGATATGGTGACATTTCTTATCAGATCATCATTGTTAGTGAATATGAGGTCTAGTGTATTCTCCAGTCTAGTAGGCTCTATTATTTGCTGGTTTAAATTGATTTGTGCAGAGATTTAAAAGCTCGTGTGAGTGTGAGTTTTCATCAGAGCTGCCTCCTGGTGTTATTACTGCAACAATATTATTTGCTATATTCCTCCATTTTAGGTGCCTTAAATTGAAATCCCCCAGGAGCAAGATGTTGGGTGCAGGAGCTGGAAGATTTTCCAGACAGTGGTCAATTTTTAACAGCTGTTCCTGGAATTGCTGGGATGTTGCATCCGGAGGCTTGTAGACTACCACAATGACTAGGTTTTGGTTCTCGACCTTTACTGCTAAAACTTCCACTACGTCATTTGAGGCATTAAGCAGTTCTGTGCAAACAAGTGACTCTGCAATGTACAGGCCAACCCCCCCCCTTTTGCCTGTTCACTCTGTCACATCTGTATAGGTTGTAACCTGGGATCCATATTTCATTGTCCAAGTGATCCTTTATGTGGGTCTCAGTGAAAGCCGCGAACATTGCCTTTGCCTCTGCAAGCAGTCCACGGATGAAAGGTATTTTGTTTGTTGCTGGCTTTAGACCCTGTATATTTGCAAAGAAGAATGTTATCGGACTGGTGGTATTGTTGGTACTGGGGGGGATTTTTTTTCCGGCATTAGTATCTGTATCTGTTGGTTGGAGTGGAGGCCATCGACTGTGGTTCCACTCCAGGAATGACTGGATTTGGTGTACGATTTCTGCCATTTCCTGCCAGTTTTTTTTCCTTCCTGGCACTAAAAAACTCTCCTCTTGAGTGGCTGTGGCTACCCAGGTTTTCCCATGGCCTGGATGTTTTGTATCTTTTTGTCCCCTTTAGATGGTATGCCTGGCAATTTAAGTTATAGCACAGTCTTTCCTGTACTGAAGAGGTACACATTTCAGGGTGAAAAAGCTTACAGGAAGGGAGTTTGCATTTTCCTGTTGTCATATGGGCATGGCATTTTCTAGGGTGGTCATAGTTGCACGTCCCATCTGTTTTTCCAGATTTCCCATGCCAGCAGATACCAAGTGCATAGTATGTGCACAGGCTTGGTTTCGCTTGCCTTGGGTTTCTGTGACTGTATTCCCTGTTGGTGCATGTTTCCCTGTCTTACTCTATCCTCCTACACAACAATGGAGCTCCCACCAGTGTTTTGGTAATTTATCCTCAATCTACTTTTCCA
>NC_069425.1:32548105-32564845 GCF_026875155.1 Cherax quadricarinatus
AAAATCAGGAACGGACGGAAAAGCTGTCCAATATAAAAAAAGAGTTAGAAACAGAAATACAAATAGCTAGAGCTTCTTTAAAAGGTTATTAAAATATAATATTAAGGGGTTCTAGTAGAATTGCAGAAAATCAACTTTTTAATCATTAGAAGCTGTGTGTGTTGGGGTCACAAACAAACGGGCTTCCCTGGAAAATTGTTTTTTTGGGGAAAATTGGGGGTCACGCCCCTTGTGCAGATATCCAGAACTAGCAAAAAGCAGTTTTAAAACAAAAATTTTTTTTGGGTATCCCCAAAGGGGAAAAAATCTGTGGACTAAAAAAAAAGGGTTTTTAAAAGAGGAAAAACATAAAGCTGTTTTTCTAAAAAACCTGGAAGCTTTCTAAAAACAGATGGGAACATAAAAATTTGGGCTGAATGGTACTGCCCTTTACTGGCCAGTAGTCACAAACTGAAAGGCTGGAGGTGTTCCCTGGTAGTCAGTAAATGTGGGGTGATGTGCTGTCCGGGAAACGAAATGGTGAAGGGAGGGCTGTCCTGGGAGACAAAAAATGGGGGGAAGCTGGGATCCTGTCCTGGGAGACAGAATGGTAAAGCTGGAGATTTTGTCCGGAAGTGGGGAAAAATTTAAAAGCAGAAGGGAAATACATATAAATGCCCTAAAAGAGGACGGGAGCCATGTAGGGAAACAAGTGTAGTCAAAGATAAGAAAAACAAATTGCAAACTAGAAATACCGCAGGGAAATAGCAAAAAAGAGGACTCCATAGCAAATGGGATAATTCCAAAAACAATGTGGGACTCCATTTTGGGTGCTAGGGGGGATGGGAATAAGACAGGAAACATGCACCAACGGGGAATACGTACAAAAACCCCCAAGGAAAAAGGGAAAAAAGCCTGTGCAATCTATGCATTGGTATCTGCGGCAGGGGAAAATCGGGAAAAACGATGGGACATGCAACATGACCCCCCTAGAAAAGTCATCCCCATTGAAAAACGGAAAATGCAAACCCCCTTCCCCTGTAAGCTTTTTACCCTGAAATGTTTACCTCTTCAGTACGGAAAAGACTGTGCTATAACTTAAATTGCCAGGCTACCTCAAAAGGGACAAAAAGATACAAAACATCCAGGCCTGGGAAAAAACCTGGGTGCCCACCCCATCAAGAGGGAGAGGTTTTTAGTCCAGGAAGGAAAAAATGGGGAAAGGGGCAGAAACGACCCAAATCCAGTTTTCCTGGGGGGAACCACAGTCGGGGCCCTCCACCCCAAAACCAAAAAATTACAAAACAATCCCGGAAAAAAAAAATCCCCCCCCGAAAAAAAAACCACCGTCGAAAACATTCTTCTTTGAAAAAATTTACAGGGTCTAAAGCCGCAACAAACAACAAATACCTTTCATCCTGGACTGTTTGCAGGGAAGGCAATGTTCGCGGCTTTCACTGAGACCATAAAGGACATTGGACACGAAAATGGATCCCAGTTTACAACCTAACAGATTCGAGTGAACAGGAAAAAGGGGGGGGGTTTGGCCCTGTACTTGCAGAGATTTGTTTGCACAGAACTGCTTAATGCCTAAAATGAATAGTGGAAGTTTTAGCAGTAAAGGTCGAAAACCCAAAACCAGTCATTGTGGTAGTTACAAGCCTCCGGATCAACATCCCAGAAATTTCCCAGGAACCTGTTAAAAATTGACCCTGTTGGAAAATCTTTTCCGCTCCTGCACCCAACTCGCTCCTGGGGGATTTTAACTTAGGCACCTAAAATGGAGGAAATTTTGCAAAAAATATTTTTGCAGTAATACAAAAGGGGGCGCTTGATGAAAATCACATCACACGAGCTTTTTAAAACTCTGCCAAAATTCAAATTTAAACCAGCAAATAAAAGAGCCCCTAGACTGGAGAATACCTGACCTCATCTTTACTAACAAAGATATCTGATAAGAAAATTTACCTTCAAAAAAAATTTCTAGATCACAAAATAATTTAGGTTTAGCATGTATGCGTGGGCCCCAGACCGACAAAATGAGACTATCACGAGGGGGGCATTCAACCCAAAATTTAACTTCAATAACAAAAACATAAAGTGGGACCCGTAAATCAAGTCCTAACCGTAAAATGGGGTATCTAAGAAACCCAAGCCCCAAACTTTATCCCTAAAACAATTAACTCGGTGGATCGAGTATGACAAGGTTTTTTTCCTCTAAAAAAAGGGGGGTAATGTAAAATAAAAGAGACAGGCGTCCTTTACAGGCACGGAAAAAGAAAAACGAGGGGCTAAAAGGGTCAATTACTGAAATCGCGGGGAACATGGTCAGAGAAATAGCAAGCATCGAATTAGCTAAAGAACCCTTTAGGAGTCGGGAATCGGGGGAAAAGAACAAAAAACCCAAAATAAAACGAAAAAAACCCCAAAGTATTTCTTCCCCCTATCCCAAATAAAAATCGGGAACAACGTCCAGTTTTGGGGCCCCTACTTAAAAAAGAGGGCCCACACAATGACAGAAAGGGAAAAAAGGGTGAGACCAAGTCCCAATATACTCAGTTTTTAGAAGCCGCTAACCGACGGGAGTCGAAGATCAAAATGAATTTTTTATGAAAGCCACAAAATTTGTTTAAAACACAACCCTACCGATGTTACCCTGCCCAAAAATGACTTCGAACGGGCGATAAATGACATGCCCAGCACTCGCCCCCGGGCCAGACTCAGGAAAATCTGTGTTCATCAAGAACTGCAAGAAACCCCTATCACGACCTTTTCCATCCTATGGAGAGGGGGCATGGAACGGGGGTCGTCCCTCAGTTACTAAAAACAAAAGACATAGCTCCCCTCCCCAAAGGGGGGGGTAAAGCAACGCAAAGAACTACAGACCAATAGCCTAACACCATATCAAAAAACTCTTTGAAAGGGGCCCCAAGAAGCAAGATCACCCCCCATCTAGAAACCCCTGTTACACAACCAGGGCAACTGGGGTTTTTTAAAAAAGGCGCTCTGTCGCTCAAAAATGGATCCTCGAAAAGGTCCTAAATGCACTAAAGACAAAAAGAATGCGAGTAAATATACGACTTCGAAAAATCCTTCGAAAAAGTGGCCCTGTGAAATAGGCACAAAATGCTCCCAAATAAATAACAGGGAAAAGTGGTCGATGGTCTAAAATTTTTCCTCCCAAACAAAAACAGAGAAAAAGAGCAAAGGAAAAGTCGAGGCAGCAGGGTGAAAAGCCTGTTCCACAAGGCACAGTACTCGCTCCCTTTTTCCCACCTATACTGACATAGACAAGGATGTCAGCCACCACGTGTTTTCCTTTGCAGTGACACCCAAATCTGCTGACGTGTTTTCCATTGAGACACTCCCAAGGTCCAGGCGGAATCAACCAAATTTTTCCCGTGGGCTGCAGAAAAAATATGAAGTTCAACGTTGAAAAAATTTCAATTTCAATAGGGTAAACACGGGGAAATAAAACTTCATCAAGTACAAACAAATTCTGGCCACAAAAAAAGCGAAACACAAAGTCAAGACCTGGGGTGATAGTCGGGATCTCACCTTCAAGGACCTAACATTGTTCAATCGCATCTGCTGAAAAAAAGACGGATGGGTAAAGAAAACCCTTTAAAAATAGGGAGGCCAAGCCCGGGTGACACTCTTTAGGGCCTTGTTCTATCTAGGTGGATATTTTGCACACAAAAGCCCTTTCAAGGCAGGGAAAAATTTCTGACCTAAAAAAAATGTACAGAGAACCTTCACGGTGTGCAAACGGAGAAAAACACCTCAAATTTCTGGAGCACTTGAGGGTTTCCTAAAAAAACCCGTATTCCCTGGAATGAGGCGGGAGGGTACATGATTATATACCCTGGAAAATCCAAGAGGGACTATACCGAACTTGCCACAAAAAATCATCACTAAAAGAAAAAGACTTGGCAGACATGCACATCCCCCCATGAAAAAGGGGTTCACAGGTTAAAAACCATATAATAAGTGTAGGGGCCCGAGACGTTCACTCCTCCCAGCAACATAAGGGGGGTTACCAACGACCCCTGGCAGTCTTCAAGCTGGCACTGGCAAGCACCAAAATCGGTTCCCGCCACCCGGCTGTCTAGTACTTTTGGTTTGCGTGCGCCATAGTAACAGCCGGGTTGATCAGGCTCTGATCCACCAGGAGGCCTGGTCACAGACCGGGCCGCGGGGGCGTTGATCCCCGGAACTCTCTCCAGGTAAACTCCAGGTATGTATGGATCCTGCCTCCACTACATTGCTTCTCATACAACATTCGAACACGTAC
Organism: Cherax quadricarinatus; assembly: GCF_026875155.1. Lineage (NCBI taxonomy): Eukaryota > Metazoa > Arthropoda > Malacostraca > Decapoda > Parastacidae > Cherax > Cherax quadricarinatus. The sequence goes on from NC_069425.1 coordinate 32,552,379, forward strand.
AAAAAAAAAAAAAAAACACCATCAAACACCTTTGAATACGGCCATAAACATTGTTTGAATACTCCCAAATAACATTTAACCTCTCCTCGTAGGACATACCTCTTAGCTCTTGGACTAGTCTTGTTGCAAACCTTTGCACTTTCTCTAGTTTCTTTAAGTGCTTGGCTAGGCATGGGTTCCAAACTGGTGCTGCATACTCCAATATGGGCCTAACATACACGGTGTACAGGGTCCTGAACGATTCCTTATTAAGATGTCGGAATGCTGTTCTGAGGTTTGCTATGCGCCCATGTGCTGCAGCAGTTATTTGGTTGATGTGTGCTTCAGGAGATGTGCATGGTGTTATACTCACCCCATAATCTTTTTCCTTGAGTGAGGTTTGTAGTCTCTGGCACCCTAGACTGTACTCCGTCTGCAGTCTTCTTTGCCCTTCCCCAATCTTCATGACTTTGCACTTGGTGGGGTTGAACTCCAGGAGCCAATTGCTAGGCCAGGTCTGCGCCTGTCCAGATCCCTTTGTAGTTCGCCGGGTCTTCGATTGAATGAATTCTTCTCATCAACTTCACATCATCTGCAAACAGGGACTCCTCGGAGTCTATTCCTTCCATCATGTCATTCACAAATATCAGAAACAGTACTGTTCCTAGGACTGAGCCCTGTGGGACCCCACTGGTCACAAGTGCCCACTCTGACACCTTGCCACGTACCATGACTCACTGCTGTCTTCCTGACAAGTATTCCCTGATCCATTGTAGTCCTTCCTGTTAACCCTGCTTGGTCCTCCAGTTTTTCATATCTCTTGTGTGGAACTGTGTAAAACCTTCTTGCAGTCCAAGAAAATGCATCCACCCACTCCTCTCCTCTTGTCTTACTGCTGTCACCATGTCATAGAACTCAGTAGGTTTGTGACACAAGATTTCCCGCCCTGAAACCATGTTGGCTGCTGTGATAAAGATCATTCCTTTCTAGGTGTTCCACCACTCTTCCCTGATAATCTTCTCCATGACTTTGCATACTATAAATGCCAGTGAAAATGGTCTGTAGTTTAGTGCTTCATGTCTGTCTCCTTTTTTAAAGATTGGGACTACATTTGCAAATCTTCCAGCCTCAGGCAATCCCCCTGTTTCGATAGTTTGTATTGAAAATTGTTGTTAGGGTACACACAGTGCCTCTGCTCCCTCTCTCAGGGCCCATGGAGAGATGTTTGTGGATCTATGTGAATGGGGATTTTTTATGTGAGTGTTGTGAAAAGTTATGGGTGGGAGTGTGTGTCTATGTTTGGGTATATCTTCTAAACTAGAGGCTTAGAAGGTCAAGTCTCGAGTCTATTAGACTAGAGGCTCTAGTCTAATAGACACCAGTCTGCCTGTATTAACTTCTGTTTTAAATTATTGTTCATTTTTGAACGGTAATTAGCCTGTTCCTCTTTATCCAAGAGAGGGGACCCTTTACAAAACAATTGGTGGTTACCTGGAACCCGCACCTGACTTGCGAAGCAGCCTGTAACTTATCCTCTTTTTGTGTGTGGTGTGGGGTGTGTGTGTCTGTGTATGTTGATGTGTGTTGTGGTGTGTGTGGGGTGTGTGTGTGTGTGTGTGTGTGTGGGTGTGTGTGGGGTGTGTGTGTTGTGTGTGTGGTGTGTGTGTGAGGTCAGAAAAGTGTACAGTCAGTTGTAATCGAGGAGAATGAGCCTTGTCTCACTAATCATAGGATATAATAGGGAAAGGGTGTTTCCGAGCAAATAGGAAAAAAAAATCACATAGGCACCATGATCACATAATTTTCAACAGGAAATGCTGGTTTTTATGGAAATTTCTTATTTTACCTGGTTACAACATTTTTTATGGCACCTTCAGACTTTTCTAGTAATTCTTAGCAATACTTTTTTAAACAAGAGCTCTACCCATATATAGTAATTCAGTAAATAACGGCGGTAGGTTAACTGAAATGAATGGCAGGAGTCGTACAACTTCAGTTGCCACTCTTGGGTTTTATAAGAACCTCATAGGACCTGCCACATGGACACCAGTTGACATCGGAGGAAAGACGTGGAAAGCACAGGATCATTCCTTAAAGAAAGTAAATTTGGTATACAAAGTAAAAAAAAAAATGTGGAGTCTGCACTGAAGGTGGGCACTGCAAGTACGGCCCACTCTCATAACCCCGAATAAAATTTATGTACATGAACAGTATACAAGCCCTCCTGATAAAAATTAGACACATGAGCAACAACTGGGTATCTTCACTGCAGACTTTCGTAATCCAGTGGCTTTATCAATACAAAGTCAAGGATATAATTGGAGTTGGTGTGAAGATCACTAACTCCAAGGCTGAGGGATTAATTACCTCATCTTATGTATATAGTTCTATTTTCTAATTATGTTATTGAATATGTATTGATAAAGCCATGGATGACGATACGTCTAAAATAAGATACCCAGATGTTGCACATGTGTCTAATTTTTATTAATATTTAACATTTGCTGACCGTTTGGTTTATCACGGTTACCTCATTAACAAAAAATTTTGTTGTTTTTTAAATGTTTATTGTCTTAAAAGTATATTTTTATAGCTTTATGTGACTGACGTAATCCTCATAACTATAATCTAAATAAATCTAGCTTATAATATTTGAAGTGTTATGAAATTACCATAGAGCGCCATTTGGTACAATGAGAATGTGTTGCAAGGGAGGCAGCGAGGGTAACACTATAATGATATTGTCTGAGAGATCAGATCAAAAATTTTATTTATACACAATCTTTGATAAAGGAAACCAATCAAAAGGTATTTTGACGCAAAAAAAAAAAAAAAAACACGAACATCGGCGAGTCTCTTGTGCCCGATTCATAGTTTGGCCAGGGGATGGAAATAAATGGTATAAAATACCGACACAATGGAAATATAAACACATGCAGTATAATGTGATACTTTTTTGAAAACCCGTTTCACCCACACAGTGGGCTTTTTCAAGTCACACACAGATCTACCATGACTATAAATACTCCGTACCTTCCACCCCAGGTAGATCTGTGTGTGACTTGAAAAGCCCACTGTGTGGGTGAAACTTTGTCAATAAAGGATCACATTATACGCATATGTGTTTATATTTCCGTTTGGCCAGAGACTCTGCAACCATAGCAAGGCTCCAGGTCAACATTTCCTGGAAATGTGATATAATATGGGTTGATATTAATTTCAATTCTCCCCGATAAAAGGGCCCATTAGCCAGCTCAGGTCACGCCCCATTAAGGGACTAATATAAAAAATCAACCTTATCTGTTTTGCGAGGGGACAAAAAGTTAATATTTGTTAACTCAAAATTCAGAGTTGTCATTTTTCTTTGGTACATTGTTGTGTTTTCCCCTTTTTAAATAAAGACTAGCATTTCTAAACTAGTGTGCCCTTTCCTCAGCATCAAGGAACCTTCCTTAAGAAGCGACAAAGCCCATTATACACATATCCAAAATTAACAAAGGAAGCAAAATATTCTGCCAGATCCCACATCGCCCCTCACCTGATGTGCCCTTGACTTCTACGGTCACTTATATAATATTCCGACTCTAAATTGTTTATAAAGCATCACAGAGGCAAAACGTATTTAACTAAAACTGTTTACTTTGTTTGGATGCTTTTAATTTACCATATATTTGTTTTTGTTATCTACTGTCATTATCAAAGTAGATGTTCAAGTAAATATTGTTCAACAGTGTGAATTACAAATTATTATCTTATCTCAACAGTAATTTTGTTTGACTAAAGAATAAACTACAGTTTTCAGTACATTATTTTTTAAAACATGTATTTTATATTAGATGGAGGATTTCCAGAATGTTCTCAGGCTGAGAGAGTGGCATTCCTGGGGGGAAAAAAAATAGGGACGATAAAAGAGATTAGAATAAGAAACCACTGATATCCCTCTGTCTTTTTAATCACTATTGAGATTTACCTACGCTTTATATGGCTATTTTTCTTTCTAATCAGGACACTAAGGTCTCTGCTGCGGCCAAGGACGCTGGATGGCTAAGAAGTTATGGGAAGCTAGTGAGCAGCTAGTTAAGCTGAGACCTGAGGAGAGACACTACTAGCCAAGAGGAGACATACACATCAAGTACCATCACTTAAATTTTAAATTAGGGATACATTGTTATTACTAGTGTAACTATTATTATATTTGGTAGGGAAGTGTTAAACCCGCAAGGGTTATAAACACCTGGAGAACGAGAAAAAATCATGGTGTATCTGATGAATGAAAGAATATTTTAACTTCCTCGGATCAAGAGCCATTTACCAGTCTCATGGCACAACTCTTGAGAGACAACTACAGCTACACTTTAAGTTATATTATAATTATTGTAGAACTTTTATTGTATTTTATGTTATTCTTCATTATAATAATGACTGACAAGAACACAAAAAAAAATAAAACTTAAACATGGAACTCTCAAACTGGTTTTCCTTATGTCCCTAGACCCCTCGCTAGACTCCTCGTCTAGACTCCTCGTCTAGACCCCTCGTCTAGACTCCTCGTCTAGACTCCTTATCAGGTTCCTTATATAGACTCCTTATATGGGCCCCCTAAACTACGCATTTTGTCTAGGCCCCTATATCAAGACTCCTTTACTAGGCTCTTTATCTAGGCTACTTATCTATGCAAATTTTACGCACCTTATCTAGCTCCTTATCTAGATTCCCTATCTAAGCTGCTTATCTAGGCTCCTTATCTAGGCTTCCATATTCAGACTCCTTCTGGCTTTCATCTAGGCTACTTATTTAAGGCATCTCATCTAGGCTCCTTTCTAGGCTACTTATCCCGGCTCCTTATCTAGGTTCCTATTTTGGGTTTCCCCTATCTAGGCTACTTATCTACGCCTCCTTATCTAGGCTTCTTATCGAGGTTCCAAATCTAGACTACTTATCTCTCTCCTTCGCTAGGTTTCCTTATTTTGGGTTTCCCCTATCTTGGTACTTATCTAGGCTCCTTATCTAGGCTCCTTATCTAGGCTCCTTATCTCCCCTCCTTATCTTACTCTTTATTCAGACTTGCTACAATATACTTCTTTGCTTCCTCCAGGCCCCTTGTCTGTGCCTGATGCAGAAGTTCCTTATGTTATGTCGGTGCTGTTATTTTTCCCATTAAGCTGTTTCCGATTTCTCAGTTCCTCTTTCTAAGCACTGTATTTTAGCTTATCCAGATCCTTATCAAAATTCCTTATTTAGACTCCTAATCTGAGCTCTAAATGAAGACTCTTTACCTAGGCTTTCCCTTTTCAGGCTTCTTATCTAGGCTCCTTTTCTTGGCTCCTTATCCAGGCTCCTTATCTAGACATATCTAATCTCCTTGTCTGGCTTCTTAAACTAAGTTCCTTATCTAGGCTCTTTGTCTAGGCTCCTTATCTATGTTGCTTATCTAGGCTTCTTATCTAGACTCGTTTTTAGGCTCCTTATCTGACTCCATGTGTAGGCTCCTTAATCTATGTTCCTTATCTAAGTTTCTTATCTAGACACCTCATTTAGGCTCTTTATCTAGGCTCCACATCAAGATTTCTTATCTAGGTTCCATATCTAGGTTCCTTATCTAGGCTCCTTGTATAGGCTTCTTGTTAGGCTCATTTTCTAGGCTCCTTATCAAGACTTCATATCTATTCCCCCTAGCTAGGCTCATTATCTAGACCCTTATCTAGGCTTGTTTTCTAGGTTCCTTATCTTGGCTCCTTATCTAGGCTCATCTAGGCTTCTTTTCTAGACCCCTTATCTAGGATCCTTATATAGGCTTCTTATCTGGACTTCTTATCTTGGCTCCATGTCTAGGCTCCTTATCTAGGCATCTTATCTTGACTCCTTGTCTAAGTCCTTATCTTGGCTCCTTATCTAGACTCATTGTCCAGGCTCCTTATTTGGCTCCTTATCTAGACTCATTGTCTAGGCCCCCTAATCTATACTGCTTATCTAGGGATCTTGTCGAGACACGTTCATTTAGGCTCTTTATCTAGGCTCCTTACAAGACTTCATATTTAGGCTCCATGTCAGGGCTTGTTATATATGCTCCATGTATAGGCTCCTTATTGAGACGTCCCTTTCCTAGGCTCCATTTCTAGGGTCCTTATCATTATCAAGATTTCATAAACATTCTCCATATAGGCTCATTATCTAGACTCCTTATCTAAGCTCGTTGTCTAGGCTCCTTTCCTAGGTTCCTAATCTAGGCTCCTTATCTTTAAACTACTTATCAAGTCTTCTTATCTAGGCTTTATCTAGGCTACTTATCTAGGTCGTCATCTAAGCTCCCGGGTCAAGTACTTATCTAGGTACTTATTTAGGTCCATATTCAGTCTCCTTATCTCGGCTCTTAATCTGGCTACTTACTAGGGTCCTCATGCAGGTACTTATCTAGGCTCCTCATTAGGCTTTTTATCTAGGATACTTATCCAGGCTCCTTATCTAGGCCCTTATCTAGGTTCCTATCTAGGCTACTTATCTACCCCTCCTTATCTAGGCTCCTTATCTAGGTTTCCTATCTAGACTACTTATCTACTCTCCTTATTTTAGGCTTTTTATCTAGACTCCGTATCTAGGCTCCTTATCGAGACTTCTAATCTAGGCCCCCAATGGAAATAAGTCACTCTGTCTGACTTTTTTGGGTTATCCTAGGTTCTCTACACATATGCTGCCATGTATGATAATTTATGTAACTGTTTTGTGTATACCTGAATAATTTACTTACTTACTTACTTACTTACTAATCTATACTATTTGTTTAGACTCCATATCTAGAGTCCTTATCAAAACTCCTTATATAGGATCCTAATTGGCTCCGTGTGAAGAAACCCTTATCTAGGCTCCTAATCTAGGCTCCTTATCTAGGCTCCTTATCAAGACTCCTGATCTAGGCTCTTTATCCAGGTTACTTATCGAGGCTCGTCATCTAGGGTTCGTATCTCGGTACTTATCTAGGCTCCTTATTAGGTTTCCTATCTGGCTATTTTTTAGGCCCCTTATCTAGGCTCCATGTTAAGACTCCTTATCTATGTTTTTATGTAGGATACTTAACTAATCCCTCATCTAGGTTCCTTATCTAAGCAAATTATCCAGGCTCCTTATCTAGAAACCTTAACCTAGGTTCCCTATCTAGCCCCTTTATCTACGCTCCTTATCTAGGGTCCCTTAAACTACGTTCCCTATCTAGGCTACTTATCCATTCCCCTTATCTAGGCTCCTTATGTAGGTTCCCTATTAAACTTCTTATCTAAGCTCTTTATCTAGGCTCGTTATCGAGACTCCTTATCTAGATTCTTTCTATACTCCTTATTCAGACTCCTTATCAAGACTCCTTATTTATGCTCCTAATTTAGGCTCCATTTTGAAGACTCCTTATCTAGGCTCCTTGTCTAGGCTTATTTTTAGGTTCCTTATCTAGGCTCTTTGTCTAGGCTCCTTATATAGTCCCCCTTTTTATAGGCTTCTTATCTGAACTCCTTATCCAGACTGCTTGTCTAGGCTCCTTATCAGACTCCATGTCTAGGCTCCTTATCATACTCCTTATCACGGTTTCTTATCTAAGCACCTCATTTAGGCTCTTTATCTAGGCTCCTTATCAAGACTTCATATTTAGGCTCCATATCAAGGTTCCTAATCTATGTTCTTGTATAGGCTAACTATCTAGACTCCTTATCTACGCTCCAATTCTAGGCTCCTTAACAAGATTTCATATCTATTCTCCAGAGCTAGGCTTATTATCTAGACTCCTTATCTAGGCTCGTTTTCAAGGCTCCTTATCTAGGCTCCTTATTTGGCTCCTAACCCAGGCTCCTTATCTAGGCTCCTTATCAAGACTCTTTATCTAGGTTCTTCATCCAGGCTCCCTATCTAGGCTACTTATCTAAAGGGTTACTTATCTATGCTCCCCATCTAGGTTTTCCCTTATCTAGAGTCCCTATCTAGGCTACTTGTCTAGGCTCCCTTTTCTAGGCTCCACATTCAGACTCCTTATCTAGGTTACCCTCTAGGCTCCTCATCTATGCTCCTTATCTAGGCTACTTATCCAGGCTTTTATCTAGGCACCTTACATACGTTCCCATTAGGGACTTATCTGCTATTTCCCAATCTAGGCTCGAATCTAGGTTTATCTCTCGGCTACTTTTCTACTCTCCTTATCTAGGGTCCTTATCTAGTTTCCCCATCTAGACTACTTATCTACGCTCCTTATCTAGGTTTCTTATCTAGGCTACTTTCTACTCTTTTTATTTAGGCTCTGATCTAAACTCCTTACTCAGACTCCTTATCTAGACTCCTTATTTAGGCTCCAATCTAGGCTCCATATGAAAAGTCCTTATCTAGGCTCCTTCTCCAGGCTTCTTCCCCCCGGCTCCCTTACTTGGCTCCTTAATCAGACTCCTTATCTAGACTTATCTAGGCTCCTTGTCTAAGCTCCTTATCTAGGCTCCTTATCTAGACTCCTTGTCTAGGCTCCTTATCTAGGCCCCTTATCTAGGTTTCTTATCTGGACTCCTTATTTACTCTTCATCCCCAAGCTTCTTATCTAGGTTCATTATATAGGCTTTTTTATCTTTGATTCCTTATTCTAGGCTCCTTGTCTAGGCTCCTTATCTAGGCTCCTTAATAGACTCCTTGTCTAGGCTCCTTTTTTATACCCTTATTTGGTTTCTTATCTAGACACTTCATTTAGGCTCTTTATCTAGGCTCCTCATCAAGACTTCATACTAGGATACTTTTCTAGGCTCCTTTTATAGGCTCCTTTTTGAGACTCCTTATATAAGCTCCATTTCTAGGTTCCTTATCAGGACTTCATATCTATTCTCCCTAGCTAGGCTCATTATGTAGAGTCCTTATCTAGGCTCATTGTCTAGGCTCCTTATCGAGGCTTCTTATTTAGACTAAACTAGGCTCCATGTCTAGGCTCCTTATCTAGGCTTCTTATCTAGACTCCTTGTCTAGGCTCATCTAGGCTCTTTATCAGTCTCCTTGTCCCGGACGTTATCTATACTCCTTATCTAGGTATCTTATCTAGACACCTCATTTAGGCACCTTATCTAGGCTCCTTATCAAACTTCTATCTTGGCTCCATATCAAGGTTCCTTATCTATGCTCCTAGTATAGGCTCCTTATTTAGACTCCTTATCTGGGCTCCATTTCTAGGCTCCTTATCAAGATTTCCTCTCTATTCTCCATAGCTAGGCTCACTATCTAGACTCATTATCTAGGCTCGCTTTCTAGGTACTTATCTAAGACCTTATCTAGGTTTCCTATCTAGACTCCTTATCTTACTCTTTATCTAGTCCCCCTTATCTAGGTTTCTTATCTAGACTCCTTATCTAGGTTCATATCTGGGATCCATATTTAGGCTCCTTATACAGCTCCATTTCTAGGCTCCTATCAAGAGTTCATATCTATTCTCCAAGCTAGGCTCATTATTAGATTCCTTATCTAGGCTCATTGTCTATGCTCCTTATCTAGGCTTTTTATCTGGACTCATCTAGGCTCCATGTTTGGCTCCTTATCTAGGCTTCTTATCTAGATTCCTTGTCTAGGCTCCTTATCTAGGTTCCTTATCTAGACTCCTTGTCCAGGTTCCTTATCTATACTCCTTATCTAGGGATCTTACTAGACACCTCATTAGGCACTTTATCTAGGCTCCTTATCAAAACTTCATATCTAGGCTCCATATCAAGGTTCCTTATCTATGCCCTAGTATAGGCTCCTTATCTAGAAATCCTTATCTGGGCTCCATTTTCTAGGCTCCTTATCAAGATTCCTCTCTATTCTTCATAGCTAGGCTCACTATCAAGACTTTCCCTTAAACTAGGCTCGTTTTCTAGGCTACTTATCTAGGCTCCTTATCTCGGTTTCTTATCTAGACTCCTTATCTTAGCTCCTTACCTAGTCTCATTATCTAGATTTCTTATCTAGACTCCTTATCTTTACTTCATATTTAGGATCCACATCTAGGTTCCTTATCTAGGCTCTCTGTGTAGGCTCTTCATTTAGACTCCTAATCTAGGCACCTTGTCTAGGCTCCTTATATAGGCTCCTGATTTAGGCTCCTTATCTAGGCTCCTTATCCCGGACTCCAATCTACGTTCCGTACATAGGCTTGTTTCTACGCTCCTTATCTAAGCTTTTTATCTAGGCTTCTTATGTAAGTTCCATTTTAGGCTCCTTATTTAGGCTCCTTATTTAGGTTCCTTATCCAGGCCCCTAATCCAGGCCCCTTAGGTTCCTTAAGGTGCCCCTAGCTCGATCGTTTGAGATTCATCACATCGAGGTCCGGGTCAAAATCTCCTCCTGTACGGCGGGAAAACAGGGGGGACGTTTTCCCATAAGACCCTTTTGCCCCTGCCCTGCCCCGTTCACCCATCATTTTAAAATGGGTCCCCGGTTGTTAGTCGAGGTAAATCCTGCGAGCTCGCGGGTAAAGGACAGCCCACAAGAAAGGAAGAATGAAATAGGGACCAACAGTCTTCCCAGAGAGGAATACATGCGTTCTATGAAATACCCAGGGTTGGCGGGTAGGGCCCGCTTTGGAGGGGGAGAGTGCAGTTTTTCCCGAGTACGGAAACAGTGGTAAGAAGATGCCAAAAAAACCCTAAAATGGTTTAATAGAGTGAAATTGTTATGGGCATGTTCGCCACGTTTTTTTAAAACGGTTGCGAAAACGGACAAAGTGACTGTAAAATAGCCCCTGAAGGAAAACCTCTATGCAAATCGAAGATCATGTACCACTGCCGCACAGCATCACCTCCCTGTTCATTGCTCTGCTCATAAAAAGTGTTCGGGGACACAACAGAAAACGACGTCTTTGTTTTGCTACTACTGGGTTTTGAAACCAAATTTGAAAGAAGGCCCCAAACGGATGGGGGAATCAAATTATTTAATGATTTGAAAAGGGCTGGGGGAATCTGAAAAGATCACAAACCCCAAAGGAACTTTAAAATACGGAGAAGCATATGAGGATGGGGGAAAAAAAACAGTTGAGTCAAAGAAAGCCCCCAAAAACACATCGTCAGAAAAAAAAAAGCCGCAAACCCAAACCGCCAGAACATTTGAAAAAATTTTGCATAAACAGCAATGGCATCAGCTGCAACCGAAGTGATCAAGAAAAGAAAGTGAAAGCAAACCGTAGGCAACAGGGGGGGAAAAAGACACGAACCCTCGGAACCCCCCAAGGGAAAGGGAAAAGACAGACATCTGAACATAAGGAAAGGGAAAATGGAGGAAGACCAAATGAGTGAAGGGGAAAACGGGCGGGGTAAAGGATGCCAAAAAAAATAAGAGATTGTACTAACCTGAGATTTAATTTTGCCCCCGGAGCGCAAGAGCTAGGGGTAATAAAAGGCCCAGGAATAGGAAAAAAAAGGTTAACAGGGGACAAAAGGGTTTATATCTAGTATTAAGTTCACTTATCTGTTCAAGCAAATTTAGGAAATTTGCTTTGTATATTGGTATCTTTTTTTCATAATAAGATATCTTTCATGTCACTAGGTTTTTATACTGTCTGTCTCTGTATTCCTCAATAAGTGGACAATTAAACAATAAAGTTCAAGACATGACCATATGCCTGTCAATAATTTGCATGTTGTTTGTCATCTGTGTGTTCCCAAAATGCCAAAAATACTTGTACCAACCTAAGCCGGCCACTACAAATCATCGTCTGTTTACATTGCATTTTTCCATAAACATTTATTTACGTTTATGTTTTTCATAGTGGGGCAAGACTATAGGGTTCTAACTGCATTCCCAAAATTTATTTTGTTATTTACTTCTCTCCTAATATTATTCCTAATGAGCACAGATTCAAAGTTATATTCTACTTCTTCTTCGGGACCCCTTTTTGGAAAAATTTAACTTTATCTGAAGGGGGTAATCCAATGGTGATGCGATCCCTATCAATTGTACATTAAATTTCCTTTTTCCTGGATTTTTTTGATTATACCGATTCTCCCAAAGAGCATGTTGTTGGAGTCAAAATGAAACAACAGCCTTCAATGATAACAAAAGGTAGTAATGGTGATAATTCAAGTCAGTTCATAGGTTAAACTTTAGCGCCTTAGGATTGCAAAAAAAATTCAGTTTGCAGTGTAGACGCCCGTGTTTAAACTTAGCCAAATCAAAAAATTTTTTATGTTTTTAATAGGGAGGTGGCCAAAAAAGAAAGCAGCCTGCCAGAAGCTCCTGTTTAGATCCATCAGTGTATATAACTTTTATAACTTTTTATACCAGTAGGGGAGAAAAATTTTTTCTTGACAGTTGTTTTAACAGTGATTTTAAGGGAAGGGGTTACTAATAATGATCTTTTTTGGGGGGGACTTTTTAGGTATGTGATATTAAAAGAACACATCTTCCATGGGGGGTTAAATGGATAAGTTCATGCAAGTTATAAAACTTAATGCAATTGCCTTTTTCCCAACCCAAATTGATCTGTGTGTATTTACTTCTAGTATTAGTAAGGT
>NC_069425.1:32565345-32643813 GCF_026875155.1 Cherax quadricarinatus
GCATCAGGAGGCCCAAAGAGTGGTCTAAAAACAAGGCAGGGTCAGAATGGGGTGTGGTATCAAAAAGGGGCCCGGGGGTAGTGGGTCCATGGATTGGGTTCTCCATGGTTAGGTTACTCCTTTGCTTTTCGTTTTTAAGAAAAAAAAAAAAAGAATAAAAAAAGAAAAAAAAAGAATAAAAAAAAGGGGGGAGCGGGGAGCAATAGTTTTCAGGAGGAATGAAAGGGCTGGAATTCTCCCTCCGCGCCCAAGGGGACCTCAGCACCGCTAGTAGTGCAGATGCAGCATGGAACCCGTGCCATACCCTACCCTTCATGCCAGTAAACCAGCAATCCGGGATAGCAACCTCACATCTGCCGAGCTACCTCGGTGGACCAAAGAGAGGGCGCCGGATATCTGCCACAAAGCATACCTCCTTCGGCCACCGCCCCCGGAATCCGAAAGGTTGCTTCCAGAGATACACCTGTCGCCCGAAAGACACCCAAAGCTACTCCGGGATACCGGAGAGGGATTGGGACATCCCCAGGCGATCCAGATTCCACGGCAAACTACGCCACCACCAAGAATCTCAATGGAATGGGATGGACCCCGGTATCCTTTCCCCTACCTAGGAACTAGCGAGCCTGTGGGAGAAATCTCGAAGGCCAAAAAGAGGAAGGGCAAAAGGGAGGGGTGGGGAGGAGGAGGAGGAGGAAAGGAAAAAGGGGAGGATGGGATAGGGAGGGGGGATTGGGGGGTAATTAGGTTCGGTCTGAGGAAGGAGACCGACAGGTCTAATTCCTCAGACCAAGAGCCTCTTCACCACAGCAAGGAGCCCCCCTTGAAGAGGTGTCACATAATGCCTGGGAAATGGGAGGCAATCAGGCTTGATCTCAAGAAGAGTAGCTCCAATTCCTCAGATCAAGAGCCATTCATCAGCCTCAAGGCACTTCCCCCTTCCCCTTTGAATTATTATTATAATAAAAAAGAAGTGCTAAGCCTTCCCCTTTGAAAGTACCTTATCTAAACGAACACTTTTGTCAAATATTCGATGGCCTAGTAAAAATACTACTTAAATAGGTCATAATTATTACATTCATGGGGGAGCACTAAACCTGTATTAATCATGGGGAGCGCTAAACCCATAGGGATTATACAGCTCCTGTTGGGGGGCGGGCATGGAAGGTATTTAGGCTTCAGGGAACTGAAGCACAGATCCAGTTCCCTAGATCAAAAGCCCTTAACCACCATCAAGGAACCTTCCTTGAGGGAAGTAAATAGGTCATTTACATATATTCTTGGAATTTAACAGTGACTTATCACAATATTGCATACACAATGCTTTTGACCATTTTTCCGCATCTTCAATAATTAATCTCTCGCTTGTCCAATCCCAGGTGGTCGTGCCATCACTTTATCTCTAATGGCGTCTGCCTACATGTTATGGCTTGCTGTCCTCTGTCTGGTGATCATCATCCTCATCAACTTCGTGTGGTGGACAGTGAACGTGGAAGAAACATAACAATAACCCTTTAAGTAACATATGTGGCGCTTCATTATCAGCATAACAGAGACCTTTGCAGTATCAGAGAACATTTTAAGGATGGGACTCACCAGTTTCCTTTTCTTGTGCCTCTCTGTGTTATATGGCATCCAGCATCACTATGTCCCAGTGGAGTGGATCTTGATCTGTGTACCCATCGTGTTTCAGTTAGTTGGTTTCATCTTGGTGCTGCCCTGTAAACAGCTGTACAATAAAGCCTATAAAGTCTTAGTTCGTTCAGCCATGGGCAATAAGGTGCAAAAGCTGCCATCGACCGAGGAATACGAAACAGAATAGTGTACAATATCGGTATTTTAGAGGCATATTCTTGGGGATCTATGCACTGGGGTGGTCTCACACACGAAAAAACTTTGTACTATTTCGGTCATTGCATAATATGAGAAAGGTATCCTCATATTACATAACCCCAGCCCAACAGTAGAAACTGTTCAGGGCAGCATGAGCTTCTAACACAGCTAAACATTAATGCCGTATATTTGAAACCACCTGAAGAGACATTCACAGGTAATTACGTGGAAACTAGTATTGCAATTTCTTAAAAAAAAAAAAAAAAAAAGGCAAATTAGGACACACAGCTCAAAACTAATACAGTGGACCCTCAACCAATGGCATTAATCCGTTCCAGAGGGCTTGCCGTTGGTCGAGTTAATTTTTCCCATAAGAAATAATGGAAATAGAATTAATCCATGCCTGACATCCCAAAGTCTGAATTTTTTTTTTTACATGAAATATACATTTCCTTATATGGAAAGGATATGGTGAACATGCAAAATAAATCAATATTTAAAATTCCGCTTACCATTTTGTAGAGTTGTTGATGAGTGATTGCCACAGCAGTGGAGATTCATGGATTGTCTATTGCTTGGACATAAAAACCCCTTCCAATAAAGACTTCAGTACCACATCCTATGGGGTTACCACCCTCTGGTTATTTTACCATCACAACCAGTACACATCCAACTGGATCACCCTCTACCATCACCATCCACAACAGTACCACCCTCTACCACCATCACAACCAGTACCACCCTCTACCACCATCCCAACCAGTACCACCCTCTACCACCACACAACCAGGACCACCCTCTACCACCATCACAACCGACCACCCTCTACCACCATCACAACCGGCACCACCCTCTACCACCATCACATCTACCGACCACACTCCACTACCACCATCACAACCGCACCCCTCACACCAGCTACCACCCTCTACCACCATCACAACCAGTACCACCCTACCACCATCACAACCAGTACCATCCTCTACCACCATCACAACCAGTACCACCCTCTTACCACCATCACAACCAGTACCACCCTCTACCACCATCACAAACGACCACCCTCTACCACTCACAACCAGACCACCCTCTACCACCATCACAACCAGCACCACCCTCTACCACCATCACAACCAGTACCACCCTCTACCACCATCACAACCAGTACCACCCTCTACCACCATCACAACCAGTACCACCCTCACCACCATCACAACCGGACCACCCTCTACCACCATCACAACCAGTACCATCCTCTACCACCATCACAACCAGTACCATCCTCTACCACCATCACAACCAGTACCACCCTCTACCACCATCACAACCAGTACCACTTCTACCACCATCACAACCAGCACCACCTCTACCACCATCACAACGCACCACCCTCCACCACCATCACAACCAGTACCACCCTCTACCACCATCACAACCAGTACCACCCTCTACCACCATCACAACCAGTACCACCCTCTACCACCATCACAACCAGTACCACCCTCTACCACCATCACAACAGTACACCCTACCTACCATCACAACCAGTACCACCCTCTACCATCACAACCAGTACCACCCTCTCACCATCACAACCAGTACCATCCTCTACCACCATCACAACCAGTACCACCTCTACCCCATCACAACCAGTACCACCCTCTACCACTCACACCAGTACCACCCTCTACCACCATCACAACCAGTACCATCCCTCTACCACCATCACAACCAGTACCACCCTCTACCACCATCACAACCACCCTCTACCACCATCACTTTCGTATTTTTCTACAAACTTTTTTTCTTGAATTCTATTGTGATTCCCACATCCTTTACCAAAGGGCTGGCTCTAGAAGCTTTCTTGAGGCCCATGGTGGCTTATTTAGCAGTTACAAGCACTAGAAACAGTGGAATAATCCAAAATGTATGGGAGGCACACGTGGAAACCGACCGCAATAGCTTGTAAACAATGGCACACTGAGCCTTGGAGTGCCTGGGGACATGTTCCAGACGAACGTTGTTGGTTAAGTTTTTCGCCATTGGTTAAGGCAAAAAGCGCCATTAGAGAAATTGCCGTTACTTAATGCCGCCGTTAGTTGAGGGTCGACTGTACAAACTTTTCACTAAGAAACAACAGCTTTGAAAGTAAACTGATGTTTTCTCTTATCTCAGACTAACATCCTAAAATACACCAACACTAATATTAAGGCTGAGGCCACTCATAAATTACATTATCTGGTTATCAGCATTGAAGGGTTGAAGCTAATCTGATAAGGCACTAACAAATTACCACATAAAAAAGTACTTAAATTTTCCCAAATTGTTCATTAACCCTTTCAGGGTCCGTCCCGTAGATCTACGGCTTTACGTTCAGGGTCCAAACCGTAGATCTACGCCATGAGCTCAGCTCACTCTGATAAACTGTGAGTGGTACATTTGGGCCTAGATATGAGAGAATACATCTATGTGGTATGTGTGCACCACATAAAACAGATCCTGCAGCACACTGTGTATAATGAGAGAAAAAAAATGAAATCATGATTTTTCGATTAAAACAGCAACTTTGCAGTGTTTTTTCGTATGTTTTTTATAGTTGTATTTGCGATTTCTTGGTCTCATTTGATAGAATGGAAGACATATTACAGAAATAGAGATGATTTTGATTGGTTTTAGCATTGGAAATGGCTTGAAACTGAGCTCAAAGTAGCGGAAATGTTAAATTTTTGCCGATATTCAAGAGTAAATAAATGACCTCACACGTCTAATACATGCCAGCTGGTGGATCTAATACACATTCACAAATGTGGTGATGATATTTATACAATTATTACAGTATTGCATAACAGTAAATCTTCTATTTTTTGGTGTGAATAAAAATTCATTATGTGAATAAAAAATCAAAATGGAATTTATTTGTAAAGCCTCAAAACATAACTAATGAACAGAGGAAATGTTAGTTTAGTGCCAGGAATGCCTACATTGTTCATTCTGGACCCTATTTTGAAATTGGAATATTTTGAACTTTTTGTTAAATTGGCCAAATTAACAATTTCCGATCACTTTATTTTGTAGTTGAAACAGTTGACTTGGCAATTTCTTGTGCTCAATCGATAGAATAGAAGTAATACTAGTGAAATAGCTAAGAATTTGGTTGATTGGAATAATGTAATTGGCCTAAAATGGGAGTCAAAGTCGGCAAAATCGCCGATTCGTAAATATCGCTGACACATCAAAATTCGCGAGAGCATAATTTCGTCAATTTTCCACCAAATTTCGTACTTTTTGTTTTATTACCTTCACAAAAAGATTCTCTACGACTTCACAAGAAAAAATAATTTTTTTTTTTGAAAATTCTTGGACACTGGTGCGTGACTCCAGATTTGGGCCTTGGACCCTGAAAGGGTTAAACAAGGCAAATTGGATCCTCCATGGGTTAAAATCAACTCAAACTTTTCGCTAAGTTTTGTGTACATAACATACCAATTATTTACAATTGTGTTCAGGGAACAAATGTTATAGGCACATTATACTTATGTAGATTTAACCTAGGCTAGCTCAATAAAGTCAAACACACTGACATTCTGATACGAGACATTCTCCAGTTCTTGTAATGATGTAGGGTCAGACCTATGAACTCCGCCAAGGGAAGTCTAAAACTTCCATTGAGGAAATAATCAGCACTAAAAGTTTGACGACAATCATAGAATGCATTCCTCAGTTACAGCACAAAATCCAACAAAGTTCACATCTACACAGCCTATACCCCCCCCCCCAATTTTTTTTTACTGGATACAATGGCTCACCTATTAGATTGCTGACGATAGAATTTTATTTTAACAAGGGGAAAGCGCTAAACCCATAAGGGTCATGGAACACCTAATAGCATGTGGCATTCATATTCGATTCAAGCAAACTGAGCATAAATTCAGTTCCTTGGATCAAGAGCCCCTCAGCAAGCATAATCCACTTATATACAATGGACCATCGGTTAACATGTGTTCCTTCACCATGTCTCCATTACACTATTTCAAAATTGTGGTAGGTTTTCGACTAACACCGTAAAATTCAACTAATGCAGTGTCATCTCTGGGGAAAAAAAAAAAATTTGGAGCACCACGAGCTGGACTGCAGGATTTTTCCCTTCCATCTAGTGGACTCATGGGCAGCCTGTCTGTGGGACTGTCCATTCTTTGTGGGGGGAGGCCTAGCTTCCCCGTCCCACCTATCGTTGGTCCATGCATACGTGTCCTATTCGATTCTCAGATCTGTGTGATTTAGTTAGTCTATTCCTGCATACCAGTCAATACATGCAATATGTCACTTCGTCTGACTTGTTTTAGGTTATCCTAGGTAATTCACTATGATAATTGTACTCGTGTACCTGTGCTTAAACAAACTTACCGTATTTCGCGGCTCGGAAGACGTTTTAGTTTCAATGGCTAGGCATCAGACGTAACTGGGAGCGCTACAGCCCAGCCCACCCCATCCCAAACTTATAGCTCCCGTCACTGACCTTCAGTTTATATGATGCAGGGTGGTTTTTGGAGACATTTTATGGAAAAAAAAAGTGTGTCTAATAAGTCATGAAATACGGTACTTGCTGTGCTCAAATGTGAGCTTAGGTAGGTTTGTCAGGAAACACGGTGTTTCCTGATGCGGGTCTTGATCATATGGGAACCTGCAGCTAGAGCTTTGGGTCATCTGACAGACCTGCTGGCTTACCAGTTCACCTCTTTAAAATATGATTATGATTATATTCATTATATATATAATTAATGTGAGCTTACTGGAGACAATGTTTATATACAGACAGAGAGCAGACACAAACTGCACTGGTCCATGAAGGACTGTGTTTATATACCCTTTATCTTCCTTTGCATATAATAAAGGTTAAAAAAATAAAAGGAATCGGGATGTAGTGTGTATACATTACCTACTTCATATATATTTTGCCTACCAGGTCACACTAGTGGCCCGTGGCCTGGTAGGCAAAGCTCTCGCTTCACATGCTGAGGGTCCGTGGTTCGATTCCCGGCAAAGGTGGAAACATTGGGAGTGTTTCCTTACACTTGTTGTCCCTGTTCACGCATCAATAAAATGGGTACCTGGGTGTTAGTCGACTGGTGTGGGTTGCATCTTGGGACAAAATTGACCTAATTTCCCAAAATCTCTGCATAACAAGGGTATTTCTATATACAAGTGGACCCCCGCTTAATGATCACCTCCCAATGCGACCAATTATGTAAGTGTATTTATGTAAGTGCGTTTGTACGTGTATGTTTGGGGGTCTGAAATGGACTAATCTACTTCACAATATTCCTTATGGGAACAAAATTCGGTCAGTACTGGCACCTGAACATACTTCTGGAATGAAAAAATATCGTTAACCGGGGGTCCACTGTAGTAGTGTCATTGATATCAGCTAGGCCTGTATACCTTGTACATGTACTTGCAGAAATCAAAATTATTATTATGATTAGGATATGTGACAGGGTTTGTGTTGGTGTTAAGGGTTAACAGCTGGTGACATCCAACCCTCCCTTCCTTATACTGATATTTTTACTGTTGAAAATACAAGGGAAATAATAATTTTATTATATTTTTTATTGTAATAAATAGTTTATATTTGCAAAAGCATTCTGGTAGTTAATTTCACGGCAGTGAAATACAACGGCCCTGGGGCCGTCACAGCCTTCAACCCAACAATAACATGAACACATACTGATAGCCCTGAAGAAGCTTTTCTTGTGATATATTTTTCATGTTTTCTTGGATAGCTTACATTTATATTATGGTTGGTATTACTCTGGACACATTTAATAAACTGTCTCGTCAGGTAAAACATGTTATTTTGTAATTATTATAATCAAAGAAAGCACTAAACCAACAAGGGTCATGCAATGCTATTTTGTGCTGATATATGGAAGTGATAGCTGATAGCAGATGATAGCCTGCCATATTTTTGCACATGTGCAGAATTTATGACTACTCCAATGTGAAGAACAAGCGACAGTGTGGAGACTTATATACTGTCGGCAGTATATAAGTCTCCACACTGTTTCAGACTATGAAACAGAATTCTTCTCCAGGCTGAAGGACTGACAACCTCAAATCTACATCTTCAAGGGTGATGAGCTGATTACATTGTCTTCACATCTCTACTGCTCGTGCCTACTTTCTGTACTCGACTGAAGAAGCCTACTGTGTAGGCGAAACATTTCGGAATAAAGATGCCTAACTGTTGCCCATGTCTCTTTCCAACCTGTCGGTATTATATAACATTTTGATATTTGACCTGATAGCGTTGGTTCCATAAGGACAGTGTTCATGAGATGTCCATATCAAGAGCACATCCAAGGAACCCTAGTAAAATGTCCCCATTAACATACCTAGAATCGGTCTAGGTGCAAGGTCATGCAAAACAGTGATCCTTACCACTCTGCCCTTTAACCCTTAAACGGTCCAAACAGATCGACGTTCAAATTCGTAGTGCTACAAAAGTAGATCTATTATTTTTTTTACATATTTTCAATAAAAAAAAAAATTAGATAAAAGTTTTTTACACGTTTTCAAATGTAAAACAAGAGAGATCTACATTTTTTTACATACTTTCAGATGTTGAAAAAGCGTATACACGTATATACGTTTGGACCATTTAACCCGTAAACGGTCCAAGCAGATCTACATTCACATGTGTAGTGCTACAAAAGTAGATCTACTTTTTTTTACATAAAAAAAAAAAAAAAAAAAAAAAAAAAATAGATCAAAGTTTTTTTTACACATTTTCAAATGTAAAAAAACAAAAAGATCTACTTTATTTTACATACTTTCAAATGTTGAAAAACCGTATATATACGTTTGGACTGTTTACGGGTTGAGGGTTAATGTCTTCAAACCTCTGAGCTGAGATAAAGTTACTAAGGAAAGGATGCCACACATGAGTTGTAGAATAATTTACCCCACGAAAATTTGAAGAATGCGTCAATCACTTTATAGATGGTTGAAGGATGTCCTAGAGTGCAAGGAATGACTTATTTTGTAACTGATTTTAGAGATCATGTATGTTAATGATAAGCACTGCATTAAATCACATGTTACTTTCATCCTCACAAAATCTAGGAACCACAATTTGCAAAATTACAATAGGCAAATAGTTTACTGTTAGGACAGGTAAAAAAAATAAACAAGTATTTTTAAAATTTATTAAATAGCAATTTACTTGTGGGCTGCAGCGGCAGCAGCAGCAGCGGCAGCAGCTGCAGCAGCAGCGGCAGCTGCAGTAGCCTTCCTTTGTTGGCCCATTACACGCTGCATTTCCTCACGCTTCCTCTTTGCACGAATGTGTGTGCCCAACTGCAAGGCAAATAAAAACGGGAAAAATAAGATTAATTTATCTATTGCTTAAATTTTTTTTTTTCAACAAGTCGGTCGTCTCCCACCGAGGCAGGGTGACCCAAACAAGAAAGAAAATCCCCAATAAGAAAATACTTTCATCATCATTCAACACTTTCACCACTCACACATTATCACTGTTTTTGCAGAGGAGCTCAGAATACAACAGTTTAGAAGCATACACATATAAAGATACACAACATATCCCTCCAAACTGCCAATATCCCAAACCCCTCCTTTAAAGTGCAGGCATTGTACTTCCCATTTCCAGGACTCAAGTCTGACTATATGAAAATAACTGATTTCCCTGAATCCCTTCACTAAATATTACCCTGCTCACACTCCAACATATCGTCAGGTCCCAAGTACCATTCGTCTCCATTCACTCCTATCTAACACGCTCATGCACACTTGCTGTAAGTCCAAGCCCCTTGCCCACAAAACCTCCTTTACCCCCTCTCTCCAACCCTTTCGAGGACGACCCCTACACCGCCTTCCTTCCCCTATAGATTTATATGCTTTCCATGTCATTCTACTTTGATCCATTCTCTCTAAATGACCAAACCACCTCAACAACCCCTCTTCTGCCCTCTGACTAATACTTTTATTAACTCCACACCTTTTCCTAATTTCCACACCGAATTTTCTGCACAATATTTACACCAGACATTGCCCTTAAACAGGACATCTCCACTGCCTCCAACCATCTCCTCGCTGCTGCATTTACCACCCAAGCTTCACACCCATATGAGAGTGTTGGTACTACTATACTTTCATACATTCCCTTCTTTGCCTCCATAGATAACATTTTTTGACTCCACATATACCTCAACGCACCACTCACCTTTTTTCCCTCATCAATTCTATGATTAACCTCATCCTTCATAAATCCATCCGCCGACATGTCAACTCCCAAGTATCTGAAAACATTCACTTCTTCCATACTCCTCCTCAACTTGATATCCAATTTTTCTTTATCTAAATCATTTGATACCCTCATCGCCTTACTCTTTTCTATGTTCACTTTCAACTTTCTACCTTTACACACATTCCCAAACTCATCCACTAACCTTTGCAATTTTTCTTTAGAATCTCTCATAAGCACAGTATCATCAACAAAAAGTAACTGTCAATTCCCATTTTGAATTTGATTCCCCAAAATTTAATCCCACCCCTCTCCCGAACACCCTAGCATTTACTTCCTTTACAACCCCATCTATAAATATATTAAACAACCATGGTGACATTACACATCTCTGTCTAAGACCTACTTTTACCGGGAAGTAGTCCCCCTCTCTTCTACACACCCTAACCTGAGCCTCACTATCCTCATAAAAACTCTTTACAGCATTTAATAACTTACCACCTATTCCATATACTTGCAACATCTGCCACATTGCTCCTCTATCCACTCTATCATATGCCTTTTCTAAATCCATAAATGCAATAAAAACTTCCCTACCTTTATCTAAATACTGTTCACATATATGCTTCAATGTAAACACTTGATCTACACATCCCCTACCCACTCTGAAACCTTCTTGCTCATCTGCAATCCTACATTCTGTCTTACCTCTAATTCTTTCAATTATAACCCTACTGTACACTTTTCCTGGTATACTCAGTAAACTTATTCCTCTATAATTTTTACAGTCTCTCTTGTCCCCTTTCCCTTTATATAAAGGGACTATACATGCTTAAATATCACTTCTAAATCAAATTTTGTATACCATGACCGTAAAAGATGTATTTGATAGATTCTTTTAATTTAAATGTATAGTCTAGGATCAACAATTTCCAAGGAGAAATACATACCCAGTACTATACTATAATATACATAATTTTCAAAGTCTATTCCAACATTGCTATTAAGTCACATCATACCATTCTCATTTTTAGTCCATTCTTCAATTATTTTTTTTCAGCACATAATGCACATGCAACAAACATATAAATCTCACACAAGTTACTATCAAACCTCTCTTCCTTAACAAGCACATTCCTGTCATTTCCTCTTCCTCACTTTTGACCTTCACATCACCCATTCTTATTCTCACTTCCTTTCAATTAAGTTTTAGACATATGAAGTATGGTTGAGAATTCAAAGTTAAAAGGACCACACACACAAAGACCTCACAAACTTTTAATTCACGAATAATGCATTATATAGTGTGTATCCACATAATTGAAATTTCCAAAAATTTTTAGTCATTAAACACAATTTTCATGTTCGCACATTCTAATTTATTCTACACTTGAATTATATACAAGTAGTGCCAATGACAGAATTAAGTGGACTGGGGGACTATCACGTACCTCTTCACAGAGATAGTTAAACTTTAATCACAATTATTAGAATTGCACAAGGCACACAAAGGAATGGTTGTAATATGTAACATGGTTAGTAAAATGACACATCAAACAAAGAGTAAAAGATACTCCATTACCACATCACCATGGGTAAATGTGTGTACTATATTTATTTGACAAAATTCTTCTTCTTTTGACACAATGGCTGTATCCCACCGAGGTGGGGTGGCCCAAAAGGGAAAACGAACGTTTCTCCTTTTACATTTAGTAATATATACAGGAGACGGGTTTTTTGACAAAATTGTCTATTATTATTATTTCCAGTTGAAAGAGGGTCAAATTCTGCATCAACAACCAGACCCCTAAACTGTAGCATACTTGCAAATAAAGATTCCTGTGTGGAGGAAGATTTGAAAACCAAAGATATGCTTGGAGAAAGGAAAGGATTAGCATGCGAGGGTGTAGGGAGAAAAAGGTGGGGGGTTGGTAGGTTAGGAAGGCAGGGAAGAAGGGGATGGTAGGAAGGGTTTTGTACAAGAGGAAGAGAGAGAGAAAAAAAGGTATGTACTATCACTCACAAATCTAGAAATGTAAAGCTATAAAAACCTTGCAAATGTTAAGTACCCAAACTCATCAACAAATCAAGTAAAAAAATTAATCCTTTAAGCCTTTGACTGCTTCGGTCGTATATACTATATGTCTTACGAGCCACTGTGTTTGACGTATATATACTCAAAACTTTTTTTTTAATTAAAATGCCGACTTTGTGGTCCATTTTCGTATAGTATTCATGGTTGTGAGATTCTAAAGAAAAATTGCAAAGGTTAGTGGATGAATTTGGGAATGTGTGTAAAGGTAGAAAGTTGAAATTGAACATAGAAAAGAGTAAGGTGATGAGAGTATCAAATGATTTAGATAAAAAAAATTGGATATCAAATTGGGGAGGAGTAGTATGGAAGAAGTGAATGTTTTCAGATATTTGGGAGTTGACGTGTCAGCGGACGGATTTATGAAGGATGAGGTTAATCACAGAACTGATGAAGGAAAAAAGGCGAGTGGTGCATTGAGGTATATTTTATTATCACACTGGCCGATTCCCACCAAGGCAGGGTGGCCCGAAAAAGAAAAACTTTCACCATCATTCACTCCATCGCTGTCTTGCCAGAAGGGTGCTTTACACGTCAGTTTTTAAACTGCAACATTAACACCCCTCCTTCAGAGTGCAGGCACTGTACTTCCCATCTCCAGGACTCAAGTCCGGCTTGCCGGTTTCCCTGAACCCCTTCATAAATGTTACTTTGCTCACACTTCAACAGCACGTCAAGTATTAAACCATTTGTCTCCATTCACTCCGATCAAACACGCTCACGCATGCCTGCTGGAAGTCCAAGCTCCTCGCACACAAAACCTCCTTTACCCCTTCCCTCCAACCTTTCCTAGGCCGACCCCTACCCCGCCTTCCTTCCACTACAGACGGATACACTCTTGAAGTCATTCTGTTTCGCTCCATTCTCTCTACATGCCCGAACCACCTCAACAACCCTTCCTCAGCCCTCTGGACAACAGTTTTGGTAATCCTGCACCTCCTCCTAACTTCCAAACTACGAATTCTCTGCATTATATTCACACCACACATTGCCCTCAGACATGACATCTCCACTGCCTCCAGCCTTCTCCTCGCTGCAACATTCATCACCCATGCTTCACACCCATATAAGAGCGTTGGTAAAACTATACTCTCATACATTCCCCTCTTTGCCTCCAAGGACAAAGTTCTTTGTCTCCACAGACTCCGAAGTGCACCACTCACCCTTTTCCCCTCATCAATTCTATGTTTCACTTCATCTTTCATAGACCCATCCACTGACATGTCCACTCCCAAATATCTGAATACATTTACCTCCTCCATACTCTCTCCCTCCAATCTGATATCCAATCTTTCATCACCTAATATTTTTGTTATCCTCATAACCTTACTCTTTCCTGTATTCACTTTTAATTTTCTTCTTTTGCACACCCTACCAAATTCATCCACCAATCTCTGCAACTTCTCTTCAGAATCTCCCAAGAGCAGTGTCATGAGCAAAGAGCAACTGTGACAACTCCCACTTTATGTGTGATTCTTTATCTTTTAACTCCACGCCTCTTGCCAAGACCCTCGCATTTACTTCTCTTACAACCCCATCTATAAATATATTAAACAACCACGGTGACATCACACATCCTTGTCTAAGGCCTACTTTTATTGGGAAATAATTTCCCTCTTTCCTACATACTCTAACTTGAGCCTCACTATCCTCGTAAAAACTCTTCACTGCTTTCAGTAACCTACCTCCAACACCATACACCTGCAACATCTGCCACATTGCCCCCCTATCCACCCTGTCATACGCCTTTTCCAAATCCATAAATGCCACAAAGACCTCTTTAGCCTTATCTAAATACTATTCACTTATATGTTTCACTGTAAACACCTGGTCCACACACCCCCTACCTTTCATAAAGCCTCCTTGTTCATCTGCTATCCTATTCTCCGTCTTACTTTTAATTCTTTCAATAATAACTACCATACACTTTACCAGGTATACTCAACAGACTAATCCCCCTATAATTTTTGCACTCTCTTTTGTCCCCTTTGCCTTTATACAAAGGAACTATGCATGCTCTCTGCCAATCCCTAGGTACCTTACCCTCTTCCATACATTTATTAAATAATTGCACCAACCACTCCAAAACTATATCCCCACCTGCTTTTAACATTTCTATCTTTATCCCATCAATCCTGGCTGCCTTACCCCCTTTCATTTTACCTACTGCCTCACGAACTTCCCACACACTCACAACTGGCTCTTCCTCACTCCTACATGATGTTATTCCTCCTTGCCCTATACACAAAATCACAGCTTCCCTATCTTCAGCAACATTTAACAATTCCTCAAAATATTCCCGCCATCTTCACAATACCTCTAACTCTCCATTTAATAACTCTCCTCTCCTATTTTTAACTGACAAATCCATTTGTTCTCTAGGCTTCCTTAACTTGTTAATCTCACTCCAAAACTTTTTCTTATTTTCAACAAAATTTGTTGATAACATCTCACCCACTCTCTCATTTGCTCTCTTTTTACATTGCTTCACCACTCTCAACCTCTCTCTTTTTCTCCATATACTCTTCCCTCCTTGCATCACTTATACTTTGTAAAAACTTCACATATGCTAACTTTTTCTCCCTTACTACTCTCTTTACATCATCATTCCATCAATCGCTCCTCTTCCCTCCCGCACCCACTTTCCTGTAACCACAAACTTCTGCTGAACACTCTAACACTACATTTTTAAACCTAGGTATATGTGGAGGCAAAAAAATGTTATATATGGAGGCAAAAAATGTTATCTATGGAGGCAAAGAAGGGAATGTATGAAAGTATAGTAGTACCAACACTCTTATATGGGCGTGAAGCTTGGGTTGTAGCCAAGGAGGCAGTTGGAGGCAGTGGAGATGTCCTGTCTAAGAGCAATGTGTGGTGTAAATATTATGCAGAAAATTCAGAGTGTGGAAATTAGGAGAAGGTGTGGAGTTAATAAAAGTATTAGTCAGAGGGCTGAAGAGGTGGTTTGGTCATTTAGAGAGAATGGATCAAAGTAGAATGACATGGAGAGTATAAATCTGTAGGGAAAGGAAGTAAGGGTAGGGGTCGTCCTCGAAAAGGTTGGAGGGAGGGGGGTAAAGGTGTTGTGGGTGAGGGGTTTGGACTTCCAGCAAGTGTGCGTAAGCGTGTTAGATAGGAGTGAATGGAGACAAATGGCATTTGGGACCTGACGATCTGTTGGAGTGTGAGCAGGGTAATATTTAGTGAAGGGATTCAGGGAAACCGGTTATTTTATATAACTGGACTCAAGTCCTGGAAATGGGAAGTACAATGCCTGCACTCTAAAGGAGGGGGTTTGGGATATTGGCAGTTTGGAGAGATATACTGTGTATTTTTATACGTACAGTGGACCCCCGCATAGCGACTTTAATCCATGCAAGAGGGCTCATTGTTATGCGAAATGATAGGTATGCGAATGAATTTTCTCCATAAGAAATAATGGAAATCAAATTAATCCGTGCAAGACACCCAAAAGTATGAAAATTTTTTTTTACCACATGAAATATACATTTTCCTACACACAAAGAGAAGGATACATGCACAATAGTAGAGTAGTACATGCACAATATATATTGTGTATGTACTACTCTACTAAATGAAGAATAAATGACACTTACCTTTATTGAAGATGCAGCAATGACTGATGAGACACTGTGTCCTGGGAGTGCCTTTTCCTCCTGAGTACTGTAGGTCCTGTTTGGCATTTTCTTCCAGAACAGGCCTTATCACACTGTGTATGCCACTACGATTTTTAAATCTCTCAAACCAACCTTTGCTGGCTTTAAATTCACCAATATGAGCACTAGTTCCAGGCATTTTTCCCTGTTCACCTGGGTGTTAGTCGACTGGTGTGGGTTGCATCCTGGGAGACAAGATTAAGGACCCCAATGGAAATAAGTTAGACAGTCTTCGATGACACTGACTTTTTTGGGTTATCCTGGGTGGCAAATCCTCTGGGGTTGATTGTTTCTTGGTATTCTCAATAAGCCACACCAACAACGGTGCTACAGCAGCAGCAGCAGCTGACAGTGCTACAGCAGCAGCAGCTGACAGTGCTACAGCAGCAGCAGACGATGCTACAGGAGCAGCAGACGGTACTACAGCAGCAGCTGATGGTGGTACAGTAGCAGCAGCAGCTGACGGTGGTACAGTAGCAGCAGCAGCTGACGGTGGTACAGTAGCAGCAGCAGCTGACGGTGGTACAGTAGCAGCAGCAGCTGACGGTGGTACAGTAGCAGCAGCAGCTGACGGTGGTACAGTAGCAGCAGCAGCAGTTGACGGTGGTACAGTAGCAGCAGCAGCTGACAGTGCAGCAGCAGCAGCAGCTGATGGTGGTACAGCAGCAGCAGCAGCAGCTGTACCACCAATAGTAGCAATGGTTGATTGGGGTTTATTATACAACCTGGCCAGCTCGGAGACACGCACTCCACTTTCATACTTATCAATGATCTTTTTCTTCATCTCTATAGTAATTCTCACCCTTATTGCTATAGGGTTGGCACTAGAAGCTTTCTTGGGGCCCATGGTCACTTATTTTGCAGATAAAATCACCAAAAACACTGTAATAATACGAAATGTTCCGATTGTATGCTTGGATGTTACCGCGGAGGCTGGCTGGTAAACAATGCCACCAGCGGCACATGTGAGGCTGGCTAAGGGCGCACATTGGACGCGTCTCGGACGAACAGTGGTGAGCGGGTTTTTGAGCGGTATGCGAGGCAAAATTTTTGCGATAAAAGCGAGCGGTATGCGGATTAAACGTTATGTGATGCTGACGGTATGCGGGGGTCCACTGTGTATATACTTCTAAGCTGTTGTATTCTGGGCACGTCTGCAAAAACAGTGATTATGTGTGAGTGAGGTGGAAGTGTTGAATGATGATGAAAGTATTTTCTTTTTGGGGATTTTCTTTCTCTTTGGGTCACCCTGCCTCGGTGGGAGACGGCCGACTTGTTGGGGGGGGGGGGGGAATCATGGTTGTACGTATTCTCGCTTTCTTGGTCTCATTTGATAGAAGGGAAAACATATTATAGAAATAGAGGTGATTTGATTGGTTTTACTATAAAAAGAACCTGGAAATGGAGCTCAAAGTATGGGAAATGTTTGATTTTTGCCAATGTTCAAAAGTAAACAAATGATGTTAATGTCCAATAAATGTCCAACTAGCCATTCTAATATGCAGTAATGAATGGGTTGACATTTATACAATTATTGCAATATTGCAGTAGTCTGCATAACAGTAAATCTTCTATTTTTTGTTTGAATAAAAATTCAAAACAGAAAGCAAGAGTAATATCAGAGGGGCCTGGAGACATGACTGATGAACAAAGAAAATGTTATTTTAGAGCCAGGAATGTCTGCATTGTTCATTCTGGACCCTATTTTGAAATTGTCATATTTTTAAATTTTTGTGAAATTGGCCAAATTGCAAATTTCTGACCATGTTAATGGGTAGTTGAAATTGGTAAATGAGCAGTTTCTTGTACTCAATCGATAGAAAAAAATGGAGTTTTAAAGAAATAGCTATGTGTGTGGTCTACTGGAACAACAGAATTAGCTGAAAATAGGGCTCAAAGTGGGCGAAATTGCCGATTAATAAATATCGCCGAGGTCGCTAACTTTGCGAGAGTGTAATTCCGTAAGTTTTCCATCAAATTTCGTACTTTTTGTGTCATTACCATTGGGAAAAGATTCTCTATCATTTCATAAGAAAATATATTTTTTTTTAATTTTTGCGACGCCAGGAGAGACCTCAGGATTGGAGGTTGCGACAGTCAAAGGGTTAGAATGGTAATTAGACATTAAAACCGTCCTAAAAGCTCGCCAAACAGCACAGCTGCCCTGTTAATAAAAAAAAATAGGACTTCCTAACTATAAATTACTTCTACATCAAAGAGCTGAAAGAAAGATGGATAAACATACCCGTTTCTTTAGGAACTTTAAGGCCCTCTTATCCTTCGACACCTTCAGTAATTCAATAGTACGCTTCTCATAAGGAGCAAAGCCCATAACCTCACGGACAATGTCTCTCACAAACTTGTTGTGTTTGGTGATTTTCTGAAATAAAATAAATACATAAGCATACATATTAAACTTACACTGTACACTAAGAACATTTTTGCCCTTGCAATGCCTGACATTCATTCAAAGTGAAAAATATCAAATATCCCCCCCCCCCAAAATATGGCCATACAAAATACTGATTAAATAAAACTCAAAAAGGCAAAATGGGTGACCATTCTACATTTTTTCTGTACTAAACCAGACCAGTATTTAGAAAATAAAACACTCAGGTTGAAATGTCAAAAACACAGCTGCGAATAGTTTCACCCTCAGTCCAGACTTCCCTGTTAACAAGGCAGTGTATGATACATATTCAAGGATAAATTTTTTTCTCTATTTTTTATCAAATGCATTCACACTGTATACGTTAATTTTATGCATGTAGAGATAGCTCATCTTTATTTAGTTGGATGGCCAAGAACCACAAATTCAACCCTTAAACGTTCCAAACAAATTTATGTTCACATGCGTAGTGCTCCAAAAGTAGATGTACGTTTTTTACATATTTTCAAATAAATAAATAAAATATATAATATATATATTATATATATATAAAATATATATATATATATATATATATTTTTATTTATTTTCAACAAGTCGGGCCGTCTCCCACCGAGGCAGGGTGACCCAAAAAAAAAAATCCCCAAAAAGAAAATACTTTCACCATCATTCAACACTTTCACCACACTCACACTTATCACTGTTTTTGCAGAGGTGCTCAGAATACAACAGTCTAGAAGCATACACATATAAAGATACACAACATATCCCCCAAACTGCCAATATCCCAAACCCCTCCTTTAAAGTGCAGGCATTGTACTTCCCATTTCCAGGATCAAGTCCGACTATAAGAAAATAACCGGTTTCCCTGAATCCCTTCACTAAATAAAATAAATAAATAAATAAATAAATATAAATATATATATATATATATATATATATAAATATATATATATTTTAAATATATATATATTATAAATATATATATATATATATATATATTTTATATATATATATAAATATATATATATATATATATATATATATTTATATATAATATATATATATATATATATATATATATATATATATTATATATATATATATATATAAATAAAAAGTAAGATCAAAGTTTTTTTTACAGGGTTTTCCCAAATGTAAAAAAAAAAAAAAAAAAAGATCTACTTTTTTACATACATACTTTCAAATGCTGAAAAAAGTAGATCTACGTTTGGACAGTTTAAGGGTTAATAGCTGAAAAGCACAACTGACAAGAGGGAAATGTTTAGTGCAGTGTCTTGTAACACAGAATGGAAGGGGCAAGCTGGCTGGCACCACATACAATGTTAATGCTACAGGTTCAAGCCTATGAACTCCAACAAGGGAGTGGTAAGTGTATGGGCCTGGCTATGTTTCTGGGTCCATAGAATGCCCCCCCCCACAGTCCCACCACTCCACTCCCTCCTTCCTCATAACACCTCCCTCACTATTTCCTTACAAAAAACTGTCCTTATAAGATAAGGATGTACTGTGCACAATGCATTGCAAAACATTTTATTAATATTTATTGCACAATTATTTTGTTACCTATACAACTGAAAAGGCACTTTCAAGGTAATATGGGTAAAAATTCTTGAGAAAAAAAAAAAAAAAAATACCAATCAACTGATAAAACGAATTTCCAGGATGTATTATAATAGTAAATTGGGGATGTACTGTGGCCCAAATGGACCAGTGTGTGCACACATGCACAGTAGCATGCATGTGCTTGCATGGACAGTACATGTGAACATCATAAGTCATTTCCTTAACAAATTGTACTAGTGCTGTACTGCTGGCTATCAGCAAGTAGACAAAAATGTCTAAGTTTTATTTACAGATTTACACTGTAAAATAAAGATTTCTGGACTATACAAATTTTTATTACTAATTTTATTTTAATGCAAGAAAACTGCATTGTAAAATTTACTGTACATTTTATAGTAGCAAGACCTGTGACATATATACACACACTCAAAATACACTTACCCCTTTACGGGAACTGGGCTTTGGCTTTCTTGTGTTCTTGGTGACTTTATGACCTTTGCTGAGGCCAACAGCCATTTGATATCGTGGCGCCATTTTGCTGTGAATAAACAAAAATATGAGACAGCTCTTTATTAAAACTTGGAAACTATAATGTGTACATCCTGCATCTTCTTCCACGAGTAACAATTCCTATACATATACTGTCATTTACTAATAATCAAACACCTTTATTACACAAGGCAATTTATCAGTACAATACATAATCTAATTAAAGCAGAGCAAGCACCTTTGAGTAGCTCTGAAATTAGATTAGACAAATGAAGAACCGGCCTTGCACAGGCCTACTGTAGCACTATTTTAATGTGACCCTTGAAAACAATAGGGACCCTAATAGAAAATATTTCATTATTTACTGTTTCTGGGTGACAACTGATAGTTCTGAAGACATATGCAATTTTAATAGATTTCAAACCCACTTACATACCTGTCCAGCCTATTTAAAAGTATTCAGGGTTCTCATTTCAATTCGCAAAATTTACTACATAACACTAATGGTAGAAATGTAAATGCATGCAAAGCCAAAATTTATTCAGAAAAGTTATAGGAAAGCACTGGTTTGGTAATAGAGTTGTAGAGGAGTCGAACAAACTCTCAAGTAGCGTCATTAAAGCTAAGACCTTGTGTAGTTTTAAAAATAGGTTAGATAAATACATGAGTGGGTGTGGGTGGGTGAGTTGGCTCTGACTAGCTTGTGCTAATGGGTCTGATGCAGTGCTCCTTCCTTCTTGGATGGATGTGGCTTAGACCCGACTAGCTTCGGCCAGTGGCTTAGGCTGGTAGGGGACTTGGACCTGCCTTGCATGGGCCAGTAGGCCATCTGCAGTGCTTCTTTCATATGGTCCTAAAACAAAGTACACGTACATACTAAACCTACTAGGGTCATACAGCACTGTTAGTCTTGAATAGCTTGTGTAAATTTAAATAAAAAAAACTCAAAATTCCTCAGATCAAGAGCTGTTATCATTGCAGCATTATTATGATAAATCATGGGGAAGCACTAAAACTGTATGGGTCATACAGCACTGGGGGGGGGGAATGGAAGGCTCTTAGATCAAGGATCCCTCACCAGCATCAAGGAACCCCCCTTGAGGGGGTGTTGGAGCATTCACATGAAGCACTAAACCCATAAGCATATAGTGCCTGGGGAAATGGAAGGCATTCAGGTTGAGTCCAACTGGAGGGCAGGTCCAATACCATGGATCAAGAGTCCTTCAGTAACATCATGACACCCATCTTGAACAAGATTAAGTGTTGAAAGCTTGTAAACTACACTTCAGGTCATTAAGGTTGCATGTAACACTTTCACTGCCAGACAAAGATACTTTAATTCCTAAAATATGGATTTAAGTAAACCTTTTGGTGGCATTCTGATAATTACACATTCGCGACCTAGCTGCTGGGGAGTGTGGACGTGCCTCATACCTCTCTGCTGACAGTCTAACAAGCTATCCAGTGACGTCATGGTATTCAGCGTGAAGAGGCGGGTGAATACCGTTGGTATACAGCTTGTTCGGGGGGCGATTACGCCTGAGAATGAACAAGTTTTGCTACCTAAGATTATCCGTGACACTTATGGTATTGCGGACAAGGATTTGTACGGTGTGGCATTAAATGGCGCCTGCCGGATATTTGTGAAACTACTATACAAGCCAGTGTACGAGAAGCTGGTTGAGCAATTCCAAGATCTCTGCGTAGATGTGTCCCCTGACGTGCATGTGCGTATGGTGGATGTCTCTTGACAATATACGTGGGTGAAACTGCGCAATGTGCCCTTCGAGGCCGAT
The DNA here is from genome assembly GCF_026875155.1 of Cherax quadricarinatus. Classification (NCBI taxonomy): domain Eukaryota; kingdom Metazoa; phylum Arthropoda; class Malacostraca; order Decapoda; family Parastacidae; genus Cherax; species Cherax quadricarinatus. The sequence continues at coordinate 32,587,469 of NC_069425.1, forward strand.
GCAACGGATCGCCACAGTGTTTTCAGAAGATACGGAGTGGTACACATGGCTAAACAAGGCAATAGGGTGGCTGGGGCGTATGCTGGTCTCCCAGACGGTTCGTTTACCCTTAAGATGTCTCTACGCCAGGCCATACCATCGTATGTGTACCTAGATGACTTCCGCACACAGGTCATGGTGTCGTATGCTGGTCAATGACGGACGTGCCGCCTCTGCGGTGACTATGATCATATGGCAGCAGAGTGTGGGCAGCGAGGGCAGGCCAGAAGGCCGGCCGGCCGATGGGCAGAAGGCTCCCATACATGGACGAAAAGGAGATGGTGGGCACGGTCGGCTTTGGAGTGAGGAGACTGAGCCAGTGGTGGTGTTGAATCTGGAGCTGTCGTCTCTCGAGTCGCCTGCATCGCCGGTGGTGCAGCAGGCTTCCGGGGTGGACCAGGTGACGGTGGAAGTGGAGGACTTGGATGCGACAATAGCGTCTGTTTTGCATACCATGTTCTCATCTACGGATGTGGTCTCCCCGGCTGTGCCGACAGCCAGTGCGGAGATCGTGTCCATGGCAGTAGAGCAGCAGGAGGCGGTTGTTGGTGCTGGTGGGGACGTGGTGACCCCTCGTCAGAAGGCTGAGACGAAGGTGGTGGTGGAGGTTCATCGTGTGGACGATCCAGTCACAAACATGGAGAAGGAGGCTGGGACGAGGAAGAGGGCGGCAGCAATGTCGGACTCTGACGACGTCCTGACACCGGCTCAACGAACAGGGAAGAAAGCATCGGTAGATGGGGGGCGGTGCGCTAGTGGAGGTGAACAGCGACAGCAGGTGGTGCCAGGTGGCACGGGTGTCGTGCGTGGAGAGCGTGGCAAACGTGGCCCCAGGGCCCAAGTGGGCAAGCAAAAGTAGTAGTGGGAAGCGAGGGAGGAAACCTTAGCCAGGTGCGAGGGGGGGGGTTTAGATAGGGGCGGGAATCATCGTGGAAGGTGTGGTGAGGTCTGCTGCTTGATGGCAGCGCCGGTTAATGGCGTGTGTGTCTGGGAGCGTCAGATAGCGTGCGCCTTGAGGGGCATGTGCCCAGTGTTAGGATGAAAGTGACTTGATATGTGCTATTCAGATGTGTCTGCAAATTATGGAGTATGAGTAGTGTTAGGTTCTGTTTAGAGGTGTTGCTGCCTGCGCCTGTGTGCGCCTAAGGTACGCTGGTGTGATTGAGGTGGCGTATGCTGCTGCTGTGTGTATGAATCTTGGACTATTATGTTGTATAATATTATGGGGTGGGGTCTGTATGGTGGAGGTTTGAGGAGCGTCCTTATGTTCTATGTCACGTATTGGGTATGTATTTTATACCTATGCATACACAATGCATAAAAACACTGGTAGTGTTAGTTGTGAGGGACCTGCTGTTATGAGGCCTCTTGTATGTACATGGATAGACCCTTTGTAATTACTTGAGGATATTTGTGAAATGGGTTGTGTATATACATGTCCTGTATCAATGTGTTACGGTGTTATATTCTTTTTCTTTACTGTATAATTTGTATGTTTGGTTGGGAATAGGTTTGGGTGGGAAATGCAAGGGGGGGGGGGGGGGGTTGAGGCTTTAAACACGTTTGTGTTGGGGATAATTTTTAGGAATAGGTGTCTTTTCCTGTAGTGAATTACTTATGTGTGCTACGTGTCTTTTATGTTGTAGCAATGTACTGTTTGTTGTGATATATTTCTAAACCATGACTGTTGTTAGTACACTGTTCAAGCGGTCTTGTGGTCGTTTAATACACTTTGTGGACAAGCATGACAACTGTTATATTAATGTATATATGTCAATATGTCTGTAAGATTAATGCAGGTTGCTGTTTGATTTAGAATAGGGGGGGTAAAGGGGTGGTGGTGTTGGAATCCACACGGAGTTGTGTGTGGTTCATTAGGCGATGGAAGGTTATCACATCTGTTGCCGGATAGGTCTTGTATTTTTTTTTATTAACAGTTCTGTACTGTTTAAAAATAAAATTTTATATATATATATTATATATATATATATATATTTATATTATATATATATTATATATAATATATATTTTATTAAATATATATATTTATATATATATATATATATATATATATATATATATTTTATATATAATATATATATTATATATATATATATATATATATATATCTATATAAATATATATATATATATTATATAATATATATATATATATATAATATTATATATATATATATTATATATATATTATATATATATATAAGAAAACCTGGAGGGCAGGTCCAATACATAAGAACATAAGAACGAAGTAACATTGCAGCAGGCCTACTGGCCCATGCGAGGCAGGTTCCCAAATCTCCTACCGGCTTAAGCCCAATGCAACCCAACCTAGTCAGGTCAGGCCACATTGACTTAAGAGAGGGAACACGGCAACCGGACTGGTAGCACAAGCTATCAGGTCCAACTCACACCCACCACATCCATCTCATGTATTTATCCAACCTATTTTTAAAGCTACACAACGTTCTGGCCTCTATAACTGTACTTGGGAGTTTGTTCCACTCATCCACAACTCTATTACCAAACCAGTACTTTCCTATATCCTTCCTGAATCTGAAATTTTTCCAACTTAAAAAACCATTGCTGCGAGTCCTGTCTAGGCTAGATATTTTCAGCACACTATTTACATCCCTTTATTTATTCCTGTCTTCCATTTATACACCTCAATCATATCCCCCCTAATTCTACGTCTTTCTAGAGAGTGCAGATTCAGGGCCCTTAGTCTATCCTCATAGGGAAGGTTTCTGATACATGGGATCAACTTTGTCATCCTCCTTTGTACATTTTCCAGAGCATTTATATCCATTCTGTAATACGGTGACCAAAACTGTGCAGCATAATCTAAATGAGGCCTAACCAAGGATGTATAGAGTTGAAGAACAACCTGAGGACTCCTATTATTCATGCTTCTTGATATGAAGCCAAGGATTCTATTAGCTTTATTGCAAACACTTATGCACTGTTGTCTTGGTTTCAGATTACTACTAACCAGAACTCCTAAATCTTTTTCGCAATCCATAATATTAACCCTTTGACTGTTTTCGACGTATAAATACGTCTTACGAGCCAATGTTTCTGACGTATATATACTCAATAATTCTAGCGGCTTCAAATCAAGCGGGAGAAAGCTGGTAGGCCCACATGTGAGAGAATGGGTCTGTGTGGTCAGTCTGCACCACATAAAAAAAATCCTGCAGCACACATTGCGTAATGAGAAAAAAAAACTGATAGTTTTTTTGGAATAAAACGCAGACTTTGAGGTGTATTTTTGTATAGTATTTATCGTTGTATTCGCGTTTTCATTTTCTTAGGTGATAAAATGGAAAACATATTACAGAAATAGAGATGATTTTCATTACTTTGACAATGAAAACGACCTTTAAACTGAGCTCAAAGTAGCGGAAATGTTCAATTTTTACCAATGTTCAGGATTAAATAAATCACACCACACGTCCAATACACGTCAACTGGGGAGTCTAATATTCTTTCACTAGTGCACTGATATTATTTATACCATTTTTACAATAATTCAGTAGTCTGCATAACAGTAAATTTTGTATTTTTTTTTGTATGAATAAAAAATAAAAATAGAAAGTAATAATAATACAAGAGGGGCCTAGAGATATGACTAATGAACAGAGCATATGTTATTTTAGTGCCACGAATGTCTACCTTGTTTATTCTGGACCCTATTTTGAAATTGGCATCTTTTTTTTAGTTTGCGTGAAATTGGCCAAATTGCCAATTTCTGACCACCATATTGGGTAGTCCAAATTAGTAAATGGGAGGTTTCTTGTACTCAGCTGATAGATAAAATGGAGTTCTAAAGAAATAGCTATGAGTTTGGTCAACTGGAACAATGGAATTGGCTGAAAATAGGGCTCAAAGTCGGCGAAATCGCCGATACGCATATGTCGCCGAGACCGCTAACTTTGCGGGAGCATAATTCCACGAGTTTTCGACCAAATTGCGAACTTTTGGTGTCATTACCATCGGGAAAAGATTCTCTATCATTTCATAAGAAAAAATAATTTTTTTTTTCAAAAAATTGAGCGACATAGAATGACAGTTTCAGAGAGGGGCCTGAAACAGTCAAAGGGTTAAGATCTACATTATTTAGTTTATAGGTGGCATGGTTATTGTCCTGTCCAACATTTAGAACTTTGCATTTGTCTATATTAAACTGCATCTGCCACTTCTCCAACCACTGCATCAGTCTATTCAAATCTTCCTGGAGTGCTCTAATGTCCTCGTCAGAATGAATTCGACGGCCTATTTTGGTATCATCGGCAAACTTGCTGATGTCGCTCTTTATGCCCTCATCTATGTCGTTTATGTAGATTGTGAACAGCAGGGGGCCCAACACTGACCCCTGTGGAACACCGCTCGTGATGCTTCACCACTCTGATTTCTCCCCATTTATGCAAACTCTCTGCTGCCTATTTGTCAACCATGCCTCTATCCAGGAAAAAATTTCTCCTCCTATTCCATGTGCCTTAATTTTCCTTAATAGTCTCTGATGTGGGACCCTGTCAAAAGCCTTACTGAAGTCCATATACACAATATCATATTCATTACCATGATCTACCTCCTCAAATACCTTAGTGAAAAAAGTTAATAAATTCATAAGGCAGGAATGCCCCTTTGTAAAACCATGCTGAGATTCGTTGATTAATTTATGCTTTTCAAGGTGGCTATGAACTGCCTCGGCAATTATTGATTCCATAAATTTTCCCACTATGGAGGTTAGGCTTATTGGTCTATAGTTCGAAGCTAAGGACCTGTCACCTGCTTTGAAAATAGGTATCACATTTGCCATTTTCCACTTATCTGGCACCATGCCAGTTTGTAGTGATATGTTGAAAAGAGAGGTTTGCTAAGCTCCTCTTTACATTCCTTTAGAACCCTTGCATACAGTTCATCAGGGCCTGGGGATTTGTTAGGTTTTAATTTATCTATTTGCCAAAGGACCATGTCACTTGTGACCCTAATCGTGCACAGTTTATTATCGTCCTGTTCTACATAATTTATCATTTCTGGAATATCGCTGCTATCCTCCTGTGTAAAAACTGAGAGGAAGTATGTGTTAAAAATTCTACACATTTCCTTATCACTGTCAGTGAGCTGACCCGAGGAAATTTTGAGTGGGCCTATCTTGTCCCTGATCTTACTTCTGTATACCTGAAAGAATCCTTTTGGGTTAGTCTTCGATTCTCTTGCAACTTTAACCTCATAATCTCTTTGTTTTTCTAATTCCCTTTTTTATTTCTCTCTTTAACTGAATATAACAATTTCTTAATTGCCCCTCTCCTCTTTTGATTTGCCTATATATGCCTCTCTTTTGACCAATCAGATATTTTAATCTATTGTTCATCCATTTAGGATCATTTTTATTTGATCTGATTTCCCTATTTGGAACATAATTTGACTGAGCAGCTAGAACTATGCCCTGGAAAGCATCATATTGGCAACCATCACCACCTACCTGACCCTTAGTCAGGTCATTCCAGTTCAGCCCACGTAAGTAATTTTTCAGTCCTATGAAATCAGCCAAGCGAAAGTCAGGGACGGAGACTTGATTGCCATTATTAGGGGAATTCCATGATATATTAAAACTGAGTGATTTGTGATCACTTTCCCCAAGCTCATCATTAACCTCAAGATTATTAATTAGTGTTTCCTACTGGCAAGAACCAAGTCAAGGAGGTTATTTCCCCTAGTTGGCTCTGTCACAAACTGTTTTAAAAAACAATCCTGGATCGTATCAAGAAAGTCATCTGACTCTAAATTTCCTGTCAAATTGCTCCAGTCAATCTGTCTATAGTTGAAATCCCCCATTAGCACAACATTTTCGTATGTAGATGCCTTACGAATTTCGTCCCATAGAAGTTTACTGCACTCCTATCAAGATTTGGGGCCCTGTAAATCACACCCAAAATTAGTTTTTCTCGGCCCTCGAGAAGCTGTAACCAAACAGATTCAGTGGCTGACGCTTCTAATTTTATATCTTGTCTAACACAACAATTTAAATTGTCTCTGACATACATCGCTACTCCACCACCCTTCCTGTTGACCCTGTCAGTGTGGAATAATTTATAGCCTTGTATGTGACATTCAGAGGGCATCTCTCTATCTTTCGGGTTGACCCAGGTCTCTGTTATAGCAATAATATCTATGTTTCCTGCACTTGCAATTAATCTTAGCTCATCTATCTTATTTCTTACACTCCTGCTATTAGTACAGTAAACCTTAAGGGAGCTAGCCCTTGCTCCCCTCTGCTGTCCCCCTTTTTTTGCTGACCTGATCTATTGTCTTTATTTATAACCTCATGCTGAATGCCTTTTATACATTTACTGTTTCCAACCCTAGTGTTGCAACCTGCTTGTTTCCCACACACACCCATATCTCTATCTTCTTAAATTTAAAATCAAGGCATTTCACCAATGGCCTTCTCAATTGAGTTTGCAATGCTACCCCCCAGCCCCAGAGAGATGTACCCCATCCCTTGCATACATATCATGTTTGCCATAAAGTTGTTCCAGTTGTCAATGATGGGAATTGCAAGTTCCTTGCAGTATCTGTCTAGCCAGCCAATTTACACCAATTGCCCTAGACAACCATTCATTTCCTACTCCCCTTCTAGGCAAGATGCTACATATGATTGGGACCCTCCCTTAGACTTAATGAAATCTATAGCGACCTGTATTATCTAGCAGCTCTTCTCTCCTACCCTTCCCAATATCATTTCCACCAGCACGGGAGACAGATAATTGGCTTGTTCCCATTACCTGACATGTATTATCCAGCCTTTAACTATGTCCCCAACACCAGCTCCCGGGAAGCACACTATCTCTCATCTTCTTATTCCTATTACAAAAAGCACGGTCAATATATCTTACCTGAGAATCACCAACCACAAGAATTGCTTACCTCTGTTAGCAGGGGGAGTAGTACCCTTACCTTCACTGGCCACTGAAGTACATTCATCCTGAAGAACAGAGAAGGATTTCCTACCTTCAGATCTTCACTCTTAACTTTCATTATTCTGATTCTCCTCCCATTACTGGGTTTCCCCTCGCCCCTTTTAGCAGGTGCTGGACTGCACCTCATGCTGGTAGCCGTTTCTACCTCCCCACCTACAGCCCCTCACAGCGAAAGACAGACTGCACCTCACTGCTAGAAGCCTCATTCCCCACAACTCCAGCCACCTCACACTCTCTCCCAGACCCATTGAGGTGGACCTTCAGCCTCCTAATCTCCTCCTGGAGAAGCAAGACCTCCTCCTTCAACTCTCCAACCTCAATTTTTAAAACACTGCAGAAGCAAGCCATGCTTTGTAACCATCCACGCTAATCCCCAAAGCAGCTCAGGATCTGTGACCTCACCATGGATCAAGAGTCCTTCAGTAACATCATGACACCCATCTTGAACAAGATTAAGTGTTGAAAGCTTATAAACTACATTTCAGGTCATTAAGGTTGCATGTAACACTTTCACTGCCAGACAAAGATACTTTAATTCCTAAAATATGAATTTAAGTAAACCTTTTGGTGTAGAGATCCTGTCAATAGTAAAGAAAAGCACCATGGACCCAAAATGGAAGTCCCCAGCAGACCCAAAATGGAAGTCCCCAATAGACCCAAAATGGAAGTCCCCAATAGACCCAAAATGGAAGTCCCCAATAGACCCAAAATGGAAGTCCCCAATAGACCCAAAATGGAAGTCCCCAATAGACCCAAAATGGAAGTCCCCATAGACCAATAATGGAAGTCCCAATTGACCCAAAATGATTACCCCCCCCTAGCACCCCCCCCCCCAAAATGAAGTCCCAATAGACACAAAATGGAAGTCCCCAATAGACCCAAAATGGAAGTCCCCAATAGACCCAAAATGGAAGTCCCCAATAGACCCAAATGGAAAATCAGTCCCAATTGACCCAAATGGAGTCCCAAAGACCCAAAATGGAAGTCCCCCATAGGACCAAAATGGAAGAAGTCCCCAATAGACCAAAATGGAAGTCCCAATAGACCCAAAGGAAGTCTCCAATAGACCCAAAATGGAAGTCCCCAATAGACCCAAAATGGAAGTCCCCAATAGACCCAAAATGGAAGTCCCCAATAGACCCAAAATGGAAGTCCCCAAGACCCAAAATGGAAATCAGTCCCCAATAGACCCAAAATGGAAGTCCCCAGTAGACCCAAAATGGAAATCAGTCCCAATGGACCCAAAATGGAAATAAGTACCCAAGACTCCAGGTAGAAATAAGTCACTGACTTTCTTGGGTTCTCCTAGGTAATTTACACTATGTATGATAATTGTACTAATGTGTGCCTGTACCTAAAAAAAACTTAACTTATGGACCGTAATACAAGATCATGTAAACAACCCTCCTCATACTTGTCATATTAAAACCCGAATAAACCAACACTCCAGCATCATATCCTCTCACTCACGCACGACAGCCATACCTCACAGATCCTCAAAATGTATATTAAATTCCCACCGAGCAGACAAAGTACACAGTAACCAAAGAAATGAAAAATATACTGGGACAAACCACCCTTCACTACTCGGGTATCCTCGTGGGGCAGGAAAAGAAAGTGAAAAAAAGCCGCCGTGGTCAGCCTCTCCTAGTTCTTTTTAATTTAAAAAAATGAGCTGTTTTTAGTTAATTTCATCATTTATAAAGTACTTAAAAATATTTGCTTTAGTGTAACATTAATTATTTTTATATATTTTTTTGCTTTAAATTACAATTTTATTGTTTATTATTATTTGATATGGTTGGCTTTTCATATCAGATTTCCATGTCTTAATTTTCAATGTTGCTGATGTTATTTGCATTGTTTATAAGTGAATTACATTCAAAATAAGTCAAAATAAAGTTCAGATACAACTAAAACATTTGTTTTTATTTTTCACAATAACACCCGCTTTCACATTTACGAATTTTGGAGGAGAATAAGAGTCTGTTTTCACTCAAAAATGTATTATATTTGCGCTTTGAATAAAAGTTCTTTTATGTAATGTATCGCTTGCATTAAATACACGTAATTAAAACTGTAAAAATGTTATTCTGTGGTAAAATTTATCTCTCGTCAAATATTTTAAAGGTTTTAGGTGTGTTTCCAATTTCAGGAGAGACGACCAAAGTTGTGAATCAATAACAGTTATTTAGCTCTTGTTAGGCAAATACGTAAGTAGTTAATTAATTCTTGCGTTCACTTCACAACCTGCGTGTTCTAAAAGAGTGTCAGGAGTCGAAAATTAGCTGACAATCGCTCATAACTTCTCTAAACAGGATAATGCTAACCCTCTTACAAGGACCCCAATTTAAATGTCTGACTTTTTTTTGGGGTTATTCTAAATAATTTGTACTGTGCATGATAATTGTACTTATGTATAGCTGTACATAAATAAACTTACCTACGGGTACCCTTCAAGGGGTACCATGATGCTAATAATATTTGTTTTCTGATAACTGACCCGGAGGGTTGGTAACCTCTTATTTATTTATTTATATGAACATGATACAGAGAAGTATTACAAGGATCCCGATGGAAACTAGTCACTTTGACTTTTTTTTTGTTTATCCTAGATAACCTAATACTAATTCTAATACTACTACTACTAACTAATAATATTTACTACAAGTACATGTACAAGGTATACAGTCCTAGCTGACATCAATGACATACTACTATATAGAAAGCCCCTTGTTATGCTGAGCATTTCCGGCAAATTAGTTCAATTTTGTCCCAGGATGTGACCCACACCAGTCCACTAATACCCCGGTGTAAAGAAACACGCCCAATGTTTCTACCCTCACTGGGAATCGAACCCAGGTCCTCACTGTGTGAAGCAAGAGCACTAACCACCAGGCCACGGGGCACCGTTAATATGTATGATAATTTGTGTAACTATTTATGTGTACCTATACCTAAATAAAGTTATTTAACCCAGTTTATTTGAAGTGTGAGTTTTTCAGGAAGTGTCTTAGGCCAGCATCAGCATTACAATGTAGTGGGTAAATATCCAGAACACTCCTTCAGTCTCTTGGAGAGCAAACACGCCAGTCCCATATCTACTGCTGGAGGAGTAAGTTACCTTACATTAGGTCAGTCACATGGAGAGTAAGCACTCCAGTCCCTTATATACCGTTGGAGAGTAAGTTACCCTATATGATGTTATCTTGAAGCCAAATGACTTCGAACAGGCGATAAATGACATGCCCATGCACTCTGCCCCAGGGCCAGACTCGTGGAACTCCGTGTTCATCAAGAACTGCAAGAAGCTCCTATCACGAGCTTTTACCATCCTATGGAGAGGGAGCATGGACACTGGGGTTCGTCCCACAGTTACTAAAAACAACAGACATAGCCCCACTCCACAAAAGGGACGGTAAAGCAATAGCAAAGTACTACAACTGATAGCGCTAACATCCCATATCATAAAAATCTTTGAAAGGGTCCTAAGAAGCAAGATCACCACCCATCTAGATACCCATCAATTACACAACCCAGGTCTACATGGGTTTAGAGCAGGTCGCTTCTGTCTGTCCCAACTACTGGATCACTACGACAAGGTCCTAGATGCACTAGAAGACAAAAAGAATGTAGATATAGCCTACACAGACTTTGCAAAAGCCTTCGACAAGTGTGACCATGGTGTAATAGCGCACAAAATGCGTGCTAAAGGAATAACAGGAAAAGTTGGTTGATGGATCTGTAATTTCCTGACAAATAGAATACAAAGAGTAGTAGTCAACTGAGTAAAGTCTGAGGCGGCAAGGCACAGTAATCGCTTCCATCTTGTTCCTCATCCTCATATCTGACATAGATAGGGATGTCAGCCACAGCATCATGTCTTCCTTTGCAGATGACACCCGAATCTGCATGACAGTGTCTTCCATTCCAGATACTGCAAGGCTCCAGGGGGACATCAACCAAATCTTTCAATGGGCTGCAGAAAGAACATGAAGTTGAACGATGAGAAATTTCTATTACTCCAATATGGTAAATGTGAGGAAATTGAAATTTCATCAGAGTATAAAACAAATTCCAACCACACAATAGAATAAAAAACTAACATCAAAGACCTGGGAGTGATCATGTCGGAGGATCTCACCTTCAAGGATCATAACACTTATCAATCGCATCTGCTAGAAAAATGATCAGGATGGATAATGAGAACCTTCAAAACCAGGGATGCTAAGCCCATGATGACAGCTTCTTCAAATTCAAAGTTTATTCTCTATAAGGATTACAATGCTGAGTTTACAGAATTTGGTTATTGTGTGGTTTACATGTAGTAAAATAATAATTACAGAGTGTACAACTAGAACACCTAGCATGGCTAGGCATTTCGGGCAGACTTAGATTAATTCTTAAATTTAAAATATTACAAATTATGAGGTAAGTTGGTATTATGGCTAAGTGACTAAATACTAGTTTGTGAGTTTAGCAATGTGAATGCTTTTGTTTTGGCACAGTACATAGTTTCAGTATTGGAGTATCACAGGCCAACTTATGACTAGTTAGGATTCATTATTTTAAGATTAAGATTAGTATTTCTGTGTTTATAGTCAGTGGGTGAGTGAGTGTAATTGTGAACCACTAGGTGGTTATCATGTAGTTAGTTGTCGGGGTGTATCAGGGAGATAAGATATTTTCTAACTGTAGTTTTGAAAGTGATGAGTGTCTGCAGTTCTCGAGTTTTCAGGTAGGTTGTTCCAGATTTTAGGTCCTTTGAAATACATTGAATTTTGTAAAAGTTTTAGTCGGACACGGGAATGTCATAGAGATGTTTGTGTCTGGTGTTATGCCTGTGGATCCTGTCAACTATTAAGAAAGCATTTTAGGTCAAGGTTAATATTGGAATTTAAGGTCCTGTAGATATAGATTGCACAGTAGTATCTTGATGGGTAGAGTTTTCGAAGCATTGTCATTAATGGTCAGTTGCTAGTATCTGCCACTGAGGTAAGTTTATTAAGGTACAGGTATTCTGTACATATGTACAATTGTCATATGTAATAATACATGTAAATTACCTAGGATAATATCAATAAAAGTCAATGACTTTGTTAGTACATGGCCCCCTGCATCAGTAATGTTCTGATATGTGCAGTAGTCTATTGTGATCTTGCGTATCAAAAGCATGAGTTTAGATTGATAAAAAGCCCCATTGTATGTATATTCATTGTCTTCTAGAGATGAATAGCAAAGAGCTGAGCATTTTAATTATTGTAGTTCCATTGGTGTTGTTTCCTAGACCTGAAGCCAAATTGGTAGTAGTTAAGAATGGCATGTTTGGTTATGAAAACATGTGTTTACTTATGCATTATTTTTTCAAAATTTTTAGATAACAATGGCTAGTTATGACTAGTTAGAAATTGGCCTGTAATTAATGATTTCTTTTGGATTACCACTTTCGTAGATTGGTGTAACTCTTGCCAATCTGGATTGCTGTTGTTTTATTGAGCAAAGCTGCAATGGGTATAATAGGACATGAGCTATTTTCTTATATACATATATAATAATGGTAGTATATGTACTTGCTTTGTTTCATGCTGTTTTTCAGCATATTAAAGTAACCTCAGTTGATTTACAGTAGTTGGGATAGGTATAGAGAGCTTGGATAGTTATCATGGAAGTATTCACTAACTTTGGCAAGGGAGTCTGGAATTTACATCCTACATGAGCTTAGGTATACATAGCAGTTCTAATGACTATCTAGTTTGTAGGCCTTAGATCAGACACATTAAATCTGAACTATCCTGTATTTTCAATAATTTTTTTTATGATAACCCTTATATGTATATGCAATCTCTTATCATGTCTCAATCTCATTATGTAAAATGTGCAAAAATATAATACTGTGACTTGTTAATCAATTACTTGTTAATTCAGTTACTGCTCAACACTAACTTCCTCTGTTGAAATATAAAAAATGATGTTCAATTCAAACCAACTATGATATATGTATATGCTGTAACTTGTTAATCAATTCATCTCAATTATAAATTCAATTACTGCTAAACCACTAACTACCTCTGTTGAAATATAAAAAACGATGTTCAATTTGAACCAACTATGATATATGTATATTCTGTAACTTGTTAATCAGTTCGTCTCAATTATAAATTCAATCACTGCTAAACCACTAACTACCTCTATTGAAATATAAAAAAACAATGTTGAATTCAAACAAATTGTGATAAATATTCCTAGTATTAAGTAGTCTGTTAAGCATTAGGTGTAGTCTGCCCAAAATGCCCTGGCATGATAGTGGCTTTCTTTGTACTTAGCAAATCAAAATTGTAATTACTCATTATAAACTATATAAAGAAATAAAATCCTTAATCCTTAATGTATACAAGGCACACAATATATATATACACGTACTACACCAAGATCAATCTTCAGGGATCTCTCCTGCTTCTACCTCTCCTTCCTGTATTATTCCTGTATTGTTTACTTCTTTATTTTATACAGTATAAGCCTGAGAACTTAATCTGATACAAGAATAATTTCAGATTTATGCAAACAAAATGAGTACAGATGACCTTAAATTGACTGTTGGTCGTGGTGGGCGAGGAGCTGCTATATTAAAAGCACTACAGTCTCTACCACCATACCCTGGCCAAACCTCTGGAAGTGTTGAGCAAGCATCTGCACAGTATCCTGATTTTGCTGTAAGTAATTTAAACTTGAACCAGGTTCTGATTATCAAAGCCTATACCAGGACTGTTAATAATGGATTGTCGATAGAAAGGAAGTTCAAATAAGTATGATAGGTTGCTCAAAAGGAAAACACCAGACTCAAAGCAGGTATGCTTTATAAGATCTGTTACACTATATTGTACAACACACTTGTCTATCTATATCTTGTGCAGTGTATGGGAATCAACAAAGAAGCACCTTAATAAACAGTTATGTATTAAGGTGGAAAAGTGAGTCAAGAAAACCATAACATACCCTACAATTCAAATCTCTAATCCCAGACTTGGCCTTTACTCATCATCATTAAATTTCAAGGATGGTTCCTAATAAATGTTACTTCTCCTTCATTTTTTTTTTCAACAAATTGGCCATCTCCCACTGAGGCAGGGTGACTCAAAAAGAAAGAAAATCCCCAAAAAGAAAATACTTTCATCATCATCAACACTTTCACCTCACTCACACATAATCACTGTCTTTGCAGAGGTGCCCAGAATACAACAGTTTAGAAGTATATACATATAAAAATACACAATATATCCCTCCAAACTGCCAATATCCCAAGCCCCTCAATTAGAGTGCAGGCATTGTACTTCCCATTTCCAGGACTCAAGTCCAGTTATATATAATAATCGGTTTCCCTGAATCCCTTCACTAAATATTACCCTGCTCACACTCCAACAGCTCGTCAGGTCCCAAGTACCATTCGTCTCCATTCACTCCTATCTAACACGCTCATGCGTGCTTGCTGGAGGTCCAAACCCCTCGCCCACGACACCTCCTTTACCCCCTCCCTCCAACATTTTCGAGGATGACCCCTACCCCGCCTTCCTTCCCCTACAGATTTATACTCTCTCCATGTCATTCTACTTTGATCCATTCTCTCTAAATGACCAAACCACCTCAACAAACCCTCTTCAGCCCTCTGACTAATACTTTTAACTCCACACCTTCTAATTTCCACACTCCGAAATTTTTGCATAATATTTACACCACACATTGCCCTTATACAGGACATCTCCACTGCCTCCAACCGCCTCCTCGCTGCAGCATTTACGACCCAAGCTTCACACCCATATAAGAGTGTTGGTACTACTATAATTTCATACATTCCTTTCTTTGCCTTCATAGATAACATTTTTTTGCCTCCACATATACCTCAATGCACCACTCACCTTTTTTCCTTCATCAATTCTATGATTAACCTCATCCTTCATAAATCCATCCCCTGACACGTCAACTCCCAAATATCTGAAAACATTCACTTCTTCCTTACTCCTCCTCCCCAATTTGATAACCAATTTTTCTTTATCTAAATCACTTGATACCCTCATCACCTTACTCTTTTCTGTGTTCACTTTCAACTTTCTACCTTTACACACACTCCCAAATTTTTCCACAAGCCTTGGCAATTTTTCTTTAGAATCTCCTATAAGCACAGTATCATCAGCAAAAAGTAACTGTGTCACTTCCCATTTTGTATTTAATTCCCCATAATTTAATCCCACCCCCTCCCAAACACCCTAGCATTTACTTCTTTTACAACCCCATCTATAAATATATTAAACAACCATGGTGACATTACACATCCCTGTCTAAGACCTACTTTTACTGGGACGTAGTCTCCCTCTCTTCTACACACCCTAACCTGAGCCTCACTATCCTCATAAAAACTCTTTACAGCATTTAGTAACTTACCACCTATTCCATATACATGCAACATCTGCAAATTTAGTAATTTATACAGGAGAAGGGGTTACTAGCCCCTTGCTCCCGGCATTTTAGTCGCCTCTTACAACATGCATGGCTTACGGAGGAAGAATTCTGTTTCAATTCTCCTTGGAGATAAGAGGAAATAAACAAGAACAAGAACTAGAAAGAAAATAGCAGAAAACCCAGAGGGGTGTGCGTATATGCATTGGGCCCTCGCTTTACGATATTAATCCGTTCCTGAGAGCTCGTCATATGCTGAAATTATCGTAAGGCGAATTAATTTTCCTCATAGGAAATAATGGAAATCAAATTAATCCATGCAAGACACCCCAAAGTATGAAAAAAAAAGTTTTTACTGCATGAAATATTAATTTTAATACACACAAACTGAAGAAATGTACAATTGCAACTCTACTAAGAATAGAATACATGACACTTACCTTTATTGAAGATCTGGTGGTGATTGATGGGATGGGAGGAGGGGAGAGTGTGGAATTTGTTATTGTTTAGAAGGGGTATCCCCTTTCATTAGGACTTGATGTATCAAGTCCTTTTCCAGGATTACTTCCCTTCTTCTTTTAATGCCACTAGGACCAGCTTGAGAGTCACTAGACCTCTGTCGCACAACATATCTGTCCATAGAGCTCTGTACCTCTTGTTCCTTTATGATTTGTCTAAAGTGGTTCACAGCATTGCCATTGTAATAGTCACCAGCCTGGCTTGCAATAGCTGTGTGAGGGTGATTTTCATCCATAAAGGTTTGCAGTTCAACCCACTTTGCACACATTTCCTTAATCTCTTTTGTCAATTCCATACTAATTCTTACCCTTTTTACCACAGGGATGGCACTAGAAGCTTTCTTGGGGTCCATGGTGACTTATTTTGCAGTTACAAGTACTAAAAACACTGGGATAATGTGAAATGTACCAAATGTATGCGTAGATGCGACCGCACTGGCTTGCTTGTAAACACTGGCGCTGAGGCCACACGTGGGACACGTCCTGGACGAATCACGTAAGGCGAATTTTTTAGCATAAGGCGAGGCAAAATTTTTACGTTAAAATGTATCATATGGCGGATTTAACGTAACGTGATACCATCGTAAGGCGGGGGTCCACTGTATATGCCTGTACATGTATGTATAGTGTGACCTAATTGTAAGTAGAAGTAGCAAGACATACCTGAAATCTTGCATGTTTATGAGACAGAAAAAAGGACACCAGCATTCCTACCATCATGTAAAACAATTACAGGCTTTCATTTTACACTCACTTGGCAGGACGGTAGTACCTCCCTGGGCAGTTGCTGTCTCCCAACCTACTACTTAGGACACAGTAAACTTATTTTTTTTTTATTAACACTGGCCGATTCCCACCAAGGCAGGGTGGCCCGAAAAAGAAAAACTTTTACCATCATTCACTCCATCACTGTCTTGCCAGAAGGGTGCTTTACACTACAGTTTTTAAACTGCAACATAAACACCCCTCCTTCAGAGTGCAGGCACTGTACTTCCCATCTCCAGGACTCAAGTCCGGCCTGCCGGTTTCCCTGAACCCCTTCATAAATGTTACTTTGCTCACACTCCAACAGCACGTCAAGTATTAAAAACCATATGTCTCCATTCACTCCTATCAAACACGCTCACGCATGCCTGCTGGAAGTCCAAGCCCCTCGCACACAAAACCTCCTTTACCCCCTCCCTCCAACCTTTCCTAGGCCGACCCCTATCCCGCCTTCCTTCCACTACAGACTGATAAACTCTTGAAGTTATTCTGTTTCTCTCCATTCTCTCCACATGTCCGAACCACCTCAACAACCCTTCCTCAGCCCTCTGGACAACAGTTTTGGTAATCCCGCACCTCCTCCTAACTTCCAAACTACGAATTCTCTGCATTATATTCACACCACACATTGCTCTCAGACATGACATCTCCACTGCCTCCAGCCTTCTCCTCGCTGCAACATTCATCACCCGTGCTTCACACCCATATAAGACTTATTCCCTTATAATTTTTGCACTCTCTTTTGTCCCCTTTGCCTTTATACAAAGGAACTATGTATGCTCTCTGTCAATCCCTAGGTACCTTACCCTCTTCTATACATTTATTAAATAATAGCACCAACCACTCCAAAACTATATCCCTACCTGCTTTTAACATTTCTATCTTTATCCCATCAATCCTAACTGCCTTACCCCCTTTCATTTTACCTACTGCCTCACGAACTTCTCCCACACTCACAACTGGCTCTTCCTCACTCCTACAAGATGTTATTCCTCCTTGCCCTATACACGAAATCACAGCTTCCCTATCTTCTTCAACATTCAACAATTCCTCAAAATATTCCCTCCATCTTCCCAATACCTCTAACTCTCTATTTAATAACTCTCCTCTCCTATTTTTAACTGACAAATCCATTTGTTCTCTAGGCTTCCTTAAATTGTTAATCTCACTCCAAAACTTTTTCTTATTTTCAACAAAATTTGTTGATAACATCTCACCCACTCTCTCATTTGCTCTCTTTTTACATTGCTTCACCACTCTCTTAACCTCTCCTTTTCTCCATATACTCTTCCCTCCTTGCATCAGTAAACTTATTCCTCTATAATTTGTACAATCTCTTTTGTCCCCCTTCCCTTTATATAAAGGGACTATACACGCTCTTCGCCAATCCCTAGGTACCTTCCCCTCTTTCATACATTTATTTATTTCTTTGAACACACCGACCGTATCCCACCGAGGTGGGGTGGCCCAAAAAGAAAAACGAAAGTTTCTCCTTTTACATTTAGTAATATATACAGGAGAAGGGGTTACTAGCCCTTTGCTCCTGGCATTTTAGTCGCCTCTTACAACACACATGGCTCACGGAGGAAGAATTCTGTTCCACTTCCCCATGGAGATAAGAGGAAATAAACAAGAACAAGAACTAGAAAGAAAATAGAAGAAAACCCAGAGGGGTGTGTATATACATGTATATGCTTGTACATGTATGTGTAGTGTGACCTAAGTGTAAGACATACCTGAAATCTTGCATGTTTATGAGACAGAAAAAAGGACACCAGCAATCCTACCATCATGTAAAACAATTACAGGCTTTCGTTTTACACTCACTTGGCAGGACGGTAGTACCTCCCTGGGCAGTTGCTGTCTCCCAACCTACTACCTAGGACTCAGTAAACTTATTCCTCTATAATTTTTACAATCTCTTTTGTCCCCCTTCCCTTTATATAAAGGGACTATACACACTCTCTTCCAATCCCTAGGTACCTTTCCCTCTTTCATACAAATTTTTTTTTTTTTTTTTTTTTTTTTTTTAACAAACTGGCCGTATCCCACCGAGGCAGGGTGGCCCAAAAAGAAAAACGAAAGTTTCTCTTCAAATTTAGTAATTTATGCGGGAGAAGGGGTTACTAGCCCCTTGCTCCCGGCATTTTAGTTGCCTCTTACAACACGCATGGCTTACGGAGGAAGAATTCTGTTCCACTTCCCGATGGAGATAAGAGGAAATAAACAAGAACAAGAACTAGAAAGGAAATAGCAGAAAACCCAGAGGGGTGTGCGTATATATATGTTTGTACATGTATGTGTAGTGTGACCTAAGTGTAAGTAGATGTAGCAAGATGTACCGGAAATCTTGAATGTTTATGAGACAGAAAAAGGGACACCAGCAATCCTACCATCATGTAAAACAATTACAGGCTTTCATTTTACACTCACTTGGCAGCACGGTAGTACCTCCCTGGGCGGTTGCTGTCTCCCAACCTACTACCTAGGACTCGGTAAACTTATTCCTCTATAATTTTTACAATCTCTCTTGTCCCCCTTCCCTTTATATAAAGGGACTATACATGCTCTCTGCCAATCCCTAAGTACCTTCCCCTCTTTCATACATTTATTAAACAAAAATACCAACCACTCCAACACTATATCCCACCCCCCCTGCTTTTAACATTTCTGTCATGATCCCGCCAGTTCCAGCTACTATAACCCCTTTCATTCTATGTAATGCCTCACGCACCTCCCCCACACTCACATCCTGCTCTTCTTTAATCCTAAAAGATGGTATACCTCCCTGGCCAGTGCATGAAATTACCGCTTAACTTTCTTCGTCGACATTTAAAAGTTCCTCAAAATATTCTCGCCATCTACCCAATACCTCCATCTCCCCATCTACTAACTCCCCCACTCTGTTTTTAACTGACAAATGCATTCATTCCCTAGGCTTTCTTAACTTGTTTAACTCACTCTAAATTGTTTTCTTATTTTCATTAAAATTTCTTGACAGTGCCTCTCCCACTCTATCATCCGCTCTCCTTTTGCACTCTCTCACCACTCTCTTCACTCTTCTTTTACTCTCCATATACTCTACTCTTTTTATAACACTTCTGCTTTGTAAATACCTCTCATTAGCTACCTTTTTCTCTTTTATCACACCCTTTGCTTCATCATTCCACCAATCACTCCTCTTTCCTCCTGCACCCACCCTCCTATAACCATAAACTTCTGCCCCACATTCTAATACTAAACTATTCCAACCCTCTTCAACCCCCCACTACTCATCTTTGCACTAGCCAACCTTTCTGCCAATAGTCGCTTATATCTCACCCGAACTTCCTCCTCCCTTAGTTTATACACTTTCACCTCCCTCTTACTTGTTGTTGCCACCTTCCTCTTTTCCCATCTACCTCTTACTCTAACTGTAGCCACAACTAAATAATGATCCGATATATCGGTTGCCCCTCTATAAACATGTACATCCTGGAGCCTACCAATCAACCTTTTATCCACCAATACATAATCTAACAAACTACTTTCATTACGTGCTACATCATACCTTGTATATTTATTTATCCTCTTTTTCATAAAATATGTATTACTTATTACCAAATCTCTTTCTACACATAGCTCAATTAAAGACTCCCCATTTTCATTTACCCCTGGCACCCCATATTTACCTACTACTCCCTCCACAACATTTTTACCCACTTTAGCATTAAAATCCCTAACCACAAGTACTCACACTTGGTTCAGAACTCCCCACACATTCAACGTTTTCCAAAATCAGTCTCTCTCTCTGCTTCTCCTTCATGAACTTCTTAATTACTTTTCTAAGGTCAAAAATTTGATTTTGAAAAATTATTAGGGAGTTATTTTTCATGTGAAAATCTAATATTTCCTAATTGTGAAGAGATGAAAGTACAATAGAGTATCTATATTGACCTATGTACTATGTTTTAACTGGGGTGAATAGTATTCTGAACCCAAGATTCCTGCATTGAAATGGTAATTTTTACCTAAATTACCACTACAGTAATTTAGGTAAAAATGTCACAGTATGATAACCCCTATATTTAACAGACTCTGGAAATCCAGAGCAAAATCTGCTGGGTCGCTTAATTCAGAATTGTCGTTTTATTATTTTATTACTATACTCTTTTATTACTCATACT
Organism: Cherax quadricarinatus; assembly: GCF_026875155.1. Classification (NCBI taxonomy): domain Eukaryota; kingdom Metazoa; phylum Arthropoda; class Malacostraca; order Decapoda; family Parastacidae; genus Cherax; species Cherax quadricarinatus. The sequence goes on from NC_069425.1 coordinate 32,608,408, forward strand.
CTTTTCCCCCCTCTATGGATTATAGTTGTTAAATTTCTTTAGTGAAGCAGTCTACTATTTTATAATTTTTATCCTAGCTTTAACCTTGTTCAGTGCTGTATGTTTGTAATATTCACTGCAAAAAAGTTATGCTTTCTAAAAAAAAAATTATATTAAATCAATCTTTCTTCTTTCAACAAACCATCTGTATCCCACTGAGGCAGGGTGGCCCAAAAAGAAAAAACAAAAGTTTCTCTTCATAACTTCAGTAATGTATACAGGAGAAGGGTTACTAACCCCTTGCTCCCTACATTATTTTTTTTTTTTTAACAAGACTATTTCCCACTTAGGAGAGGTGCTCAGACACGACAGCTTAGATGTCCCTCCAAACTGCAAATATCCCAAACCCCTCCTTTAAAGTGCAGACATTGTTCTTTACATTTCCAGGACTCAAGTCTGGCTAACCAGTTTCTCTGAATCCCTTCACAAAATATTACCCTGCTCACACACTAACAGCTCGTCGGGTCCCAAATGCCATTCATCTTCATTCACTCCTATCTAACACGCTCATGCATGCTTGCTGGAAGTGCAAGCCCCTCACCCACAAAACCTTCTTTACGCTCTCCAAGTCATTCTGATTTGTTCCATTCTCTCTAAATAACCAAACTATCTCAACAACCCCTCTTCATCCCTCTGACTTTTAGTAACTCCACAGCTCCTCCTAATTTCCACACTATGAATTCTCTGCATAATATTTACACCACACATTGCCCTTAAACACGACATCTCCACTGCCTCCAGCTGCCTCCTCGCTGCAGCATTTACAGTCCATCCTTCACAACCATATAAGAGTGTTGGTACCACTATATTCTTGTACATTCCTTTCTTTGCCTCCATGGATAATGTTCTTAGTCTCCACAGATACCTCAACACACCACTCACCTTTTTTCCTCAATTAGTTCTGTGGTTAACCTCATCCTTCATAAACCCATCCACTGACAAGTCAACTCCCAAATATCTGAAAATATTCACTTCTTCCATACTCCCTCCCTTCAGTGTGATTTCCAATTTTTCTTTGTCTAAATTGTTTGATACCCTCATCACCTTACTCTTATCTGTGTTCACTTTCAGCTTTCTACCTTTACACAGATATAAATCTTTTGCAAATAAAGATGGACAGTAGGTTGGTAGACAGCAACCACCCAGGGAGGTACTACTGTCCTGCCAAGTGAGTGTAAAATGAAAGCCTGTAATTGTTTTACGTGATGGTAGGATTGCTGGTGTCTTTTGTCTGTCTCATAAATAAGCAAGATTACAGGTATGTCTTGTTACTTCTACTTACACTTGGGTCACACTACACATACATGAACACGTTTATTTGTACACATTCGTCTGAGTTTTCTTTGATTTTATCTTAATAGTTCTTGGTCTTATTACTTTTCCTTTTGTATCCATGGGGAAGTGGAATAAGAATCTTTCCTCCGTAAGTCATGCGTGTTGTAAAAGTCAACTAAAATACCGGGAACAATGGGCTAGTAACCCCTTTTCCTGTAAAGATTACTAAAAAGAATAAGAAGAAAATTGTCAAAGTGGGAAGTCTGAATGTGCGTGGATGTTGTGCAAATGATAAGAAAGAGATGATTGTGGATGTTATAAATGAGAAGAAGCTGGATGTCCTGGCTTTAAGTGAAACAAAGCTGAAGGAGGTGGGAGAGTTTCAATGGAGAGGAATAAATGGGATTAGGTCAGGGGTTTCAAATAGAGTTAGAGCTAAAGAAGGAGTAGCAATAATGTTGAAGGATAAGCTATGGCAGGAAAAGAGGGACTATAAATGTATTAATTCAAGGATTATGTGAAGTAAAATAAAGATTGGATGTGAAAAATGGGTTATAGTAAGCGTGTATGCACCTGGAGAAGGGAGAAGTGTAGAGGAGAGAGAGAGATTTTGGGAAATGTTGAGTGAATGCGTGGGGAGTTTTGAATCAAGTAGGAGAGTAATGGTGGCTGGGGATTTCAATGCTAAAATGGGTAAAAATGTTATGGAGGGAGCAGTAGGTAAATTTGGGGTGCCAGGGGTAAATGTAAATGGGGAGCCTTTAATTGAGCTATGTGTAGAAAGAGATTTGGTAATAAGTAATACATATTTTATGAAAAAGAGGATAAATAAATATACAAGGTATGATGTAGCACGTAATGAAAGTAGTTTGTTAGATTATGTATTGGTGGATAAAAGGTTGATTGGTAGGCTCCAGGATGTACATGTTTATAGAGGGGCAACCGATATATCGGATCATTATTTAGTTGTGGCTACAGTTAGAGTAAGAGGTAGATGGGAAAAGAGGAAGGTGGCAACAACAAGTAAGAGGGAGGTGAAAGTGTATAAACTAAGGGAGGAGGAAGTTCGGGTGAGATATAAGCGACTATTGGCAGAAAGGTTGGCTAGTGCAAAGATGAGTAGTGGGGGCGTTGAAGAGGGTTGGAATAGTTTTAAAAAGGCAGTATTAGAATGTGGGGCAGAAGTTTGTGGTTATAGGTGGGGGCAGGAGGAAAGAGGAGTGATTGGTGGAATGATGAAGTAAAGGGTGTGATAAAAGAGAAAAAGGTAGCTTATGAGAGGTTTTTACAAAGCAGAAGTGTTATAAGAAGAGCAGAGTATATGGAGAGTAAAAAAAAGGTGAAGAGAGTGGTGAGAGAGTGCAAAAGGAGAGCAGATGATAGAGTGGGAGAGGCACTGTCAAGAAATTTTAATGAAAATAAGAAAAAATTTTGGAGTTAAACAAGTTAAGAAAGTCTAGGGAAAGTATGGATTTGTCAGTTAAAAACAGAGTAGGGGAGTTAGTAGTGGGGAGAGGGAGGTATTAGGTAGATGGCAAGAATATTTTGAGGAACTTTTAAATGTTGAGGAAGAAAGGGAGGCGGTAATTTCATGCACTGGTCAGGGAGGTATACCATCTTTTAGGAGTGAAGAAGAGCAGAATGTAAATGTGGGGGAGGTACGTGAGGCATTACATAGAATGAAAGGGGGTAAAGCAGCTGGAACTGATGGGATCATGACAGAAATGTTAAAAGTGGGGGGGGGGGGTATAGTGTTGGAGTGGTTGGTACTTTTGTTTAATAAATGTATGAAAGAGGGGAAGGTACCTAGGGATTGGCGGAGAGCATGTATAGTCCCTTTATATAGAGGGAAAGGGGACAAAAGAGACTGTAAAAATTATAGAAGAATAAGTTTACTGAGTATACCAGGAAAAGTGTACGGTAGGGTTATAATTGAAAGAATTAGAGGTAAGACAGAATGTAGGATTGCGGATGAGCAAGGAGGTTTCAGAGTGGGTAGGGGATGTGTAGATCAAGTGTTTACATTGAAGCATATATGTGAACAGTATTTAGATAAAGGTAGGGAAGTTTTTATTGCATTTATGGATTTAGAAAAGGCATATGATAGAGTGGATAGAGGGGCAATGTGGCAGATGTTGCAAGGTATGGAATAGGTGGTAAGTTACTAAATGCTGTAAAGAGTTTTTATGAGGATAGTGAGGCTCAGGTTAGGGTGTGTAGAAGAGAGGGAGACTACTTCCCGGTAAAAGTAGGTCTTAGACAGGGATGTGTAATGTCACCATGGTTGTTTAATATATTTATAGATGGGGTTGTAAAAGAAGTAAATGCTAGGGTGTTCGGGAGAGGGGTGGGATTAAATTATGGGGAATCAAATTGAAAATGGGAATTGACACAGTTACTTTTTGCTGATGATACTGTGCTTATGGGAGATTCTAAAGAAAAATTGCAAAGGTTAGTGGATGAGTTTGGGAATGTGTGTAAAGGTAGAAAGTTGAAAGTGAACACAGAAAAGAGTAAGGTGATGAGGGTATCAAATGATTTAGATAAAGAAAAATTGGATATCAAATTGGGGAGGAGTATGGAAGAAGTGAATGTTTTCAGATACTTGGGAGTTGACGTGTCGGCGGATGGATTTATGAAGGATGAGGTTAATCATAGAATTGATGAAGGTAAAAAGGTGAGTGGTGCGTTGAGGATATGTATGGAGTCAAAAAATGTTTTCTATGGAGGAAAGAAGGGAATGTATGAAAGTATAGTACTACAACACTCTTATATGGATGTGAAGCTTGGGTGGTAAATGCAGCAGCGAGGAGATGGTTGGAGGCAGTGGAGATGTCCTGTCTAGAGGCAATGTGTGGTGTAATTTATGCAGAAAATTCGGGTGTGGAAATTAGGAAAAGGTGTGGAGTTAATAAAGAATTAGTCAGAGTGACAAAGAGAGGGGTTGTTGAGGTGGTTTGGTCATTTTGAGAGAGAATGGATCAAAGTAGAATGACATGGAAAGCATATAAATCTATAGGGAAGGAAGGCGGGGTAGGGGTCATCCTTGAAAGGGTTGGAGAGAGGGGGTAAAGGAGGTTTTTGTGGGCGAGGGGCTGGGACTTCCAGCAAGCGTGCATGAGTGTGTTAGATAGGAGTGAATGGAGACGAATGGTACTTGGGACCTGACGATCTGTTGGAGTGTGAGCAGGGTAATATTTAGTGAAGGGATTCAGGGAAACTGGTTATTTTCATATAGTCAGACTTGAGTCCTGGAAATGGGAAGTACAGTGCTTGCACTTTAAAGGAGGGGTTTGGGATATTGGCAGTTTGGAGGGATATGTTGTGTATCTTTATACGTATATGCCTCTAAACTGTTGTATTCTGAGCACCTCCGCAAAAACATTGATAATGCGTGAGTGAGGTGAAAGTGTTGAATGATGAAAGTATTTTCTTTTTGGGGATTTTCTTTCTTTTTTGGGTCACCCTGCCTCGGTGGGAGACGGCCGACTTGTTGAAGAAAAAAAAAAAAAGAGCAATTTAAAGAAATAGGTCAGCTACCATCTTGAGTAGTTTACAGGATGAAATTTGATTCGTTTATTTTGGCTTTCGACAGCTTTGGTGGGTAGACTGTTCAATAGATTTATTACTCTCAATTAGAAGAATATCTTCTACTGAAGTTTGGCAAGCCTTAATTTTTTTTTTGTGTGTGTGTGTTTGTGTTTGTGTATGCCTATGTGTGCATGCACATATGTATTATATGTATTCACCTCTTTGTGGTTCCAGAGGTTGAGTCTCAGCTCCTGGCTCTCTCTCTCAACTTGCCAGTTGCCAGAAGCACTCTGTGTTAGCCTTGTATGTATGCATGCATGTGTTCACTGTGTGTGTGTGTGTGTGGGGGGGGGGGTTTGTGTGCATGTGTGCATGTGTTCACGTGCATGTATGGGTTTGTTTGCATGCATGTCTATAACATTAGAATTACATTATCTGTTTTCATTATCTTTTTAAGCATCTTATGAGATTATTCTTTTTATGCCTTTTTTTGTATTGCCAATTGTTATTAAAATTTTTGTTCCATTAAGCTGCCTTTTTCAATCAGTCAAGAGGTGCTGGTGTGCAAATTGCTGGTGCCACTGCCCTCTCCTCACCACGTAGTGATGTAAGTGTTACCAGTGCTGCTTCATTTCGCATTAGCCGAGGGGCAGCCATCAGTCAGCTGATACAGCAAAAATCCGCCATTGTAGCTCCAGGTGCTAGTATAGCTGAAATGAAAGAAAGGACTCGAATAGAATCAGGCATGGCTAGAGGCTGTTCAGAGCTCTTGCATGCTCATTTCATTGAGAATCTTACTACTCAGCCTGGAGCTAAACCATTGTAAGTACAGTTAGTGTGTCTTTAATTACAGTGTCACTGATACCACAGTTGAAATAACTGACTTGTTTTGTATTAGCCTGCATGGGATTTTTTTTTGTTTCTATAATGGTTTATATATGTTCACTGGCCGACAGATATTATAATCCATCAAAGAGCATATGCTAAACTAAATGGAAGCAGTTTCCTTTGAGAAAATTAAAGTTGCAGTATGAAAATTAAAAAACTCAGTAGGTAATATTAATCTATATTACAGTTCTTTAATGCTAAAAATATGGAGAGTAAAAATTGCATAACTTCTTTCAGGTAAAGTACAGCATAAATCAACATAACACATATGGAACATAGCTCTGTTGGGGAACAGGTGTCCTTCCTTGGCTAAATGAGGTTCCTTCAGCCTTCATTTAACATTCCCCGTGATGTAACCCACAGTAGTTGGTTAAAACTCTGAATCTCTTCATAGGTGTTATTTCCCTACACTTCGACAATATTCTGTATATTTTTTTTTCCTTTTTATAGGAAATCTGCTTTTCAAGAATTTGGTGATACATCATCATTAACTGAAAGTCTTCAGAATTTGAGCACTATAGATTCTCAGGATGAAGTAGTTGTCCGCCAGGGGAGTACAGGAGCAAAGTGAGTCATTTTTAAGCTCTTAAATTTGTCAATTTTTGTTACCTGGTATATCTTTCATTAATCTTTAGTATTTCTGCACATGTGTTCTAAGTGTTTTACAGTAGGTTTAGGACTTTAATATTTAACTTCCCCTCCCTCTGATGGAAGAGCTTAGGGGGTATGTAACTTTCCTGTTATTTGCTTTTAAATTGGACATTCAGCTGTAATGACTTTCCTTTACCACTTTGTAGTTCTCCAATATTCCTATTTTGTGATTATCTTTTGATTTAGGTTTCAAATACTGCGACTGAAATAATTTACCTTGCATAATTTTTTTTATTTGTCAAGTACCATGCTATACTTTAAATATAGTTGTGTATATTTTTTTTTTTTTTATCTCAACAGCCATCTCCCTTAAAGTTAGAGTGACCCAAAGAAATGCACTCACCAACATTCACTCAATTGCTGTCTTTCCAGAAGTGTGCTGGCACCACAGTCAGAATAACCCTCCGACTACATTATCCCCACCCCTCCTTCAGAGTATTGGCACTGCCTTTCTCCTTTCAGGAGTTCTATTTATGTTTCTCATATTCATTAGGATTTCTTTTATTCTATGTTCATTCTTAATGTAATTGTATTCATGTATGTGATAATTTTTTTTTTATGTTCTGTTAGTTTTAAGTTTAGGCTTGCTTGAAATGCCCTGCATAACCAGGGTTTTTTCCATGTGAACTACTAATTATCATCCAATTTTGTAAAATCTATTTAACATGGAAATAATTTTATTAATTATTATTAATTTTCTTAACAAACTGGTTGTATCTCATCTAGGCAGGGTGACTAAAAAAAAAAAATGAAAGTTTTTTTTTTTTATATTTAGTAATTTATACAGGAAAAGGGGTTACTAGCCCCTTGCTCCCTTAATTATTATTATTATTATTATTATTGATATTGTTGTAAAATCCTCGTTTTGATACAACTGTTTTAGCCGTACATCATTTTTAATTCGTTCATACATTTTCCAACACTTGCTTTTGAATGCATACTTTAATACATTTTAGGTTGTCTGCAATGTGCAATTGGATTAGACTACATTGTGAAGAAAATAAAGCTGTATTTGAATATGAAGTTAAATTTGAACCACAAATTGAGATACTTAACCTCCGTTTTCGCCTTTTTGACACACTTAGAGATAAAATCGGCTCGGTAAAAAGTTTTGATGGAACTATGTTGTGGCTTCCCTTTAGGCTACCAACTGAGGTTAGTAGGTACTATACTGTTATGGAATCTGTATAGTATATAAGGAAGTAATGGAAGAAATCACAATAAAACATGTGATTGCAAATGCTAATGTAAAAATACCACAGTGAAAATAGGAAATGAAACCTAAGTGCTTTTATGTGCTTACACACATCTCAGAGGAATAGGAAGAAGAGTCAAGAGAAGCATTTAAAATGTGCTTCTCATGCGTCTTTTTCTTTTCCTCTGACAACGTGTGTAAACACATGAAAGTGCTTAAGTTTTATTTTTTATTTTCACTGTGATATTTTTACATAAGGAAGTAAAATACTTGAATCTGAATAAAGTAATGGAGTTCTTTTTTTTTTTTTTTTTGTTTATTTGATTCTAAGAGACTGTTACCTAAATTTGAGTTTTTGCAGTTCTCTTCAGACTTTGGAGTCGTTTTCTCATTTTGTCGTTGTTTTATCTTTTTTTCAGGTTGCCTTATACCATGCTGCAAACCCTTCAACTGGGAAAACTGTAACACTAAAGATACTTTACAAAAAGAAAACAGACATGGACAAATGTATCCAGCTTTATAACGTTCTTTTTAACCGAATCATGAAGGTGCTAAAATTGGCTAGAGTCGGAAAAAACTACTATGCTCCAGGAGAATCTGTTCTTGTACCTCAGCACAAGTAAGTTTGACTGGGATTTTTTTTTAACATCCATGTGAAAAGGCAGGGCCAGGAGCTAAGACTCCACAAATAGATGAGTCATAGGCTATTCAGGTTCATTTCATCAAAGACAAAAGTATGAGTCTAGGAATTTTTGTTTAGGCTTGAATTCATTTATGTATATTGGACAAGTCTTATTGTATCCCATATTTGATGCTCAGAGCCTGTTTGGGTCATGCAACTCAAGGAATGATGGAGGCTTGATTCTTCGCTTGCTAATTGTGAGATGCATGCTACTTGCAGCTGCCTTGGGGTGTTATTGACAAGTACGTATTGGGTCAACAAATGTCAAGGTAATCGGCTCTACAGAATGAGCAGCATTCTATCTTCAATTTGGACTAGCTTAGTTATCCTTCTTTGTGAATATCTTGCTTTATAACACCTTAACTGTTGCATACCCAGAAATTAAAATATGTATGTGGTGTGTGTGTGTGTGTGTGTGTGTGTGTGTGTGTGTGTGTGTGTGTGTGTGTGTGTGTGTGTGCGTGGCGTGTGCGCGTGTGTGTGTGTGCGCGCGTGCACGTATGTACGTACTGTACTCACCTGTTTGTGGTTGCAGGAGTCGAGTCCTAGCTCCTGGCCCCGCCTCTCCACCGGTTACTACTGGGTCCTCTCTCTCCCCGCTCCATGAGCTTTTATCATACCTCGTCTTAAAATTATGTATGGTTCCTGCCTCCACTACATCACTTTCTAGGCTATTTCACTGCCTGACAACTCTATGACTGAAGAAATACTTCCTAATATCTCTCTGACTCATCTGTGTCTTCAACTTCCATTTGTGACCTCTTGTTTCTGTGTCCCCTCCATGGAACATCCTGTCTTTGTCCACCTTGTCTATTCCGCGCAGTATTTTATATGTCGTTATCACGTCTCCCTGACCCTCCTGTCCTCTAGTGTCGTCAGGCCGATTTCCCTTAACCTTTCTTCATAAGACATTCCCCTTAGCTCTGGAACTAACCTTGTTGCAAACCTTTGCACTTTCTCTAGTTTCTTGACATGCTTTATCAAGTGCGGGTTCCAAACAGGTGTGTGTGTGTGCGCGTGTGTGTGCGTGTACGTGTGTATATGTGCATGTGCGTGTGCGCGCGTGCGTGCATACGTACGTACGTGCATACGTAGTCGCCTATTTGTGGTTGCAGGGGTCGAGTCATAGCTATGGGCCCCTCTTCACTGATCACTACTAGGTCCTCTCTCTCCCTGCTCCAGGAGGTTTATCAAACCTCGTCTTAAAACTATGTATGATTCCTGCTTCCACTGCTTCACTTTCTAGGCTATTCCACTTCCTGACAACTATACAACTGAAGAAATACTTCCCAATATCCCTTTGACTCATCGGAGTCTTCTTCAACTTCCAATTGTGACCCCTTGTTTGTGTGTCCCATATCTGGAACATCCTGTCTTTGTCCACTTTGTCAATTCCTTGCAGTATTTTATATGTTATCATGTCTCCTCTAACCTCCTGTCCTCCAGTGTCATCAGGCCGATATCCCTTAACCTTTCTTCATAGGACAATCCCCTTAGCTCTGGGGCTAGTCTTATTGCAAACCTTTGCACTTTCTCTAATTTCTTGATGTGCTTGACCAGGTATGGATTTCAAACTGGTGCTACATACTCCAGTATGGGCTTGACATACATGGTGCACAGAGTCTTGAATGATTCCTTACTGAGGTATCGGAACACTACCCTTAGGTTTGCCAGACGCCCATATGCTGCAGCAGTTATCTGATTGATGTGTGCCTCGGGAGATGTGCACGGTATTATGCTCGCCCTAAGATCTTTTTCCTTGAGTAAGGTTTGCAGTCTCTGGCCACCTAGACTATACTCTGTCTGCGGTCTTCTTTGCCCTTCCCCGATCTTCATGACTTTGCATTTGTTAGGGTTAAATTCAAGGAGCCAGTTGCTGGACCAGGCTAGTAGCCTGTCCAGGTCTCTTTGTAGTCCTACCTAATCCTCGACCGATTTCATTCTCCTCATTCACTTCACATTATTTGCAAACAGGGACACTTACGAGTCTATCCCTTCTGTCATGTCATTCACATATACCAAAAACAGCACAGGTCCTAAGACTGACCCCTGTGGAACCCTGCTTGTCACAGTCGCCCACTCTGACACCTTGTCACGTACCATGAGTCGTCGTTGCCTCCGTCAGATATTCTCTGATGCATTGCAGTGCCTTTCCTGTTTTGTGCGCCTGATCCTCTAGCTTTTGCATTAACCTCTTCGGAGGAACTGTGTCGAAGGCCTTCTTATAGTCCAAGAAAATGCAGTCTTCCCATTATTTCTGTTTGCCTTGGAAACAACCTCTCCTCTGCCTCCTTGCATTTTGTTATCACTTAGTCCATCATTTCTTTTACTGGTTTTCCTGCCAGTTCTCTCTACCACTGAACGTCTTGCAGGAAGTTCCTCATATCTGTGTAGTCCCCTCTTTTGTAGTTTGGTTTTTCCCATCCTATTCCTGCTACTCTCTCTACTTGTAGCTCAACTATGTAGTCAAAGCACAGAACCACATGATCACTAGCTCCAAGGGGCCTTTCATACTTGATATCCTCGATGTCTGAACTACTCAAGGTAAATACAAGGTTCAGTCTTGCTGGATCATCCTCACCTCTCTCTCTGGTAGTGTGTCAAACATGTTGATGCATGTGGTTTTCCAGTACCACATCCATCATCTTGGCTTTCCATGTTTCAGGACCCCCATGGGGCTCCAGGTTTTCCCATTCAGTCTCCTTGTGATTGGAATCACCCATAACTAGTAACTTTGCTTCCACCGTGTGAGCTCTTCTGGCCACCTCGGCTAGTTTGTCAACCATTGCTCTGTTGCTCTCGTCGTATTCTTTTTTCGGCCTCCTGCAGTTCTGTGGCGGGTTGTACATTACATCAATTACCACCTTATGGCCCTCAGACTGGATTGTTGCTACTAAGTAGTCCCTTTCACACATTCCATCCATTCCTTCCATTTCTTCAAATTCCCACCGGTTTTTAATGAGCAGTGTGTGTGTGTGTGTGTGTGTGTGTGTACTCACCTATTTGTGGTTGCAGGGGTCGAGTCATAGCTCCTGGCCCCGCCTCTTTGCTGATTGCTACTAGGTTCTCTCTCCCTGCCCCGTGAGCTTTATCGTACCTCGCCTTAAAACTATGTATGGTTCCCACCTCCACTACGTCACTTTCTAGGCTATTCCATGGCCTGACTACTCTATGACTGAAGAAATACTTCCTGACATCCCTTTGATTCATCCGAGTCTTCAACTTCTAATTGTGACCTCTTGTGTCTGTGTCCCTTCTCTGGAACATCCCGTCTTTGTCCACCTTGTCTATTCCGTGTTGTGAGGGAAAAGTTCAATAGATAGGAGTAGTGAGGGAGTGTATAGTAACAATAGTTTCATTGCCGGCTACTTGTTAAGGTAGGGTAAGTCCAGCTCCCGCTATTCCCCCTCCCCCCTTTTTCCCCCTCCCCGAAAGTGATAGTTTGATTGCCGGCTGCTTGTTAAGGTAGGGTCAGTCTAGCTCCCGCTATCCCTTCCCCTCCCTCTTCCCCCCCCCAAAAGGTGACGTGTGGGGCTCCGGTCAAACAGTAAATCACTCTACTCACAGCTCCCAACACTACTGTAAGTACACACCTGATCATATTTTAGTGGACTTATTGGTTGAAAGCTTCACTTTTGACCAATAATTAACTTAGTCCTTTCATTCTTTATCTGTTAAATGTTTTAATAATCACCACATCTTTTAGATATTGTACTTATCATGGAGAGTGATTTCTTAAGCAGTGGATAATCTGTCTCTCATTACAGCTTGGAATGACAGAGAGGGTCACCTGCCAACCAACGAGAAGAATAGAAGGAGACGTACTAACGTCCTGAGACGTCCCATGTTTAGTCTACTTACCTGTTATGTAAGCCAACACAGGACCTAACCCCTCATCATAGCAGGGGTAACGAACCTGTTTTCCTGTCATCTGAAGTAATTACACATGGCTATACTTGGTGAAGAACGAGCCAGTGTTGTTCACCAACACCTGCTACCCCCCCCCCTCCACATCAGCAACGGCTACGATTTCAACAACACTCAGTGTCACCAACACCTGACACCCCATTACCACGATATACCTATATTAGCCTTGAGTTCAAATGTAATTTTTTTCATTTCATTTTTCATTTTTCTTTCAGTTAGGATACCCATTCATGTTTTATTGTCTTACATTTTCCATTTCTAAATAATAAAGTGTTTATCATTGTCTGTTATTATTTCTTTTTCTATTCATTAATTTTCCTGAGGAGGAGCCAGCCTTGGTAATACTGACTGAAGTTGTTACAGGGCTGAGTAAGCCTTCACAAGTGGCGACCTTGCCAGGATCAACTCGACTGAATCAAGATTCAACTCCATCTCGAATCTACCATTGGAACTTCAATGCCGCATACCACAGATGGTTACCACCGGCCATGAGTAATCATTCTCTATGGTAGGACTACGGTACAGGTATTTAAAAGATTTGGTGATTGTTATAGTCTCAATTTATTGTAAGTCAAGTCAGGCAGGATATAATATTTAATTCTGCCACCTTTTCGAGCTTGAAACACTTCGAAGGATTAGACTCTAGGGACCCAAGATTTTCCAGTGACAATTTGTTTCATTGAGCTCTTTATTATATCAAGGGAACTGTCGTAGGACACATGATTTGTGGGTGAGAAGATTGGATGGTCAAGTGACCCCATTCTACTTACTGTTTGCTCGGAGCCGGCATAGAACCCTTCGTTTTAATTAATACACATTGTTTAATTGAAGTAGGGATCGAGCCCTCTGGTTTATTTACAGTTTGAGCGGAGCAGGAATTGAACCCTCCGTTTTCTTTAATACCCGTTTCATTTCCCCTGATAGTTTAAGTTATTCTTGCAAGTATGGAGGAATACCAGTTTTGGATGAACGCTGGAAGTAAGTTAGGAATAACAGGGAAAAATTTAGAATCTTTCATTAGTGCTAAGATCCAGGAAAGACTTGAAAGAGAGAGAGAATCAAAAGAGAAGAGAATAAGGAGAGAGAAAGAATAGAGAGAATCAAGAAAGATAGTTAGAAAGAGAAAGAGAGGATAAAAAGGAGAAAGATCGAATTGAAAGAGAAAACCAAGATAGACAGAGAGAGAGAAGACAAAAAGGAGCGTGATAGACTTGATCGTGAGGAGAGAGCTAGAGTACGTGAGGAACAAGCTAAAGTATGTGAGGAACAAGTTAAATTAAGAGAACTTGAGGAAAGAGCAAACGATAGAGAAGTTGAGGAAAGAGCTAGAGAACGTGAGGAAAAAGCTAGAAAACTTGAGTTAATAGAGAGAGAAAAAGATCGCGAGCTCGAAAAAGTTCGCATTGAATTAGAGAATAAAAAGTTAACTCTTACACAACAACAATTAGAGGAAGGAGTAATTGAACATCATGCAGCTAGTGCACATATTCCAACACCTAATTTACCTCCCTTCACAGAGGGTGAAGACATTACTTCATACATCATCAGGTTTGAAGATACTGCTACCCTCTGTGAATGGCCTGCTGACACCTGGGCTACCAGGTTAGGAATGTTATTTTCTGGTACAGCCTTGAATATCTATGCAACTTTGTCACAGGATATCATATGTAATTATAACCTACTGAAGAAGTCAATCCTTAAAGCATATCAAAAAACCACAAATTCTTACAGGAAAGATTTCAGGTATGCCACCTTACAGCATGGCCAAAACTTTCAGCAGTTGCAGGTAACACTCTTTCGTTTGTTCGACTTTTGGATAGAGAGTTCAGGAATTGATCGCAGTTATGAATCTCTTAGAGACTTCATGGTTGCTGACCAGTTCCTGACAGCTCTTCCCCACCAGATAAGAACATTCATCAGAGAATGTAACCTGATTAAAGCTGATGAAGTTGCTGAGGCTGCTGACCTGTATGCTGAGGCTCACAATTCCTATAAAGACCTAAAGGGATCGAACCTTAAGGGCAATGGTTCACCTGAACCAAAGATTAAGAAGCCTACAGTAGAAGCAAAGTCACCAGCTATTATATCAACCTGTCATCGATGTGGTGGTATCGGACATAAACGTCCAGATTCTCCTTCCAAGAAAATAGAGAAAGTTGGTAGATGTTTTGTTGACAGTAATGACCAAGCACCCTTCTGTTCAGGAGCAGTTAATGGTATAAAAGTCTCAGATATATATACGTGACAATGGATGTACGTGCATCGTAATTTCGGACAAACTGTTCCCTTACTTTAAAACCTCTCGTGTGTCCTCTATTCTTTCAGATTACTTGGGTCGTGAAAATATTTTCCCTACAATACGTTGTTACTTGAAAACTAAATGGTTCACCGGTTGGACTAATGCGGTACTAGCCCCAATTACTTGTTCTGTAATAGTGGGTAACATTAAAGGTGCCGTTCTTCCTTCAGAGGCGGATCTTTCGTCACCACCCGTGGATCTAAGTTTTCCAGCTCTTCCTCCTCGCAAGTTAAATAAGCCCCTTAACAATTCCGCACCGGAAGCTGCTTTGTCTCGTACTGTTCACTTGGGGGTGGAAACGGATGATACTGCTCTCGATAGTGAGGTAGCAGGATCACCTGTCCACTCGTCGGGTGAAAGTAAGGGTATTGCCTCCGGCACTCTCAATGTCTTGACTAGGGCTCAGACCATAACCCCGGCTTCTCCTACCTCCTCTTCTCCCACAGTAAGTCCTTTTATTTTCCCAGATTTTGTGTCCAAGGATGACTGTCAATATACAGCGCAATTGCCCTTCACTTCGGGATTGTCATAATCAAGCTTTTAGCAACAAAGTTATCCATTGGTGATACGTATCTCATAAGTTTGAATATATTAATGGTATCTTACATAAATCTGTATTTAAATCTCATTCTTCAGTGATAGATTATTCCCTACTTGTTGTTCCTAAACCATGTCGAGAGACTGTTCTTCAAATGGCTCATGATTTGCCAGTGACCAAACACTTGGCGCATCGTAAGACGTGGCATAAACTCAAGCACACTTATTTTTGGCCAAGCATGTACTTACAGGTTACAAAGAAGTATAGTTCTTGCAGTAGGTGTCAGGTGCTTACTGCACAAAATACACACACTCCTAAATCCTGTATATTTATTAAATCTAAAACTTCCCTCCTGCAGAAACGAGATACTCCACCATAGAAAAGGAATGTTTGGCTCTTGTGTGGGGTATCTCCAAGCTTAAATTTTATCTACTGGGAAAAGAACTCATTTTAGAAACGGACCACAAACCTTTGATATACTACCTAGAAACTTTTAAGGGAACCAACAGTCGCCTCTTGAGGTGGACATTGGCACTCCAAGCTTTTAAGTTCCATATTGTGTATATCAATGGTTCATCCAATTATTTCTCTGACTGGTTAAGTCGTGACAGTCAGTAGAAGATTTGTTGCCTTACGCGGCTTCCACATGTTAGAACTTTTTCCTCGCCTATTCTTCTTATACTCCTTGACTATAAGTCTTGGTATGGGGGAGTGTGAGGGAAAAGTTCAATAGATAGGAGTAGCAAGGGAGTGTATAGTAACAATAGTTTCATTGCCGGCTACTTGTTAAGGTAGGGTAAGTCCAGCTCCCGCTATTCCCCCTCCCCCCTTTTTCCCCCTCCCCGAAAGTGATAGTTTGATTGCCGGCTGCTTGTTAAGGTAGGGCCAGTCTAGCTCCCGCTATCCCTTCCCCTCCTCTTCCCCCCCTCCCCCCGAAAGGTGACGTGTGGGGCTCCGGTCAAACAGTAAATCACTCTACTCACAGCTCCCAACACTACTGTAAGTACATGCCTGATCATATTTTAGTGGACTTATTGGTTGAAAGCTTCACTTTTGACCAATAATTAACTTAGTCCTTTCATTCTTTATCTGTTAAATGTTTTAATAATCACCACATCTTTTAGGTATTGTACTTATCATGGAGAGTGATTTCTTAAGCAGTGGGTAATCTGTCTCTCATTACAGCTTGGAATGACAGAGAGGGTCACCTGCCAACCAACGAGAAGAATAGGAGACGGACTAACGTCCTGAGACGTCCCATGTTTAGTCTACTTACCTGTTATGTAAGCCAACACAGGACCTAACCCCTCATCATAGCAGTGGTAACGAACCTGTTTTCCTGTCATCTGAAGTAATTACACACGGCTATACTTGGTGAAGAACGAGCCAGTGGTGGTCACCAACACCTGCTACCCCCCTCCACATCAGCAACGGCTACGATTTCAACAACACTCAGTGTCACCAACACCTGACACCCCCATTACCACGATATACCTATATTAGCATTGAGTTCAAATGTAATTTTTTTCATTTCATTTTTCATTTTTCTTTCAATTAGGATACCCATTCATGTTTTGTTGTTTTACATTTTCCGTTTCTAAATAATAAAGTGTTTATCATTGTCTGGAGTTTACCTGGAGAGAGTTCTGGGGGTCAACGCCCCCGCGGCCCGGTCTGTGACCAGGCCTCCCGGTCCCGGTGGATCAGAGCCTGATCAACCAGGCTGTTACTGCTGGCTGCACGCAAACCAACGTACGAGCCACAGCCCGGCTGGTCAGGAACCGACTTTAGGTGCTTGTCCAGTGCCAGCTTGAAGACTGCCAGGGGTCTCTTGGTAATCCCCCTTATGTATGCTGGGAGGCAGTTGAACAGTCTTGGGCCCCTGACACTTATTGTATGGTCTCTTAATGTGCTAGTGACACCCCTGCTTTTCATTGGGGGGATGTTGCATCGTCTGCCAAGTCTTTTGCTTTCGGAGTGAGTGATTTTCGTGTGCAAGTTCGGTACTAGTCCCTCTAGGATTTTCCAGGTGTATATAATCATGTATCTCTCCTGCCTGCTTTCCAGGGAATACAGATTTAGGAACCTCAAGCGCTCCCAGTAATTGAGGTGTTTTATCTCCTTATGCGCGCCGTGAAGGTTCTCTGTACATTTTCTAGGTCAGCAATTTCACCTGCCTTGAAAGGTGCTGTTAGTGTGCAGCAATATTCCAGCCTAGATAGAACAAGTGACCTGAAGAGTGTCATCATGGGCTTGGCCTCCCTAGTTTTGAAGGTTCTCATTATCCATCCTGTCATTTTTCTAGCAGATGCGATTGATACAATGTTATGGTCCTTGAAGGTGAGATCCTCCGACATGATCACTCCTAGGTCTTTGACATTGGTGTTTCGCTCTATTTTGTGGCCAGAATTTGTTTTGTACTCTGATGAAGATTTAATTTCCTCGTGTTTACCATATCTGAATAATTGAAATTTCTCATCGTTGAACTTCATATTGTTTTCTGCAGCCTACTGAAAGATTTGGTTGATGTCCGCCTGGAGCCTTGCAGTGTCTGCAATGGAAGACACTGTCATGCAGATTCGGGTGTCATCTGCAAAGGAAGACACGGTGCTGTGGCTGACATCCTTGTCTATGTCGGATATGAGGATGAGGAACAAGATGGGAGCGAGTACTGTGCCTTGTGGAACAGAGCTTTTCACCGTAGCTGCCTCGGACTTTACTCTGTTGATGTCTACTCTCTCTGTTCTGTTAGTGAGGAAATTATAGATCCATCGACCGACTTTTCCTGTTATTCCTTTAGCACTCATTTTGTGCGCTATTACGCCATGGTCACACTTGTCGAAGGCTTTTGCAAAGTCTGTATACATTACATCTGCATTCTTTTTGTCTTCTAGTGCATCTAGGACCTTGTTGTAGTGATCCAATAGTTGAGACAGACAGGAGCGACCTGTTCTAAACCCATGTTGCCCTGGGTTGTGTAACTGATGGGTTTCTAGATGTCTGTTATTATTTCTTTTTCTATTCATTAATTTTCCTGAGGAGGAGCCAGCCTTGGTAATACTGACTGAAGTTGTTACAGGGCTGAGTAAGCCTTCACACGCACAGTATTTTATATGTCGTTATCATGTCTCCCCTGACCCTTCTGTCCTCCAGTGTCGTCAGGCCGATTTCCCTCAACCTTTCTTCGTAAGACAATCCCCGTAGCTTTGGGACTAGTCTTGTTGCAAACCTTTGCACTTTCTCTAATTTCTTGACGTGCTTGACTAGGTGTGGATTCCTAACTGGTGCTGCATACTCCAGTATGAGCCTGACGTAAATGGTATACAGAGTCTTGAACGAATCCTTACTGAGGTATCGGAACGCTATTCGTACGTTTGCCAGGCTCCCGTATGCTGCAGCAGTTATCTGATTGATGTGCGCCTCAGGAGATATACTCGTTGTTATACTCGCCCCCAGATCTTTTTCCTTGAGTGAGGTTTGCAGTCTTTGGCCATCTAAACTATATTGTGTCTGCGGTCTTCTTTGCCCTTCCCCAATCTTCATGACTTTGCATTTGGCAGGGTTAAACTCAAGGAGCTAGTTGCTGGACCAGGCTTGTAGCCTGTCCAGGTCTCTTTGTAGTCCTGCCTGATCCTCATCTGATTTGATTCTTCTCATTAACTTCACATCATCTGCAAACAAGGACACTTCTGAGTCTATCCCTTCCGTTATGTCATTCACATATACCAACAAACAGCACAGGTCCTAGGACTGACCCCTGTGGAACCCCACTTGTCACAGGTGCCCACTCTGACACCTCGTCACATACCATGACTCGTTGTTGCCTCCCTGTCAGGTATTCTCTGATCCATTGCAGTGCCTTTCCTGTTATGTGTGCCTGATCCTCTAGCTTTTGCAGTAACCTCTTATGAGGAACTGTGTCGAAGGCCTTCTTGCAGTCCAAAAAAATGCAGTCGATCCACCCCTCTCTCTCTTGTCTTACTTCTGTCACCTTGTCATAAAACTCCAGTAGGTTTGTGACACAGGATTTTCCTTCCCTGAAACCGTGTTGGTTGTCAATTATACACTTATTTCTTTCTAGGTGCTCCACCACTCCTCCTGATGATCTTCTCCATGACCTTGCATACTATACACGTTAGTGATACAGGTCTGTAGTTTAGTGCCTCATGTCTGTCTCCCTTTTTAAAAATTGGGACTACATTTGCCATCTTCCATACCTCAAGGAGTTGTCCAATTTCAATTGATGTGTTGAAGATCTTTGTTAATGGCACACACAGTATCTCTGCTCCCTCTTTAAGGACTCACGGAGAGATGTTGTTTGGTCCCACCGCCTTTGAGGTGTCAAGTTCGCATAGCAGCTTCTTCACCACCTCCTTGGTTATATGTACCTCATCCAGCACTTGCTGGTCTACCCCCCTGTTCTGATTTCCTGGAGTCCTACTGGTTTCCACTGTAAATACTTCTTTAAATCTTGTGTTGAGCTCCTGACATGCCTCTCGGTCGTTTCTTGTGAACTCCCCATCACCCTTCCTCAGTCTGATTACCTGGTCCTTGACTGTTGTTTTCCTCCTGATGTGGCTATACAACAGCTTTGGGTCAGACTTGACTTTCGATGCTATGTCATTTTCATATTGTCGCTGAGCCTCCCTTCTTATCTGTGCATATTCGTATCTGGCTCTTCGGCTAATCTCTTTATTTTCCTGAGTTCTCTGTCTTCTGTACCTTTTCCATTCTCTAGTACACCTAGTTTTTGCCTCCCTACACCTTTGGGTGAACCAAGGACTCGTTCTGTTCTTCCCATTATTTCTGTTTCCCTTGGGAACAAACCTCTCCTCTGCCTCCTTGCATTTTGTTGCCACATAGTCCATCATTTCTTGTACTGGTTTTCCTGTCAGTTCCCTCTCCCACTGAATGTCTTGCAGAAAGTTCCTCATGCCTGAGTAGTTCCTCCTTTTGTAGTTTGGTTTTTCCCAACCTATTCCTGCTACTCTCTCCATTTGAAGCTCAACTATGTAGTCGAAGTGTGTGTGGGTGTGGGTGTGGGTGTGTGGGTGGGTGGAGGTGAGGGCAAGGTTTTGAAAAATAATTTTTTTTCTTACAGATTGAAAGAGTACTTCTTTATGAATTGAATGCGACTAATATGAGTGTAATCTGTTAAAACTTATGATTTTATGGTGTATTGAAGTTGGCAAAACAGTGATCACTCTTTGGTAACAGTGGCATAAGTACAACAGTATTGTTTACTTTATTGACACCAAATTTTGATTGTTTTTCCATTTTTAATTGGTTTTAATGCTTAATACTAGGTACATCACTTTCTTAGAATATTTGTTTTTTCCATTTTTAATTGGTTTTAATGTTTAATGATAAGTACATCACTTAGAATATTAGATGCATTTTAACTTCTTCAACATGGGGAAATTCATAGCTTGATATTGCTTCCCATATTATAAATCATTATGTATATACAGTGGACCCTTGGTTATTGGCCGTTCCACTTGTCAGCCAATTTTTTGGCTTCCAGTTATCGGCCGTTATTTCGCTTATTGGCCATATGGGTCACGTCAACCCGCCGCTCATGTCAGTCTGGCTGTGTCTCTGGGTGAGTGAGGAAGCTTCTGCTCATTCACCTTAACATTTCGCTATAATCCATTGTTTTTTGTGGCTATTGATTGAGTGCAACTGCGAAATAAATAACCATGGGCCCAAATAAAGGTCCTATTAAAGTTCCTTTGGTAAAGAAAGTGAGAAACACGAAGGAATTTAAGAAAGAAGCTGTTGGAAAGTATGAGAGTGAAGGAGGAAGAGAGAGGGGAGAATGTGCCTTCTTCAGTGATTTTGCGATATGTATGATACTAAAGCAGCAGGAGTCAGTAAAGGCTATAGCGCTAGCCAGCGATGAAGTGTAGCATTAACAGTGTAGCAAGTAAGTTAAGCGATTAAACAATAGAAAAAGACGACATGAAACTTAACTCCTCCAATGTTCTTAGAGGTATGTAGGGTTACTGACAACACCGCTTCCTGCCTATCTTCTACCCTAAACCCATGCCAGCATCTCCTCCAAGGTACAGTAAGTGTAAATATTTCTTATTTATAAAGTGTGAATATTTCTTGTTTATAAATTAAAGTTAAATAATTCTTATTTATAAATTATGTACATTGTTTGTGTGAATGGTGGTAGTAGCTCTGCTGCTGCCCACTACCACTAATATGTACAGCTTATGCTTTCAGTGGCCCTTATAAACCCAAAACAACAACAACAACACACCGTCACTTGCCACATACATAATGACATATGCTATTCATTCTAGGGTAAAGGAGGTTTTGTGGGCAAGGGGCTTGGACTTCCAGCAAGCATGTGTGAGTGTGTTAGATAGGAGTGAAGAGAGAAGAATGGTTTTTGGGACCTGATGAGCTGTTGGAGTGTGAGCAGGGTAATATTTTGTGAAGGGGTTCAGGAAAACTAGTTAGCTGGACTTGAGTCCTGGAGGGTGGCGAAGTTCAGTGCCTCCACTTTAACCCTTTGACTGTCGCGGCCGTATATATACGTCTTACGAGGTACCGTGTTTGACGTATTTATTTATTTATTTATTTAGTAATTTGAGCATACATACAGAGGTACAAAAAAATACAGGTAAGAGTAGCATGCCAAAGCCACTTGTATGCATAGCATTACGGGCTGGCTTAAAATTAACTTAAGATTAACTAAGCAATGATGTAATCAGTGATAAAACATTATTGTAAACAGATAACAATAAAGCACAAATGAGTATTACAAAGACAGGTCATATGGTTGCATGCATTGCTGTACATTCAGTCGAATGGAGTATTCTGTTAGGTAGTGTATTTAAAAAATAACAAAGTTAGATTGGGTGTTAGGTTTAACATTTATGTGATATAATTGTGAGAAACATTTAAGATATACAATTTATAAGGTTCAGTTATTCAGTATTTATTTGGTTTTGGGTGAGTAAGTGATCTTTGAGAAGAGACTTGAATTTATAAACAGGTAGTGTTTCTTTTATATTTACAGGTAATGAATTCCAGATTTTAGGGCCTTTTATGTGCATTGAGTTTTTGCATAGCGTGAGATGGACATGAGGAACATCAAAGAGTGGTCTGTGCCTTGTGTTATGGTCATGTGTTCTGTTGAGGTTGGCAAGGAGATGTTTGAGGGGAGGGTTAATATCAGAGTTAAGTGTTCTATGTATGTAATAGGTGCAGTAATAAGTATGGATGTTTTGTATGGTGAGTAGGTTTAGTGTTTTGAATATTGGTGGAGTGTGCTGCCTGTAGTGGGAATTTGTTATCCTTCTGACTGCAGCCTTTTGTTGGGTAATTAGTGGTCTGAGATGGTTAATTGTTGTTGAGCCCCATGCACAAATTCCATAGGTGAGATAGGGGTAAATAAGAGAGTGATATAGAGCCAGGAGGGCTGACTGTGGAACGTAGTACCGTATCTTCGATAGTATGCCTACGGTCTTGGAAATTTTCTTTGAAATTTGTTGGTTATGTGTATGAAATTTGAGTCTATTATCAAGGTGGATTCCTAAGAATTTTCCCTCTAGCGGCTTCAAATCAAGCAGGAGAAAGCTGGTAGGCCCACATGTGAGAGAATGGGTCTGTGTGGTCAGTGTGCACCATATAAAAAAAATCCTGGAGCACGCAGTGCATAATGAGAAAAAAACTCCTACCGTTTTTTTTTTAATTAAAATGCCGACTTTGTGGTCTATTTTCGTATAGTATTTATGGTTGTATTCTCGTTTTCTTGGTCTCATTTGATAGAATGGAAAACATATTATAGAAATAGAGGTGATTTTGATTGATTTTACTATAAAAAGAACCTGGAAATGGAGCTCAAAGTAGGGGAAATGTTTGATTTTTGCCAAGGTTCAAAAGTAAACAAATGATGTCATTTTCCAATAAATGTCCAACTAGCCACTCTAATATGCAGTCATGAATGGGTTGATGTTATTTATACAATTATTACAGTATTGCAGTAGTCTGCATAATAGTAAGTCTTCTATTTTTTGTTTGAATAAAAATTCAAAATAGAATGCAAGAGTAATATTAGAGGGGCCTGGAGACATGACTGATGAACAAAGAAAATGTTATTTTAGAGCCAGTAATGTCTGCATTGTTCATTCTGGACCTTATTTTGAAATTGTCATATTTTTTAATTTTTGTGAAATTGGCCAAATTGCAAATTTCTGACCACATTATTGGGTAGTTAAAATCGGTAAAAGGGCAGTTTCTTGTACTCAATCGATAGAAAAAATGGAGTTCTAAAGAAATAGCTATGAGTTTGGTCAACTGGTACAATGGAATTAGCCGAAAATAGGGCTCAAAGTGGGCGAAATCGCCGATTTGTAAATATCGCCGAGGTCGCTAACTTCACGAAAGCATAATTCCTTCAGTTTTCCCATCAAATTTTGTTTTTTGGTGTCATTACAACCGGGAAAAGATTCTCTATTATCTCATGAAAATTTTTTTTTTTTTTTTTTTTTTTTTTTTTTTTTTTTTTTTTTTTTGAAATTTTGCGACACCAGGAGACACCTCAGGATTGGGGGTTGCGACAGTCAAGGGGTTAAAGGAGGGGTTTGGCTGTTTGGAGTGACATCTAAACTGTCGTATCTGAGTGCCTCTGCAAAGACAGTGATTATGTATGAATAATGGTGAAAGTGTTGAATGATGAAAGTTTTTTCTTTCTTTTTGAGTCACCCAGCCTTTTTGTGTTAAACAAAAAAAAAAAAAAATTTGGCCTAGGTAGTTGGTTGGTAGTAGATGGTAGTACTGCCCGGTGGCCTGGTGGCTAAAGCTCCCGCTTCACACACGGAGGGCCCGGGTTCGATTCCCGGCGGGTGGAAACATTTCGACACGTTTCCTTACACCTGTTGTCCTGTTCACCTAGCAGCAAATAGGTACCTGGGTGTTAGTCGACTGGTGTGGGTCGCATCCTGGGGGACAAGATTAAGGACCCCAATGGAAATAAGTTAAGACAGTCCTCGATGACGCACTGACTTTCTTGGGTTATCCTGGGTGGCTAACCCTCCGGGGTTAAAAATCCGAACGAAATCTTATCTTTATCTTATCTTATCTTACTACCTTCCTGCCAAGTGAATGTGAAATGGAAACCTGATGGTAGGATTGCTGGTGTCTTTTTTTCTGTCTCATAGACATGCAAGATTTCAGATATGTCTTGCTACTTCTACTTACACTTAGGTCACACTACACATACATGTACGTACAAGCATATACGTATATACAAACACCCCTCTGGGTTTTCTTCTATTTTCTTACTAGTTCTTGTTTATTTTCACTTATCTCCATGGGGAAGTGGAACAGAATTTTTCCTCCATAAGTCTTAGTGTCATAAGAGGACTAAATGCCTGGAGCAAGATTGAAAGAGTACTTCTTAGAATTGAATCGACTAATATAGTGTAAGCTGTTAAGAACTTATGATTTATGGTGTATAAGTTGGCAAACAGTGATCACTCTATGGCACAGTGGCAATAAGTAACAACATATTTGTTTACTTTATTGACACCAATTTGTTGTTTTTCCATTTTTTTAATTAGTTTTAATGCTAATACTAGTACATCACTTTCTAGAATATTGTTTTTTCCATTTATAATTGTTTTAATGTTTAATGATAAGTACATCACTAGAATATTAGATACATTTTAACTCTTCAACATGGAAAATTCATATCATGATATTGCTTCCCATATATAAATCATTATGTAATTACAGTGGACACTGGTTATTGCCGTTCCACTTTCGCCAATTTTTTGGGCTTCCAGTTATCGCGTTTTTACATCGCTTATTGGCCATAATGGTCACGTCAACCCGCCGCTCATTCAGTCTGGCTGTGTCTCTGGTTGAGTGAGGAAGCTTCGCTCATTCACCTTAACATTTCGCTATAACCATTGTTTTTTTGTGGCTATTGATTGAGTGCAACTGCGAATAAATAACCATGGGCCCACATAAAGGTCCTATTAATGTTCCTTGTAAAGAAAGTGAGAAAACAGAAGAATTAAGAAAGAAGCTGTTAGGAAAGTATCGAGAGTAAGGAGGAAGAGAGAGGGGAGAAGTGCCTTCTTCAGTGATTTTGCGAAATGACAGATACTAAGCAGCAGGAGAGTCAGTAAAGGCTATAGCGCTAGCAGCGATGAAGTGTAGCATTAACAGTGTAGCAAGGTAAGTAAGCGATAAACAATATAAAAGACGACGAAACTTAACTCCTCCAATGTTCTTAGAGTATGGTAGGGTTTACTGACAACACCGCTTTCCCTGCTATCTTCTCTACCTAAACCCATGCCAGCACTCCTCCAAGGAACAGTAAGGTAAATATTTCTTATGTAAAAAGTGTGAATATTCTTGTTTATAAATTAAAGTTAAAATTCTTATTTATAAATTATGTACATTGTTTGTGTGGAATGTGTAGGTAGCTCTGCTGCTGCCCACTACCACGAAGTAGTACGCTTATGCTATTCAGTGGCCCTTAGAAACCCAACAACAACAACAACAACAACACACCGACACTGCACATACATAATAACATATCTATTCATCGAGTAGTAGAGGGATTTGTGGGCTGAGTGGGGACGTCCAGCAAGCATGTGTGAGTGTGTTAGATAATGGAAGAGAGAAATGTTTTTGGACCTGTTGAGTGTGACAGGGTTATTATTTTGTGAAGGGTTCAGGAATCTAGTAGCTGGACTTGCGTCCTGGAGGGTGGCAAGTTCAGTGGCGCCACTTTAACCCTTTGACTGTTGTGGCCGTATATATACTCTTACGAGTACCGGTGTTTTGACTATTATTTATTTATTTATTTAGTAATTTGAGCATACATACAGGAGGTACAAAAAAATACAGGTAAGAGCAGCTTGCCAAGCCACTTGTATGCATATAATATACGGGCTGGCTTAAAATTAACTTAAGATTAACTAAGCAATGAGTAATCAGGAATAAAACCATTATTGTGAAACAGATACCAATAAAGCACAAATGATATACAAAGACAGGTCATATGGTGCATGCATTCTGTACATTCAGTCCGAATGGGAGTATCTGTTAGGTAGTGTATTAAAAAATAAAGTTAGATTGGTGTTTAGGTTTATCATTTATGTGAATATAATTGGGTGGAAAACATTTAAGATATGCTAATTTTTTTTTTTTTATAAGGTTCAGTTATTCAGAATTTATTTTGGTTTTTGGGTGAGTAATGATCTTGAGAAGAGACTTGATTTTATAAACATAGTGTTTCTTATATATTACAGGGAAAGGAATTCGCAGATTTTAGGGCCTTTTATGGTGCATTGAGTTTTTGCATAGCGTGAGATAGAACATGAGGAACATCACAGAGTGGACCCTGGTGCCTGTGTTATGTCATTGTTCTGTTGAGGTTGGCAAGGAGATGTTTGAGGGGAAGGTTAAATTATCAAGTTAAGTGTTCTATGTATGTAATAGTAGCTGTAATAAGTATGGATTATTGGTGATGGTGAGTAGTTTAGTGTGTGAATATTGTGGAGTGTGGCTGCCTGTATGGAATTTGTTATCCTTCTGAATGCAGCCTTTTGTTGGTAATTATGGTCTGAGATGGGTTAATTGTTGTTGAGCCCCATGCACAAATTCCATAGGTGAATAGGGGTAAAATAAAAGTGAATAGATGCAGAGGCTGACGGCGGAACGTAGTACCGGATCTTCGATCGTATGCCTACGTCTGGAATTTCTTTGAAATTTGTTGGTTATGTGTATGAAATTTGAGTCTATTATCAAGGTGGATCCTAGAATTTTCCCTCTAGCGCTTCAAATCGAAGCAGAGAAATCGTAGGCCACATGAGAGAAAAATGGTCAGTGTGGTCAGTGTGCACCTATATAAAAAACTGGAGCACGCAGTGCATAATGAAAAAAAACTCCTACCGTTTTTTTTAATTAAAATCCCGACTTTGTTGGACTATTTTCGTATAGTATTTAGTGGTAGTATTCTCGTTTTCTTGTCTCATTTGATAGAATGGAAAACTATATAGAAAAGAGGTGATTTTGATTGATTTTACTATAAGAAAAACCTGGAAAAGGATCTCAAAGTAGGGGTAAAGTTTGATTTTTTGCCAAGGTTCAAAAGTAAACAAATGATGTCATTTTCCAAAAATGACCAACTAGCCAATCTAATATAGGAGCATGAATGGGTGATGTTATTTATACAATTATTACAGTAAGGCAGTAGACTCATAATAGAAATCTTGCTATTTTTTGTTGAATAAAAATTCAAAAAGATGCAAGGATAATATCAGAGGGTCGGGGAGGACAAACTGATGATCGAAAGAAAATGTTATGTTTAGAGCCGGAATTCTGCATTGTGTTCATCCGACCTTATTTTGAAATGTCATATTTTTTAAATTTTTGTGAAATTGGCCAAATTGCAAATTTATGACCACATTATTGGGTAGTTAAAATCGGGTAAAAGGCAGTTTCTTGTACTCATCGATAGAAAAAATAGTTCCGCAAAGAAATAGCTAGGAGATTTGGTCGACTGGTACAATGGAATTAGCCGAAATCGGGGCTCAAAGTGGGCGAAAGCGGGGCCGGGGGGGTTTGGTAATCTTCGCCGAGGTCCTAACTTCACGAGAGCATAATTCCTTCAGTTTTCACATCAAATTTTTTTTTTGGTGTCATTACAACCGGGAAAAGATTCCTCCATTATTTCATGAAAAAAAAAATTTTTTTTTTTTTTTTTGAATTTTGCGACCCAGGAGACACCTCAGGATGGGGGTTGCAACAGTGCAAGGGGTTAAAGGAGGGGTTTGGCTGTTTGGAGTGTCATCCTAAACTGTCCGTATCTGAGTGCCTCTGCAAAGAACAGTGATTTTTTATTGATTAATACCACACTGGCCGATCCCACCAAGCAGGGGGGGGGGGGGGGTGCCCGAAAAGAAATACTTTCACCACCATTCACTCCATCACTGTCTTGCCAAAAGGTGCTTTACACTACAGTTTAAGACTGCAAACATTAACACCCCTCCTCAGGTGCAGCACTGTACCTTCCCATCTCCAGGACTCATTCATGCCTGCCGGTTTCCCTGAATCCCTCATAAATGTACCTTTGCTCACACTCCAACAGCACGTCAAGTTTAAAAAACCATTTTTGTTCTCCATTTCACTCCTATCAAACACCTCACGCAATGCCTTGCTGGAAGTCCAAGCCCCTCGCAACACAAAAACCCTCCCTTACCCCCATCCCTCCACCCTTCCTATGGTCCGACCCCTACCCCCGCCTTCCTTCCACTACATACTGATACACTCTTGAATTCATTCTGTTTCGCTCCATTCTCTCTACATGTCCGAACCACATCAACAACCCTTCCTCATCCCTGCTGGACAACAGTTTTGTAATCCCGCACCTCCTCCTATCTTAAAACGAAGAATTCCTGCATTATATCACACCACACATTGCCCTCAACAGTGACATCTCCACTGCTCCCAGCCTTCGCCAGCTGCAACTTCATTCGCCCACGCTTCAACCCATAAAAGAGCGTTGGAAAACTATACTCCTCATACACACCCTTGCCTCCAAGGACAAAGTTCTTTTCGTCCATAAGAGTGTTATATAGACTCCAAGTGGCACCACTCACTCTTTTTCCCTCATCAATTCTATGAGTCACCTCATCTATTCAGAGACCCAAGCCGCTGACACGTCCAATCACAAAAATTTCGAATACGTTCACGCTCCCCCACATACTCTCTCCCTCCACTGATATTCAATCTTCATCACCTAATCTTTTTGTTTATCCCCACATAACCTTACTTTTCCTGTATCACCTTAATTTTCTTCTGTTGCACACCCTACCAAATGCATCCACAATCTTCTCAACTTCCTTCAGAATCTCCCAAATCAAAGTGTCATCAGCAAAGAGCAGCTGTGACAACGCCCACTTGTGTGTGATTCTTAGCTTTTAACTCCACGCTCTTGCCAAGCCCTCGCATATTACTTCTCGTAACAACCCCATCTTTAATATATTAAACAACCACGGTGACAACACACATCCTTGTCTAGCTGGCCTACTTTTAACTGGGAAAAAACATTCCCTCTTTCCTACATACACTACTTGAGCCTCACTATCTCGTAAAAACTCTTCACAGCTTTCACGTAACCTACCTCCTAACACCATACAGCTTCCACATCTCCACATGCCCCCCTATCCACCCTGTCACTCACGCCTTTTTCCAAATCCATAAATGCCACAAAGACCTCTGTAGAGCCTTATCTAAATACTGTTCACTTATATGTTTCACTGTAAAACTCCTGTCCACCACACCCATTACCTTTCCTAAAGCCTCCATGTTCATCTGCTATCCCGATCTCCGTCTACTCTTAGATTCTTTCAATTATAACTCTACCATACACTGTACCAGGTACACTCAACAGACTTATCCCCCTATAATATTTTGCCACTCTCTTTTAATCCGCCTTTGCCTTTATACAATGGAACTAGGCATGCTCTTCTGCTCAATCCCTAGGTACCTTACCCACTTTCCATACATTTATTAAATAAATGCACCATCACTCCAAAACTAATCCCCACACCCCTTATTGTGCTGGTGTACAACACGCTCTTACCTGCTTTTAACATTCTATCTTTATCCCATCAATCCTGCTGCCTTACCCCTTCTTTTACCTACTCCTCACGAACTTCCCCCACACTCACAACGGATCTTCCGCACGCCTACAAGGAGTTATCCTCCTGCACTTATACACAAATCACAGTCTTCCCTATCTTCATCAACATTTAACATTGGCCGCAAAATATTCCTCCATCTTCCCAATAACCGCTAACTCCTCCATTTAATAACTCTCCTCTCCTATTTTAACTGACAAATCCATTTGTTCTCTAGCTTTGCGGTATCGTGTAACTCACGCCCAAACTTTTCTTATTTTCATCAAAATTGTTGATAACCTCTCACCCACTCTCTCATTGCTCTCTTTTTACATGGCTTCACCAATCTCTTAACTCTCTCGTTTTCTCCATATAACTCTGCCCTCCTTGCATCACTTCACTTTGTAAAAACTTCTCGATTGCTAACGGTTTCTCCCTTACTACTCTCTTTACATCATCATTCCACCAATCGCTCCCATCCCTCCTTCACCCACTTCCCTGTAACCACAAACTTCGCTGAAACACTCTAACACTACATTTTAAACCTACCCCATACCTCTTCGACCCCATTGCCTAATGCGCTCATTAGCCCAGCTATCCTCCAAAGCTTGTTATATTCTTACCCAAACTGCCTCCTCTTTTAGTTTATAAACCTTCCACCGCTCTCTTCCCTGATGCTTTCGATCTCCATTGTATCCCATCTACCTTTTTACTCTCAGGTAGCTACAACTTAGAGAAGTGATCTGATATAACTGTGGCCCACTCTAAATACATGTAACATCCTAAGTCACACACAGTCTTTATCTACCATATCATAATCCAACAAAACTACGGTCATTTACGCCCACACATCATAGCGTGTATACTTATTTATCCCTCTTTATTTCTAAAATATGTATTACCTATAACTAAACCCTTTTTCTAGACAAAGGTCATCAAAGGGGCTCCCATTATCATTTTATCACCTGTCACTCCACACAAAACTTACCTACCACACCCTCACTAAAAACAGTTTCTCCTACTTTAGCATTCATGTCCCCTACCAGCAATTACCTCTCTCAATTGTGCAAAGCTCCTATACATCACATACACATCTCCCAAATCTCTCTCTCTCTCTGCATTCCTCTCTTCTCCAGTGCAATACACCTTATTATCACCCAGCTTCTCACGCATCAACTTACTTTAATCCACATTAATAGCTTGATTTTACAACATTCAGATTCTCTTTTCTCCTTCCATAAACAGTGATCATTTTAACAATACTGCTACCCCGTCCTTGCTCTAGACTCTCTCAGATACTCCAATGTAATCCCATTATTTCCCCCCACTGAAACTCCTCTACCCCCATCAGGCTTTGATTCGCTTAGGGCCATGACATCCAACTCTTTCATTCATAACCAACAGCAATCAATATGATTATGTTAAGAATTAATTATGAATAATGGTGAAAGGTGTTAATGATGAAAGTTTTTTCTTCTTTTTGAGTCACCTGCCTTGGTGTGGTTAAACAAAATCGCAAAATAAAATTTGGCCTAGGTAGTTGGTTGGTAGTAGGATGGTAGTACTAGCCCGAGGGAGGTACAACCTCTGCCAAGTGAATGTGAAATGGTAAACCTGATGGTAGATGCTGGTGTCTTTTTTTCTGTCTCATAGAA
Organism: Cherax quadricarinatus; assembly: GCF_026875155.1. Classification (NCBI taxonomy): domain Eukaryota; kingdom Metazoa; phylum Arthropoda; class Malacostraca; order Decapoda; family Parastacidae; genus Cherax; species Cherax quadricarinatus. Next base: position 32,639,745 of record NC_069425.1, read on the forward strand.
CATGCAAGATTCAGATATGTCTTGCTCTCCTACTACACATAGGTCACACTACACATACATGACGTAGCAAGTCATATCGTTATATACAAACACCCCTCTGTTTCTTCTATTTTCTACTATTCTTGTTTATTTTCACTTATCTCCATGGAAGTGAACAGAATTTGTCCTCTCATAGTCATTAGTGTCATAAGAGGAGACTAAAAGCCTGGAGCATGTAACCCTTTCTCTTGTATCTGTTAATAAATTAAAAAGAGAAACTTCGTTCTTCTTTTGGGCCACCTGCTCGGTGGATATGTCCAGTTTGATTGAATATGATGTAGATTTAGATTGAAGGATGCAGGGCTGGGACCCCTTCTTATAAATTACTAAAATGAAAAAGAAAAACTTTTTTTTTTCTTTATTTTTTAGGTCACAACTACAAAAGTGGGATACGGTCTGTTGTGTGTGTTGTTTAATTTAATATATTTGAGGGAAAAATCCTAGTTAATTACTTCACAAATGCAATTTGGAGTGTCCATGACACTGAGTGACCTTCAGACACGAAAATCATAGTATATTTACAAAGAAGTCTTATGAATAACAATTATTTCATAGGTATTATTTCAACAAATATGAAATAAGTCAACAGTTGTTTGACTATATTGGTTATCCAGGTCAAAGTCTACATAGATGTGCCTATTGGCCGAACTCCACTGTAGTTCATGAATTGTAATGAATTGAATGAATATAGACCATCTCCCTGGCATTTCAACACTATTTGCTGGTAGGAAAGCTGATGGTGGAAACTTCAGGTCCTAGTCTTCATGTTTTACTTATTTTTTTTTTATTTTGCTGCTAGCTAGACAGATGCTTCACACCAAGACCTACACTGTTTGGACTTGCCTGGTCTACATTTTTTCTAAGGTCAAAAAATATTGCCAGTACATTGATGAAAGCAGAACAATTTTGGCGTATTAGTATGTTGGGCACCATCAGTGCCTATGCTACTAGTATGCTGACACAGTTATAAGGTTAATGAGAATTGCTCCATAATTTCTCAACTCATATCGATTTGCCTATGTCAACTGTGACAAAATTTCCCCTTTCTGCCAATATATTTCCCAAAACCTGTTCATTTCCTCTTTTATTCATCTCTCACTTCTGTCATGTAACACTAAATTACTTAATTGATTTAGTATTTTCCATGAATATAATACTGAGAGAAACATTACTGGGTACTTTTTTGTCATGTTGTTCCTCTCATTAAAAATTTAAAAATGTTGTGGGTTTTGGAAATAGGGCCGGGAATATGTGACTGCAGTCAATTATAAAGAAGGAGGAATTTGCTGTGTGCTGATGTGTCTCATAGAATTCTTCGCACTGAAACCTGTTATGATATACTGTAAGTTTTGCCAATTAAAGAATATCCAATGCTGCTTGTGTAACCATTTCCATAATCGTTACAGTGACCCGTGGCCTGGTGGCTAGAGCTCTCGCTTCACACGGGGAAAGTGTGGGTTTGATTTCCGGTGAGGGTAGACACATTGGACGTATTTCCTTACACCGGTTGTCTATGTTCCCCATCAGTAAAATGGGTACCTGGGAGTTAGTCGACGGGTGTAGGTCCATCCTGGGAGAAAACTGACCAAATTTTTGCCTGAAATGCTCGCATAACAAGCACTTTCTATGTAGTAGTATGTCTTTTGATGTCAGCTAGGCCTGTAAACCTTGTACATGTAGTTGTAGAAAATTAAGATATATTACAGTAGCCCCTTATATTACACTGTAGTTATGTTCCTGAAAATGCAGTGTTAGATAAATCTGTTATATAAACTGAAGAACTATGGAAAAATAGGGTTACATTCATGGGCTGTTCCCCCCCCCCTCCCCCCAGACAAACAGCCTTTTTTTTTAGACATCCAGATCTTACAAAAAATAAAAATGATAATGTTGTTTTTTTTGTTTAAGACTACAAATGCAATGGAAATACAATATTATTTACCTTAAATTGTGGCTGCTGGTGTATGTCAGTGATTTTGAAAGTGGGGGAGAAGCATGGTGTGGCCCTACTGGGCTGAGGTGGTAGTTGTACATATCTGATTGTGTTTGAGATGTAAAGTACAGTGAGATTATCAAAGGTTTGTGGGGGAGTTAGTATGGTGAAGTGATTAGAACAATTAAATTGAAAAAAAATGGGGGAATTATTTATAGGAGCTCCTGAGGGAGTAACAATGGTAAATGAGATTAAAAAAAATTTTTTTTTTCAACAAACTGGTTGCATCCCACCGAGGCAGGGTTACCTAAAGAGAAAATGAAGTTTTTCTTTTATACAGGAGAAAGAGTTAAGGAGATTCAGATACTATTTATAAAAAATGCAGTCATGAAAGATGGGACATCAGATTTGGAAGAAGGAAATTATTTATGTGAAGGAAGTTAGTGTATATTATTGAAGATATTGTGGAATGGATGTGTCAAAGATGAATTGTATAGAAACACAAAGCGAATCATAAAATAGAAAAGGGTTAAAAGAGTAGGTGAAATGTAGAGGGATTTGTATGAAGAAAAAAAATATTGATCATTGAATGCAAAAAGGGGGGATATTCTATTGTATATTAGTGTGAACACATTCATGTGGGTGTGAGGCATGATGTTCGAATTTTTTTGAGGGGGAGGTTGGAGGCAATGGATATCTCATATTTAAAATTAGTGTGCAGTTTGTTATTATTTAAAAAAATGAGTGAAGAAATTAGGAAAAGTATGGTGGTATTAACCCTTTGACTGTCGCAACCCCCAATCCTGAGGTGTCCCCCTGGTGTCGCAAAATTAAAAAAAAAAAAAAAAAAAATTCTTATGAAATGATAGAGAATCTTTTCCCGAATGTAAAGACACCAAAAAATTGAAATTTGATGGAAAACTGACTGAATTATGCTCTCGCAGAGTTAGTGACCTCGGCGATATTTACAAATTGGCGATTTTGCCCACTTTGAGCCCTATTTTTGGCTAATTCCATTGTTCCAGTCAACCAAAATCATAGCTATTTCTTTAGAATCCATTTTTTCTATCGATTGAGTACAAGAAACTGCCCCCTTTACTGATTTCAACTACCCATAACGTGGCCAAAATTTGCAATTTGGCCAATTTCCACGAAAATTTAAAATATGACAATTTCAAATAAGGTTCAGAATCAACAATGCAGACATTCTTGGCTCTAAAATAACATTTTCTTTGTTCATTCAGTCACGTCTCCAGGCCCCTCTGATATTACTCTTGCTTTCTATTTTTAATTTTTATTCAAACAAAAATAGAAGATTTACTGTTATGCAGACTACTGCAATATTATAATAATTGTACAAATAATGTCAACCCATTCATGACTGCATATTAGAATGGCTAGTTGGACTTGCAAGACCATTTCAATTTTTATTTTTATATTATAAGTTTATATTGTAAGTCCCACTCTAAGATTGTTTTCAAAATCTTAGTGACTATATCATGTGTGCAATTAGTGTATATTTCAATTATATTTTTGTTCAAGCCCTTAACTATCTTTTGCAAACTAGTACCAACTACCTCATATATTTTTTTTTCTACTTTTTTTATTCTTTTGCTACCTTAACTTGTATATTTTATCTTTTCAATTTAAATCTAGTTATACTCTAATTCTTGTAAACAACTTATATAACACCTTATGCAATTACAACTGGGGAGTCTTGTGCCTTTTTTTTATCATTTAAAATTTAAAATCAGTTGTACTGTAGCCATTCTAGCTCAATACATAGTCAGTACCAAAGTCATTATATTAGACCCTATGTAATTACTAGTGAGAGCCTGGTGCTATTTTTTTAAATTTGTATTTCTACATTATTAGATTAAACCTAGTTTTACTATTGCTCACTCTAGGTCAATACTAGAAATATACCAAAGTCATACATTAGAAACCCTTTGTGCAATTACAAGTGAGAGTCTTGTGCTATTTTTAATTTGTATTTTTATATTTTTAGTTTATACCTAGTTGTACTTTAGCCTTCCCGCACAAAACAAGACAACACCAACTTTTATTATGTATTATGACTAACTCTACATGACCAAA
>NC_069425.1:32644313-32670170 GCF_026875155.1 Cherax quadricarinatus
TCTCCCCCCCCAGCTTTTTTAGTTCCCTCTCATGCCAGCAGCTTAAGGGGGAAAGAATTCTGTTTCACTTCCCCAGGGAGATAAGCAGAAATAAACAAGAACTATTTAAAAAAATAGAAGACAGCCCAGAGGGGTATGTATAAAATATCTTGTACATTCATGTGTAGTGTGACCAAAGTGTGAGTAGAAGTAGCAAGACGTACCTGAAATCTTACGTGTTTACGAGACAGAAAAAAGACACCAGCAGTTCTATCATCATGTATAACAATTACAGGCTTTTGTTTCACACTCACATGGCAGGACGGTAAGTACCTCCCTGGGTGGCTGCTGCCTACCAACCTACTACCTAGAAAATCCAATCTATGAAACACAAATAGAACCCAATCTGAAACAAAATTTATGTTGACATAATTTTGGAAGGTAGGAGGTAATGGTTGGTGGGACAAGGTAAAAAAGAGGCCTTGAGTTTTAGAGGCTTGAGCATCCAGAAGGCTTGTAAGAGCATGTTAGACAGAAGTGAACAGACACAAGAAGTTTTTAATGAACATGCTGTTGGAGTGTGTGCAGGGTAACTTTTATGAAGGGAAATCAGGAAAACCAGTTAGCTGAATTTGAGTTCTGGAGATAAAAGGGTAGTGCTTGCACTATTATTATTATTATTATTATTATTATTATTATTATTATTATTATTTTTTTTTTAACAAGTCGCCGTCTCCCACCGAGGCAGGGTGACCCAAAAAAGAAAGAAAACCCCCAAAAAGAAAATGCTTTCATCATCATTCAACACTTTCACCACACTCACACATAATCACTGTTTTTGCAGAGGTGCTCAGAATACAACAGTTTAGAAGCATATACGTATAAAGATACACAACATATCCCTCCAAACTGCCAATATCCCAAACCCCTCCTTTAAAGTGCAGGCATTGTACTTTCCCATTTCCAGGACTCAAGTCCGACTATATGAAAATAACCGGTTTCCCTGAATCCCTTCACTAAATATTACCCTGCTCACACTCCAACAGATCGTCAGGTCTCAAGTACCATTCGTCTCCATTCACTCCTATCTAACACGCTCACGCACGCTTGCTAGAAGTCCAAGCCCCTTGCCCACAAAACCTCCTTTACCCCCTCTCTCCAACCCTTTTGAGGACGACCCCTACCTCGCCTTCCTTCCCCTATAGATTTATATGCTTTCCATGTCATCTACTTTGATCCATTCTCTCTAATGACCAAACCACCTCAACAACCCCTCTTCTGCCCTCTGACTAATACTTTTATTAACTCCACACCTTTTCCTAATTTCCACACTCGAATTTTCTGCATAATATTTACACCACACATTGCCCTTAGACAGGACATCTCCACTGCCTCCAACCGTCTCCTCGCTGCTGCATTTACCACCCAAGCTTCAACACCCATATAAGAGTGTTGGTACTACTATACTTTCATACATTCCCTTCTTTGCCTCCATAGATAACGTTTTTTGACTCCACATATTATCATCATTCTTTCAACAAACTGGCCATATCCCACCAAGGCAAGGTAGCCCAAAAGAAAAACAAAAGTTTCTCTTTTTAACTTTAGTAATGTATACAGAAAAAGGGATTACTAGTCCCTTGCTCCATCATTTTAGTCGCCTCTTACAACACGCATAGCTTACGGAGGAAGAATTGTTCACTTCCTCATGGAGATTATATTATTATTATTATTACAGGTGGTGGATGCCCTCGGTACCCTCTTTCTGGTGTTCCACTTTTTGGTGATTTTCAACTGAGCTATTGTTCATTAGGCTCATGTTTTTTTTTTTTCCGTTTTTCTGCGTAACAATCTTTGTCTATATGTGTGTGTGTCTAATTTATCAACATGTATCAGAAATCTTCCCTATGAGGATAGACTGAGGCCCTGAATCTGCACTCTCTAGAAAGGCATAGAATTAGGGGGGATATAATTGAGGTGTATAAATGGAAAGCAGAATTAATAAAGGGGATGTAAATAGCGTGCTAAAAATATCTAACATAGACAGGACTCGCAGCAATGGCAATAATAAAGGAATTAATAAAGGGGATGTAAATAGCGTGCTAAAAATATCTACATAGACAGGACTCGCAGCAATGGTAATAGAGTTGTGGATGAGTGGAACAAACTCCCGAGTACCGTCATAGACGCTAAGACGTTGTGAAGTTTAAAAATGGGTTGGATAAATGCATGAGTGGGTGTGACCTAGTAGCTTGTGCTACTAGGTCAGATACCGTGCTCCTCCTTAAGTGACGTGTCTGACCTCACTAGGTCAAGGCATTGGCTTAAGCTGGTAGAAGAATTGGACCTGCCTTGCATAGGCCAGTAGGCCTGTTGCATGTTCCTTCTTTCTTATGTTCTTATAACTGATGCCATATTTTAAGATAAGTATTGTATGTACCGTGTATTTTATTTTTGTATCGATTTTTATGCCTAGCTGTATTGAGCACTTAATATATGATACTGCAAATGTGTTATCAGGCACTTTAGACATTCAAATTTAAAAAAAAAAAAAAAAATTCTTCCCCACTTGCCAATGATTTTCACTTATTGCTGGGGGTCAGGAACCTAACAGCCATAAAGACAGGGCCCTCCTGTATTATTATTAAAGACTGGCCATTTCCTAGCAAGGTAGGGGGACCTGAAAAAGAAGAAACATTTTCACCATCACCATCTTGCCAGAGGCACTATGACACTGCAGATCAGATGTCCCTCCAAACTGTATTATCCCCACCCCCTCCTTCAGAGTGCAGGCATTGTACTTCCCACCTCCAGGACTTATGTCCAGTTAAATGGTTTCTCTGAATCCCTTCATAAATGTTACTTTGCTCACACTCCAACAGTATGTCAAGTCTAAAAATTCCTTACCTCCATTCCTATCTAGCACACAAACACCCCTACCCTGCCTTCCCTCCATTACAGATTTATACAGCCTCCAAGTTACAACAATGGATAATGAACAAGTTAACAAGTCTGTAGGAACATGTGAAGGGAACAAAAACATGTATAGTGAACAAGTTATAAACTTCTAACGTACAAGTTATGAACATGTGTAGTGAACAAGTTATTACAATGGGTAATGAACAAGTTATCAACAGGTGAAGGGAACAAGTATTGAACATGTGTAGTGAATATGTCCACTGATGCACCTTCATGTCATGAAAGAGCAGTGTAAGACTACAACTGCAGGAACCAAGCACTAAGGGACCTTTCAAAAATTTTATGCTCCAATCATCCCACCAAAACTAACCTTCACGTAATCCGTAGCCCACAACATGCTCCCTTTGCCCTCTCTGCCTATCAGCCAGTCCTCTACCCCCCCTCTTCACCAGCTCTCTGGAACCACTAATATATGTATGCAAGGTTCGTGGGTAGCGTCTATACTGACTTCATAAAAGGCCTTCATAGGGTAAAACATTATGTAATAAATTACAGAATGTGTAGACTTAAACCCATGCATATGGAGTCCTAAAACTCACAGGCCAGTGCAATGAACCACTCTGCCAGCGCTCTAAATGATTCATTCAACTATGTATATTTCTATACACCAAAAACAGCTGTCTCTCTATGAGTGAATAATCTTGTATACAACTGCTATCACAAAAAAATACAGGTACAGTGGAACCTCTGTTTACGAGTTTAATAATCCATTCTGTGACCTAGCCTCCGAACCCGATTCTGCTCGCATGCCGAGTCAATTTGTCCTCATTTAAAATGAATTAAAATGCATAATCCAGCCAGCAATTCCCTGCTCTGGAGGCAGGACAAAATACTGAATATACGCTAATATCAATCACACTTACTATCACATTCCATCTAATATGACATAATAAACAATAGAATTAACACAACCCTGAGCTATAGTCTATGGGGGTAAAATGAATAATATACAGTGACCCCAGAGTTTCGTGATTAATCCATTCCAGAGAGTCTGCTGAATGGCAAAATTGCTCAAATGGAAAACCCTTTTCCAGAAGAAATAATGAAATCCCAATTAATCCATTGCAGACACTAAAATATTAACAGAAAAATATTTTTTCTTTAAAGATTAAATATGAGATTACATACAGAATACAATGACAAAATAAATATAAAGCACTAATAAAATGGATACATGAACATTAACACTTATCTTTATTGAAGACTTTTGTGGGTGTAGGCAGACAGTAGGAGGATAAGGAGGCGAGTTTTGTATGCTTCAACATGATGCTAATATCTCTACAGCATATTTTCTATCACAATCATCTAATATGACATATAAACAATAGTCTAACATAGAAAAACGATATATATATTCTAGAATTAATTAAATAACAGTGGTCCCTCGACAAACGATAATAATCCGTTCCTGAGAAGCTCAGTCTTATCGAAATTATCGTTAGTCGAGTTTAATTTTCCCCATAAGAAAATATTGGAAACAAATTAATCCCGCACAGTCAACCCACAAGTATTGAAAAAAAAAAATTTTTTAACCACATGAAAATATTCATTTTAATACACACAAACTGAAGAGACATGTACAATTACATGACACTTACCTTTATTGAAGATCGGTGATATTGAATGGGATGGGAGGAGGGAGACGTGGATGTGTTAGTGTTTAGAAGGGAATTCCTCTTGCTCCCTTCCAGTAGATTTGAGTGGCCAAGTCCTTTTCCTGGGTACTTCCCTTCTTTGAATGCCCTAAGACCACTTGTGAGCACTGGACCGCTGTCACACAAACAGATCTGTCCATAGAGGCCTGTACCTCCGTTCCTTTATGACATTCCTAAAGTGTTTCACAACATTGTCAGGGTCACAATTAAACATTGTTCAGGTTTCATTCTCACTGTCTGTGTACTCTTGAATACCTGCACCTATGTTTCAGGCTGTGCTTTTTGTCCAAGCTGGCATCCTCACCAAGCTTTATCACACTCCGTATGCCACTACGAATTCTTAAATCTCTCAAACTCAACCTTTGCTGGCCTTAAATTCACTCACATCAACTAGTGCAGGCATGTTCTAATTAAATCCTCATGCAACTTCCTAGCCTTTTTCACATATGATCTCTTATAGAGCTATCTCCTGCTATCGTTTTCGGTTATCCACACCAATAACATCACTCAGACATCGTCTAATCACTTGCTATCTGCAGTTTCGAAAACATTGATTGCACCTTTGGCAAGAAAACTATCCTTGATTGCCGTTTTCTTGGCCACAATAGTACAATGGTTGATTGGGGTTTTGTGATAGCAACCTGGGCTCACGCAGAGAGACACACTCCCTTACATGTAATTTTAAAGTCCCCATTATATGAGGACTTACCTTCTATATTTTATTAAAATCAAAACAAAACATACCTTTTTAGATAGGCGTCAGTTTTCGTCTCCCATCTTCCTTGGTTCGCCTTTCTGGTCGGGGATTTGTGGATTGGAAATGCCCATTATGTACTATTACACTGGACTCATGGCTTCCTTGGGTTCACCTTTGCCTCCACGGACTGCATCTCTCATTGTCTGTTTGGTTCGCTAACGAGGTGCCATTGCGGAAAGATTACTTTAGTTTCCTGTTATGTCCTCTGCCTCTCTCCTTATAATTCCCTTTTTTTCCTGTTCATCATAAGCTCTATCAATCACAAAATCAATAGTTTTTTGAAACATGTAAACTCACATCACACATTCCATTTATTCGTGCATCAATAGTCTTGTGAAAGGCAGGTTTTACTATTTCATTATTATATTATCATGTTTCAGGTCGAAAAACGAGGAACATCAAGCGATTATCACACTCCACGCTATTTATGTTTTGGGCGCACCACTCATTCGATCTAACAATGTTATTAATCAACTGTTGCTGTGAAGCACACATGTTTCTCTGTCGTTAAGTTTAAGAGGCTGTTCATCTGGGCGGAGGATGTGAGGTTGGCCAGAGTGAAAATATGCCCATATAAAGGACCATTTTGACCCTAGTAAAGACGTGAGAAACGTCAAAATGATGGCTCTGCTCAGCAGGAGCTACACTGGGGAATCCCTGGAGAGAACTAGTAATTGAATACAACCATTGGTGCTTTCTCTATGCTCATCCTCAGCTCAGTAATCGGTACAAAACCATACTCACATCCTCTGCCTGGGACCTTGAGGCCAGTGAAGTTCAATCTGATTTTGTCATCAATGGAATTTTTTCTGAAAAAAATATAAAAACAATAAACACCTGACTACATTACAATATGATAGTTAAAAATAATTTAATACAGGTGATGACACATGCAGCTGATATACTGAAGTTCCGAGTATTCTTTGATTTCCACAACCTTTTCATATTTTCTACATTACATTGATGACTCAACAAATTTGTACTGAGGCATTATAAGATATATTATTAATAGTACACCTTACCAACAAGGGTAATCAGACTGCGTGTACATAACATTAGGTATCTTTATTGGAATGTATTGCCAAAGCATTTCACTTGCACAAAAGGCTTCTATCACCGAATAAAAAGGCATTTTAATAACTTAAAACAGTTTAAGAAATGGAGAGGTAAGTTAGAGTGGCCTTCAAGGCCCTGACAGATGTTCACCTCCCTACCTCTATTAAAACGTGGTCAGTTCCTTAGTCCCTTACATCATCCCTTAGGCCCCTAAGTGGAGTCCCAGACATTATTAGGAGGCACAAAAGAAAGCCACTAGTATTACAAATGTTTAATCAAAACTAAGAATGAACGCTACTATCAAGGCGGAAGACAGGTGAATGCATCAAAATTACCTCTCAATTTCTTCCCTCCCCAGCATTCAAAATCACCTGTTGGAACAAAACCTTTTGTAATACAGATATTTAAGTGTTGCCATCATATAAAGTGCTGTCTTTCCTATATTATTAGGCAGTAACTTCATGCTTGATAAATACTTTTATATCCTCCAATTCCAAAAAGAGTGAAGGGAACAAACCTGTAGTGTGAATACCTTTACTGATTGCTTAATTCTGAACCCTTCAACTGTCCCACACCCAACAAACTGAAAAAACCCTTCTGTGTCCACAAGTTTAAAAAAAAATCCTCATAAATTAATAGAGAATCCTTTTCTCAACGGTAAATAACACGATAGCCCAAATTTAATATAAGACTATGAATTAGCACAAGTGAGAAGTTTAGAGGCCAGATAGAGAACTGTACCATAACAGTGATTTTGCCACATTTGAGGCCTATTTTCAGTTATTTCGGTACTCAATCAGTTGCTGGCCTATTTCCTAGTTTGCCTTCGATATTATCCAATAATGGCAAAAAAATTCCCCATTCAACTACCAGAACTATACATTAAGTCAGCCAGGATCAGAAATTTTGGCAACTTTTACACAATTTTCAAACAAATTCCTTGATAAGTGATTTCCCACCCCTTCACCAAAAAAAACATTCCCATCATCATTAATTACCTACTTCATATTTTTTTTTTCAACAGATGGCCATATCCCACCAAGGGAGGGTACCAAAAAGGAAAGAACAAAAGTTTCGCGTTTTAAAGTTATGTATTGCATACAGAAGGGATTACTAGCCTTTTGCTCAGCATTGCTTAAGAAGGAAGAATATCTGTTCCACTCCCCATGGAGATAAATGGAATAAACAAGACCGAGTAAAAAGAAAACCCAGAGGAGTGTGGATATAAATGCTTGTACACGCATGTGTAGTGTGACCTAAGTGGTAAGTAAAAGTAGGAAAGACGTACTTGAAATCTGGCATGTTTTAACGAGACCAGAAAAAAAGAACACCAGCAATCCTAGCCATTCAGGTAAAACAATTACATGCTTTCTGCTTTACACGCACTTGGCAGGATGGTAAGTACCTCCCTGGGAAGTTGCTGTCGACCAACCGCGACCTAGGTGACTTAACAGTTATTGTCTGCAAAAGTTGCACAGATATCACAAATTCAAACTGACCCTCTGAATTGTCCCACTCATGCAACTTTTATGACAACTTTACCTACATTCATATCACAGCCATAAATTATGACAACTCTACCTTCCTAGTCAGAATTTCTACCAATGCCTAACTTTGCCACTGATAAATAAAATAACAGAATATCACCTGAACTACAATGGCCCTTACTAACGTAACTTCTCAATGCTAATTTTGTTAAAATTTTAACATGATGCAAGCAGTGTAATCTATAAAAACACTGCCTCAACTTCAGAGTATAGAATTACTGTAACAATCTTAGTGACCATTATTAACTATAACATTAATGGTGATTTTGCTACAGATTCCATATAAAAAAACAGTACATTAAAATACTGTGGCTATTGAGACAATATGTAAAAAAGAACTTTTATTGGGACAAATCAGGACTAAAAGCGCTACCCTGAACAATAAAAGCAGTTCTGCATTTGTGTCTTCAGTACCACATTATGTGGTATTGATGCCTCTACTATCTATTAAACTACGTATGATGTAAAAAAATATAGTTACTTACAACAATTAAAATTTTTGTACAGTGACCCCGATTCATACAGCACCCCAACTCGAACAATTAGTAAGTGTTATTATCGTTAGTCTTTCGCAGGTGTTTTTTGGGGTCCCTGAAAACAGACTAATATAATTCACATTATTCCTTATGGGATTAAATTCCATTCGGTAACGGCAACTCGAACAGCCTCTGAACGAATTATGTATGAACCAGGGTAACACTGAAAAAGTATTTGGGCTGCCAATTTATATATTATAGACAACAAACTACAAAAACGCAAGAATAATAAACAAAAAGGTAAGGTATAATGGCTTCATGTATGGAGGTACTTTGGTGACAATTTATTTAGATGCAGCCTCGATAAGCTACCTGTAAGAGTGCAAACAAAGATATAACATCCTTTTGTTTGGTCGGTGTCCAGGTGTGTGTGTGCTGCATTGGTACTGTGTGTGCTGCTGAGCTTGCAACAGGATTTCTCATGCAGTACCTTCTTCTTAGGGGTTTGGAGGAGGCATAACTATGGTACTTTCACCTGTGGAGACGACAGACTGGCACCACCCAAGCACTGACCTGATGTGTAATTTGCACTGTTAGGTTGCAGCCGTTGTAAGTGGGTATTCGTACAACTATCATGTGGCAGTGGTGGAATCCTGGGCCAAGACCGCAAATGTTCCACTCCAAGATACAAATTTGTTGGCAGCAACTGTATTGTACTCATTGAGGAGATCTTGTAGAATTAGCATTGTAAATGTTACCGAGTGCAGTCCACACTGGCAAGAGACCAATAGAATGAGCGAGCTGCTGAGTGTTGGTTGCTGACACGGAGCAGTGTGAAAGTAGTGAGACGGGATGCCCCGCGACCAATACTGTTTACTGCACTGGTGCTACTGCTGCTCCCACTAACTGCCTGGAAGCTGTCGATAGAGGGTACTAAGCCCACCCATCTGAGCCTCATCTGTAAAGTATTGAAATATATTATATTACAAGAATACATCATAATATTGATCACTCGTTGCCTCACAATGCAAGTATGCCTTACTTATGTGTGATTAAACTTTTCACAGTTATAGGAGAAGAGCTATACGCAGGGTGATCCGTCTTCCATAGAATAATATACTAAATACAGTGGACCCCCCCCGCTTAACGATCACTTGCCAAATCGACCAATTATGTAAGTGTATTATGTAGAGTGCGTTTGTCGTGTATGTTTGTAAGGGGTCTGAAATGGACTAATCTACTTCACAATATTCCTTATTGGGAACAATTCGGTCAGTACTGGCACTGAACATACTACTGGAATGAAAAAAGTTCGTTAAAGCAGCGGGGGTCCACTTAATTGTTATTAATTGTTCGAGTGAATATAGCACTTACTACCACTATCTATTGTATCCCATTTCATTACTGTCACTTCAAATTTTCGAATATCTTCGACACCACTGCCTTTCATGGTCTCTAGTTCTCCCGTTGGTGTGCTATAAACAATCTTTATTTTATTGGGTTTATATCTTTTATTATCTTGTATGGGGTCATCTCTTTCATCTTTTATCCATATCAACTAACTAAGAGCTATTTTTTTTTATTATTTTAGCCTTTCTCAACAACTTTGTTTTAGATAATTGCACGTTGAAGGCATTTCATAACTTGGTAATTTGGACATTTTATTTAGCTTATCTAAACAAATCGTTCCAATATTAATAAGAACAATGGTTTCTACACTTTTGTGATCATCTTGCCAGAAACCTTGTACAAAAGTGGGAATCAGTGCAACCAGCTCTTCCCCCCTCTTGTTCGCATTTCACACATACTTTACAACAGCCCATACACATGGGTTAACCCTCCTTTACTTCTGGTTTTATTGCTTGTGATATATAAAGAGCCTAATATGGCAAACTAACCATCATCAATAAAGGCCCCTGTAACAACTGTATTCGTCTCTTCCTATCATAATCTGCCCAACTATTTTTTTCAATACTCCTGTAAATGACTAAAGTAGCTTAACCCTTAAACTGTCCTAGACGTAGATCCTACGTGTTTTTTCAACATTTGAAAAGTAATGTAAAAAAATGTGATTTTTTTTTTTTTACAATGAAAAACGTGTAATAAAAAATTTTTATATCTACTTTTGTTTTTTTGTTATAACAGTGGAACCTCTACTTGCGAGCAGTGTACACGTGCGAGTTTTCCAAATACAGCAATCGATGGGTCAATTTTGCTTCCATACCCAGCAAAATTTCACATACGACAGACGCTCAAGCGCAGGTTCCTCGAACACTGTGAGGCTCGTGCTTTGATCTTGGAAGGTAATCCTCATGTGGGTGTTGACGGATCTCATTGAATACTTGGGCATGTATGGTGGGAAAGATGCTTCTTAAACGTACACCAAAAATTAAAGAAAATCTAGCATAAATATGAGTTCACTTTCAGCAACTAGCCACATCCTTAGCGTAATTTTGAATGGTTTTTATGGTTTGATTCGCTTTGTTGTGTCTCATTTGATAGAAATGGAAGAGATATTACAGAAATAAAGGGATTCTAATTGCTTTCATTCACGACAAAAATACCTTGAAATAAGCTCAACCTAGGAGAAAATGGTCCACTGCTGGCTGTTTCAGAGTAAACAAATATGTCACGGCCGTTCCAATATGCAGTCGTGAAGGGTTGACATTATTTATACAATTATTCAATTAGGAATAACAGTAAATCTTATATTTTTGGTGAAAAAAAATTACCATTTATTCATATAATATAATAATAATAATAATAATTATAATATAATAATATTAATAACTAATAATACTAATAACAATATGTATAATAATAATAACAATATTTATATAATAATATAATAAATAATACAATAAATATTAATATCTTTTGTTTCTTTCTTTCAACACAACCGGGCCGTATCCCTCGCAAGGCGGGGTGCCCAAAAGAAAAACGTAAGTTTCTCCTTTTACATTGTAGTAATATATACAAAGAAGGTTACTTAGCCCCGTGCTCTCAAGCATTTTAGGCACCTCTTACAACACGCATGGCGTACAGAGGAAGAATTCTGTTCCACTTCCCCATGGAGGTAAGAGGAAATATACAAGAACTAGTAATAAAAAGAAGAAAACCCAGAGGGGTGTGTATATATATGCTTGTAATGTATGTGTATTGACCTAAGTGAAGTAAAAGTAGCAAGACGTACCTGAAACCTGGCATGTTTATGAGACAGAAAAATGGACCACCAGCAATCCCACCATCATGTAAGAACAATACAGGCTCGTTTACACTCACTTGGCAAACGGTAGTTCCTCCTGCGTTGCTGTCTGCCAACCGACTACCGAGAAAAATAATTATTTATAATAATAATACATAAATAATAAGAATGTACAACATATAACATGATGGTAGCTTGCTGGTTTCCTTTTTCTGTCTCAAACACGCTAGATATCCAGGGATATCTTGCTACGCCTACTTACACTTTGTTGGTCACACTCACAGACACGCACATGCATAATAAATAATACATACATCTAGGTTTGTCCTCCTTTTTCTAAATATGCTCTTGTTCCCTTTTATTTCTTCTATTGTCCATGGGAAGTGGAAAAAATCTTTCCTCTGAAGCATGCGTGTCGTTGAGGCCGACTAAAATGCCGGTGCATGGGCTAGTAACCCCTTCCGCCTGTAGACCATTTAACTACAAAAGAAAAGAAAAACTTTATAAAACAGGATGCTTAACCTTTTACTGTTTCCGACGTATAATCTCTTACGAGCCAATGTTTCTGACGTATTTATACCACAAAATTCTAGCGCGTCAAATCGAGCGCCAAAGGCCTGATAGGCCTACACGGGAGAGAATGGGTCTCAGTGGTCCGGTGCACCCGTGAAAAAAAATCTGGACCTAGCGTGTCATTGTGGGAACGCCATGTTTGTCAGTCCCATTTTCTTTCACCAGGCCTCTCGGTAAGAATTCCTCACTCCTTCGCGGATTGGAGGTCCGTTTGCTCCAAGAGATAGCTCTAACAGCGCTGAAAGTGTCAGTGACTGTGAAATCAAGGGGTTTTCAAGTGAGTGTACCGAAAAAAAAGTGCCCACAGGATAACGGTAAATAGTGACGAAAACCCAGATGAAACGCCACAACCTTCGACTCTGTGTGCTGGTGCCGGCTTGTCACGTTCACGTTCGCCTGTACCATGACGAAGAGGAAACTATTTGGTCGTGTACATCACCCGATGATAGCAGTGATAGTGATAGTGATAGTGATAGTGATTCAAAGTCCCATTGAAGCAATTCTAGACAGTGAAGTGAATATTCCCAGTGAAGCGCCAGTATGTTACGACGGAGCATGCGTCCTGGTAGTGTTTTTCATATGTGGTTCCAAGGGAAGGAGATTGCTCTGGGAAGCACATCCGGGCCCAACACCACGACCTGATAGAAGATGACGATATTGTAACGATGGTATGAATGTGAAGTGAGGGAGGAGGCAGTGGTGGTGAAGTGAGGGTGGCACGGCCCATGTGGCACCATCACCGGCCACGCTACTAGCCACGCGGCTGACTTCAGCGACCAACCAGCCTCACCTACCCACACTGCCTCAAGCCTGCACTCACCACACCTGCAACAGCCACAACCACAGCCACAACCACGGTACAATATCCAGAACCCCACCAGACAGACCGCATCTGGGATTGGCAGGACGGGACGAGTTGGTTCCCCAGGTCCCCATGACTTTGATGACCACAAAGTGGAATAAAGCCATCTTGTCCCCACTTGGAACATGCAGTGAACTGGACTGCCTTTGAGTATTCTCGATGAACCCCTGATGGACATCATTGTCAGGGAAACCAACACATACTGTGAATTACACCATGGCAAATACAATTCTCTCACCAAACTCACGGCTACACAGGGGAAGAGACCAACTGTGCAGAGATGTACCTGTTTTTTGCCATAAAAACAATAAGGCTTATGCCGACATGTTATAAGCAACACTGTCACCACTACTGTCAACCGATCACCTATTCAACTCCAGGTTTAGGACATTATTAGGTGCAATCCATCCTGATACTGTTGCTATGTTTCACTTTTCAGACAAACCAGGCCTGACAGAAGCGACAGGTTATATAAGATAAGAAAAGTTTTAGTACGCTGAAACAAAAAGTGCTGCAAGTATGTTTATCCCTTCAGAAGCTTGTTAGGTGATCCCTTATTTATCAAAGGAAGACTCTCAGTCAAGCAATATATTACAACAAGAGGAACGCTTTGTATAAAAGCTATTTGTACTGTGTGATTTGCAGAAGTGGTCTTGTTTTAGATATTATTGTGTACACTGGAGTAATACTTTGAGAGATACATGAAGTTTAATTGGTATCTCGGTGATGTTCGTTCGAACAATAGGAACTCATATCTTGTAAGGGGCATATGTTATTTACTGATAACTGGTACACAACGCCTTACTCATGATTTCTTGCGATGAACTTGACAGACGTGTGTGGCACAGTGCGTGGTAATCGCAAACATATGCCCAAGGGGTTCGACTCTGGCACTCGCAAGAGGTGAGGTGCAAGCCTTTGCGGCAAGGAATCATGGCATTTCGGTGGCTTGACAAACGTGATGTCACATTGTTGACATAAGAGTTCACACAAACGAAATGGGGTACCGCATGGCAGGACAACAGAGAACCAAGGAACCCATCTACAACCTGCAGCTGTCATGGACTACAACCTCATATATGCCGCGTAGTGACAAATGTGACATGCAGATTGGTTTGCAGACTGGTGTACACAAGAGTTATAAGTGTATAATCAAACATTTTTTATCCATCTGTTGATATCTCTATGCTAAAGGGCTTAGAAAACATATACAAGTGAAGACCAACAAACACCAAAAGAGGAATTTTGCCTGTCCAGTACGCAGACAAATAATTGGCAAAGTACTAAGGAGCACCTCCTGCAATAGACCACCATCGGCGCCACAGGACGTCATCTCGTTTGAGGCCTGTGATCACTAACCCCATACAACTGCCTCCTACTACTGCCAAGAAAAA
Source organism: Cherax quadricarinatus (assembly GCF_026875155.1). NCBI lineage: Eukaryota > Metazoa > Arthropoda > Malacostraca > Decapoda > Parastacidae > Cherax > Cherax quadricarinatus. The sequence goes on from NC_069425.1 coordinate 32,658,797, forward strand.
TGCGCAAAGAGGTGTTATGTATGTATTCATACACAAAGACGCCACAAACACGCAGAGACACTCGTTTTATGTGGGAGGAGTGTGAAGTGCCCCTCTGCATAGACCACGAGTTTTCAAAGAGTTTTCCACAACTGCAGCAAGTTCTAGGAACGTGGTTAGTGGACTGTCCATCTGTATATATATTATGGAACAAATAGTAATACAGTGTTTTGTATTGTTTGTGTGTAAACAAAGTGTATACACAAACTAATAGTGATAAAGTTTGTTCTGTTATGTGTTGTAATAATGAGTGTATATTTGAAACAATGCCCCTACATTGGTCTCACAGGCCACATAAGTTTACCTGGAAAAGAAAAAGAGTTGAAAAATGCAAGAAACCTTTGAATTAGAGTAAATAAAAGAATACCGGTGGGCGGCAGTCCGCCGCTGTTTGCCGTACGCCCTACGGTCAATTTCTGCAAACTTTGCGGCTCTATAGCGCGTAAGGTACTGATGGCAAAAATTTTTTTTAGGCTTAAAACACTATAAAAAATCCTAACATTTTCATAAGAAACAAAATAATTTTTTTTTTTTTTCGAATATTAGGCGACAGAGAATACAGTTTCAGAGAGGCCCTGAAACAGTCAAAGGTTAAATGGTGCGTGATGTAGTGCTGATGACAAAAACAGATGAGGGGCGGATGTATGAATGAAAAAGAAAGTTGGATTTTCCTGCCCTAAGCTAACAAACCTGAAGGGGTAGGGAGTTGCGGTGGGGGAATAAATAGGATTAAATCTGAGTATACTGAGAGAGGTTAGAAGTAAGAAAAACAAAGGAAGGGGTAGCAGAATGTTGAATGATCATTATGGAAGGAGAAAAAGAATATGAATGTGTAAATTCAAGAATATTGGATTAAAGTAAAGGTTGATGCGAGAAGTGGGTCATATAATGTGTATGCACCTGGAGAAAGAGGAATGCAGAGGAGAGAGAGAGATTTTGGGAGATGTAAGTAAATGTAGAGAGCCTTGAACCAATGAGAGAGTAATTGTGGTAGGGGACCGAATGCTAAAGAAGGATAAAACTTTTAGAAGGGTGTGGTAGGAATTTGGGGTGCCAGGTGTAAACGATAATGGAAGCCCATTGATTGCACTTGTAGAGAAAGGGTTTAGTTAGAGGTAATACTTATTTTAAGAAAACGAGGGAAAATAAGTAAACAAGATTGTTATGAGGGTATGGTGAAATGACAGGAGTTTTGTTGGATTATGTATGTAGAAAAAGACTGTTTTTGAGTAGACCTCAGATGTACATGTTTAACAGAGGGCCACGATATACAGATCACTTTCTAGTTGTACTACAACTGAGAGTAAAAGGAGATGGATACAAGGAGAGATAAAGCATCAGAAGAGAGAGGTGGAGTTTATAAACTACAAGAGGAGGCAGTTAGGGTAAGATATAAACAGCTAGTGGAGATAGGGGGCTAATCAGCATAGGCAATGGGTCGAAGAGGTATGGGGTAGTTTTAAAAATGTAGTGTTAGAGTGTTCACGAAGTTTGTGGTTACAGAAAGTGGTGCGGAGGAAGAGGAAGCGATTGGGAATGATGATGTAAAGAGAGTAGTAAGGGAGAAAAAGTTAGCATATTGAGAAGTTTTTACAAAGTAGAAGTGATGCAAGGAGGGAAGAGTAATGGAGAAAAAAAGAGAGGTTTAAAGAGTGTGAAGCAAAGGTAAAAAGAGAGCAAATGAGAGAGTGGGTGAGATGTTATTAACACATTTTCTTGGAAAATAAGAAAAAAGTTTTGGAGTGAGATTAACAATTAAGAAAGCCTAAGAACAATGGATTTGTCAGTTAAAAATAGGAGAGGAGATTCTTAAATGAAGTTAAGGTATTGGGAAGATGGAGGAATATTTTGAGAATTGTTAAATGTTAGATTGATGATAGGAAGCTGTGATTTTGTGTATAGGGCAAGAGGAACGATATCTTGTAGAGTGAGGAAGACCATAGGGAGTGTGGGGGAAGTTCCTGAGGCAGTAGGAAAATGAAAGGGGGTGAAAGGCACCGGGATTGATGGGATAAAGATGAAATTTAAAAGCAGTGGGGGGATAGTTTTGGGAGTGGGTGGTGCAATTTTAAGAAATGTATGGAACAGGGTCAGGACCAAGGGTTGCAGAGAGCATGCATAGTTCCTTTGTATAAAGGCAAAGGGGATAAAAGAGAGTGCAAAATTATAGAGGATAAGTCTTGTTGATAACCTGGCAAGTGTATGGTAGAGTTGCATTGAAAGGAATAGAGTAAGAACGGAAATAGGATAGCAGATGAACAAGAGGCTTAGGAAAGGTAGGGGTGTGTGACCATGTGTTTTACAGTGAAACATATAAGTGAATCAGTATTTAATAAGCTAAAGATATTTGTGGCATTTATGGATTTGCAAAAGCGTATGAAAGGGTGATAGGGGCATGGGCAGATGTTGGCAGGTGTATGGTGAGGAGTAGGTTACTGAAAGCAAGTGAAGAGTTTTTACGAGATAGTGACTCAAGTTAGAGTATGTAGGAAGAGGGAATTATTTCCCAGTAAAAGGAGGCCGTAGACAAAGGATGTGTGATTCACCAGGAGTTTGTTTAATATTTTAAATGGGGTTGTAAGAGAAGTAAATGCAGAGTCTGCAAAGCGTGAGTAAAAGATAATGAATCACACAAAGAGTGTGAGTTGTCACATTTGGCTCTTTGCTGATGACAATGTGCTCTTGGGAGATTCTGAAGAGAAGTTGCAGAAAAGAAGAAAATTGAAAGTGAATACAGGAAAGAGTAAGGGTATGAGGATAACATAAAGATAAGTGATAAAATGGTATCAGATTGGAGGAGAGAGTAAATGAGGAGGTGAATGTATTAGATATTTGGGAGTGACGCGTCAGCGGATGGGTCCGATATGAAAAGATGAGGTGAATCATAGAATTGATGAGGGGAAAAGGGTGAGTGGTGCACTTAGGAGTCTGTGGAACAAAAACTTTGTCCTTTGGGCAAAGAGGGGAATGTATGAGAGTATAGGTTTACCAACGCTCTTATAGGGTTGAAGAATTGGTGATGAAATTGCAGCGAGGAGAAGGCTGAAGCAGGGAGATGTCATGTCTGAGACAATGTGTGGTGTGAATATTATGCAGAGAATCGTAGTTTGGAAGTTAGAGAGGTGCGGGATTACCAAAACAGTTGTCCCAGAGGGCGAGAAGGGTTGTGAGGTGGTCGACATGTGGAGAGAATGGAGCTTTACAGAATAACTTCAAGAGTGTATCGAGTCTGTAGTGGAAAGGAAGGTGGGGGTAAGGGGTGCGGCCTAGGAAAGGTTGAGGGAGGGGGGTAAAGGAGGTTTTGTGTGCGAGGGTCTTGGACTTCCAGCAGCATGCGTGAGCGTGTTTGATAGGAGTGAATGGTGACAAATGGTTTTTAATACGTGACGTGCTGGGAGTTGAGCAAAGTAACATTTAGAAGGGGTTCAGGGAAACCGCTAGCCGGACTTGAGTCCTGGGAGATGGGAAGTACCGTCCTGCACCCTGAAGGAGGGTGTTAAGTTGCAAGTTTGAAACTTAGTGTAAAGCACCCTTCTGCAAGACAGTGATGGAGTGAATGATGGTGAAAGTTTTTCTTTTTCGGGCCACCCTGCCTTGGTGGGATCGGCCAGTGTGATAATAAAAAAATAAAAAAAATAAAATATAACAATTAGAATAGACGGCTTCAAAAGGCTGTGCACTAGATGGCAGTGTTTTCCACAACAAAGAGGAGCGTGGTGGTCGCCCCACCCTGTTACATAATGACATATTTTATTCATTCTAGAGTATATATCATGTTTCTATGTTATTTTTATTGTTTGTTGTGTCATATGAGATGAACTGTGATATATAATTAAGCCATATAGTTATTATTTTTTTTTTTTATTAGCACACTGGCTGATTCCCCCATATAGATATTAGCAAAAATTGATTCATGAAGTATTTTGCCGGTCTCCAGACATATTCTCGTCCACACGCCGCATTGTCCATACACCACAGGAAAGGACATATTTTATTCATTCCAAGAGTATTTATCATTTTTCTATGTACTCAGATGTTTGATTATGTCATATTAGATGAACTTTGATAAGATAAATAAGCCATATAGATGATATTAGCGAAATTATCAGAAGTATTTTGCCATCTCCAGACAAACTCGTCCACTGATGACTCCGCCCATAACCAACCACATATGATATATTTTATTCATTTAGAATAATATCAGTCTGTATGTTATTTAATATTGTTTATTAATGTCCATATGAGATGAAGTGAGATAGGATAAGTAAGCCATTAGAGGGGATGATAATTAGTGAAATTATTGAAGTCGGTACAGAATTCCACTGAACGATTAATTGCATTTCAATCATTTTAAATGTGGAAAAATGACTACTGCAAATGAGCAAATCCAGTTGCGAGCAAGTCGTGGAATGATTAAACTTCGCAGGAGAGGTTCCACTGTATTGAAAATATTTAAAAAAAACGAAGATCTACTTTTGGAGCACTATGCATGTGAACGGAAATCTGTTTGACAGTTTAAGGGTTAATCAACCTGTTACAAGAATTTACTGATTGAAAACAAACTGTTTGCAAGCCAGCAGGTTTTCCTGTGGATTTAGCCACATCACTCTAATGGCTTTTTCCAGTATTTTCACAAGACCTGGAGACTGAACATGTAACTGCTAAACCCATTCATTATCCATGTGTACAATGAGTCACAGGAAAGATCTATAGCTACTGTCATAGTTACCTCCTCATATCTTCCAACAAGAATGTAAAGCCATCTGACCATCCGTTTTGTTCTCGGTCCTCTCCATTAAGTCTCCACTGCAAATACTGTACATTATAGTACACACATCTCACCTTTTCTAATTAAAAATCAAACAACATTAACAATCCCATAAATTTTAATTGTAGTATACCGAGTTCATAGTGGTAGTAAAGGCATGGGTAGGGTTATGTTATTCATCATCATGCGACACAGGAAAAATACTAACATCACATGATAGAATACGGATTTATTATATTATAGAAGAGTCAACAACTAAAAATTGTGAAATTGATAGCAGAGCAAGCGTTGTTAAAAAAAATTTTTAAAATTTATTCAGTACTAAATAACAACACAACCATGCTCCAATCATCCCACCAAAACTAACCTTCACGTAATCCGTAGCCCACAACATGCTCCCTTTGCCCTCTCTGCCTATCAGCCAGTCCTCTACCCCCCCTCTTCACCAGCTCTCTGGAACCACTAATATATGTATGCAAGGTTCGTGGGTAGCGTCTATACTGACTTCATAAAAGGCCTTCATAGGGTAAAACATTATGTAATAAATTACAGAATGTGTAGACTTAAACCCATGCATATGGAGTCCTAAAACTCACAGGCCAGTGCAATGAACCACTCTGCCAGCGCTCTAAATGATTCATTCAACTATGTATATTTCTATACACCAAAAACAGCTGTCTCTCTATGAGTGAATAATCTTGTATACAACTGCTATCACAAAAAAATACAGGTACAGTGGAACCTCTGTTTACGAGTTTAATAATCCATTCTGTGACCTAGCCTCCGAACCCGATTCTGCTCGCATGCCGAGTCAATTTGTCCTCATTTAAAATGAATTAAAATGCATAATCCAGCCAGCAATTCCCTGCTCTGGAGGCAGGACAAAATACTGAATATACGCTAATATCAATCACACTTACTATCACATTCCATCTAATATGACATAATAAACAATAGAATTAACACAACCCTGAGCTATAGTCTATGGGGGTAAAATGAATAATATACAGTGACCCCAGAGTTTCGTGATTAATCCATTCCAGAGAGTCTGCTGAATGGCAAAATTGCTCAAATGGAAAACCCTTTTCCAGAAGAAATAATGAAATCCCAATTAATCCATTGCAGACACTAAAATATTAACAGAAAAATATTTTTTCTTTAAAGATTAAATATGAGATTACATACAGAATACAATGACAAAATAAATATAAAGCACTAATAAAATGGATACATGAACATTAACACTTATCTTTATTGAAGACTTTTGTGGGTGTAGGCAGACAGTAGGAGGATAAGGAGGCGAGTTTTGTATGCTTCAACATGATGCTAATATCTCTACAGCATATTTTCTATCACAATCATCTAATATGACATATAAACAATAGTCTAACATAGAAAAACGATATATATATTCTAGAATTAATTAAATAACAGTGGTCCCTCGACAAACGATAATAATCCGTTCCTGAGAAGCTCAGTCTTATCGAAATTATCGTTAGTCGAGTTTAATTTTCCCCATAAGAAAATATTGGAAACAAATTAATCCCGCACAGTCAACCCACAAGTATTGAAAAAAAAAAATTTTTTAACCACATGAAAATATTCATTTTAATACACACAAACTGAAGAGACATGTACAATTACATGACACTTACCTTTATTGAAGATCGGTGATATTGAATGGGATGGGAGGAGGGAGACGTGGATGTGTTAGTGTTTAGAAGGGAATTCCTCTTGCTCCCTTCCAGTAGATTTGAGTGGCCAAGTCCTTTTCCTGGGTACTTCCCTTCTTTGAATGCCCTAAGACCACTTGTGAGCACTGGACCGCTGTCACACAAACAGATCTGTCCATAGAGGCCTGTACCTCCCGTTCCTTTATGACATTCCTAAAGTGTTTCACAACATTGTCAGTGTCACAATTAAACACTTGTTCAGGTTTCAATTCTTCACTGTCTGTGTACTCTTTGAATTCCTGCACATATTTTTCAGCTGCTTTTTGGTCCAAGCTGGCATCCTCACCATGCCTTATCACACTACGTATGCCACTACGATTCTTAAATCTCTCAAACCAACCTTTGCTGGCCTTAAATTCACTCACATCACTAGTTGCAGGCATTTTTCTAATTAAATCCTCATGCAACTTCCTAGCCTTTTCACATATGATCGCTTGAGAGATGCTATCTCCTGCTATCTGTTTTTCGTTTATCCACACCAATAACAGTCACTCAACATCTTCTATCACTTGCAATCTCAGTTTCGAAAACATAGTTGCACCTTTGGCAAGAACAGCTTCCTTGATTGCCGTTTTCTTGGCCACAATAGTAGCAATGGTTGATTGGGGTTTTGTGTACAACCTGGCCAGCTCAGAGAGACACACTCCACTTTCATACTTAGCAATGATCTCTTTCTTCATATCCATAGTAATTCTCACCCTTTTTGCTGTAGGGTTGGCACTAGAAGCTTTCTTGGGGCCCATGGTGACTTATTTTGCAGGTGCAATCACTAAAAACGCTGTGATAATATGAAATGTTCCGATTGTATGTTTGGATGGGACCGCGGTGGCTGGCTGGCTTGTAAACACTGGCCACAAGTGGATGCATCTCATACGGAATGAATCATGTTGGTCGAGTTTTTTAGCGCTAGTTGAGACAAAATTTTTGCGTTAAAATGTATCGCTAGTCGGATTTAACGTTAGACGATGCCATTGTTGGTCGAGGGTCCACTGTATGTCATTCCGTATGTCACGAATGGTGATGGTGATGTTTCTGGGTTTACAAGGGCCACTGAGAAAAGCCGTACATATTAGTAGTGGTGGAGGCTGCAGCAGAAGCCACAACCACTATTCACACAAACAATGTACGTAATTTATAAATAATAGATATTTACACTTTAATTTATAAATAAGAAATATTTACACTTACCTTGGAGGAGATGTTAGCTCAATTAGTTAGTTAGATGGAGGAGATGCTGGCAGAGGTTTATGGTGGTGGAAGATAGCAGGGCAGCATATGTTCAGTGACCCTATACATCTCCAACAACAGTGGAGAGTTTCTTTCGTGTCGTTTTTCTATCGCTTAATCGCTTAACTTACTTGCTACAACTGTCAGGCACTGCATCATCATCGGGTCTTGATACAAAGAATTCTTCAAAACTTGTCCAACCTTTGGACAAAGACATACTTCGACTAGTGGATGGTACCACTTTGACCCCGCCTCCTCCTGCTTCGCCTCGCCTGACTACAGTATATAAGCCACGTCTATGGCCCTATGCTGTACATTTTACAAGATTGATGGACTGAACACATCGACTCCAGGCTGAGGGACTGATTACCTCAAACTCCTCCTCTCCTTACACCTTTCTGCTTTGTTTGGACTGATGAAGCCACTGTGAGGCAAAACGTTTCCTCAATAAAGATTCTCATATGTTGCATAAGTGTCTCAATCTTCAACTTATCGGTTTTCAAAACCATTCATCACAACTGTTAATGCTACACTTTATTGCTGGCTGGCACTATAGCCTTTATCAATACCTGCTGCTTTAGTATCGTACATATCGTAGAATCACTGAATCACTGAAGAAGGCACATTCTCCCCTCTCTCTTCCTCCTCCACTTTGGTACTTTGCTACAAGTTTTTTTCTCGAATTCTATCATGTTTCTTTCCTTCTTTACCAAAGGGCAGACACTATGAGCTTTCTTTGGGCCCAAGGTGGCTTATTTAGCAGTTGCAAGCACAAAAACAATGGATTATTATGAAACATATCATATGAACCCGTGGGGTGATGGTCACTCACCCACAAATCGTGCCACACTAGCTCTCTGAATGTTGTGTGGGAGACTTGTGTATGCCCAGCCGCTCCCAGCTGCACGGACGCGTCCCACAGGATGGACGAATCATGAAGCCAATCACGAACTGTGAGGCTATATTTTGACAAAAAAAGTTGCCGAAAGTCGGATTTCACGAAAGTCGCGGCCACTGAAATGAGGGGGTCCATTGTATGTCATTATGTAACAGGTGGTGGTGGCCATTTCTGCTCCTGCTCTGAAAACATCTTCCCATGTTTTCCCTTCTGAGGTGTTGTTATACGAGAAAACGGAGTGTTTGTGAGGCTAACTGCACTTGTTTCATAAGGAAAACACTGAAATAAGAAATATTGTATACAAACATAATAAAACACAACAGAGAATGTAAAGAAATAAACTGGTGTATATACAGCATTTACCTCGGAGAAAAGCTGCTGACCGAGGTTGACAGTGGAAAAAATATGCAGAGCAGCATATGCTGTCAGTAGCCCCATAAACCCCAACAATAACATTGGAGGAGTTTATTTTGTTTCATCCTTTTTCCTATCACTTAATTGCTTAACTTACTTGCTACACTCTTAATGCTACACTATCACTGAACTTAACTGCTACAATTTTTTTTTTATTTTTTTTTCACTTCACTTTTCACTGATTTTTGGCTTTTTCTCCACGCTTTTCACTTGTGATGTTGAGCGCTGTTGTGGTATTCACTGTGCCATCTAGTGATGGCGTTTGTTGCATTCTGAAACTCACTTCTTATTATAGTATTATAATTATTATAGTATTATAATTATTATAGTATTATTATAATTATATTATTATAATTATATTATTATAATTATAGTATTATTATTATTATTATTATTATAATAGGGAAGTGCCAAACTCATAGGATTATACAGCACCTGTGGGGGAAGGGGATGGAAGGTATTCAGGCTTAATTTAGAGAATTGGAGCACAGATACAATTCCCTAGATCAAGAGCCCCTCACCAGCGTCAAGGAACCTCCCTTGAGGGGGAAGCTTGCAATTTGAATTTTGGCTCATATCCAGGAGTAAAAAATCAACCGAGCAACGGCTCGTATCATGAAAAACTCAAATGGTGGGGCACTCGTAAGCAGAGGCTCCATTGTACTACAAATTAAAAACACAATCATACAAAAAAGTAAATATATATATAATTTTTCTATTTTTTCTATTATCACACTGGCCGATTCCCACCAAGGCAGGGTGGCCCGAAAAAGAAAAACTTTCACCATCATTCACTCCATCACTGTCTTGCCAGAAGGGTGCTTTACACTACAGTTTTTAAACTGCAACATTAACACCCCTCCTTCAGAGTGCAGGCACTGTACTTCCCATTTCCAGGACTCAAGTCCGGCCTGCCGGTTTCCCTGAACCCCTTCATAAATGTTACTTTGCTCACACTCCAACAGCACGTCAAGTATTAAAAAACCATTCGTCTCCATTCACTCTATCAAACACGCTCACGCACGCCTGCTGGAAGTCCAAGCCCCTCGCACACAAAACCTCCTTTACCCCCTCCCTCCAACCTTTCCTAGGCCGACCCCTACCCCGCCTTCCTTCACTACAGATGATACACTCTAAGTCATTCTGTTTTGCTCCATTCTCTCTACATGTCTGAACCACCTCAACAACCCTTCCTCAGCCCTCTGGACAACAGTTTTGGTAATCCCGCACCTCCTCCTAACTTCCAAACTACGAATTCTCTGCATTATATTCACACACACATTGCCCTCAGACATGACATCTCCACTGCCTCCAGCCTTCTCCTCGCTGCAACATTCATCACCCATGCTTCACACCCATATAAGAGTGTTGGTAAAACTATACTCTCATACATTCCCCTCTTTGCCTCAAGGACAAAGTTTTTGTCTCCACAGACTCCTAATGTGCACCACTCACCCTTTCCCCTCATCAATTCTATGATTCACCTCATCCTTCATAGACCCATCCGCTGACACGTCCACTCCCTAAATATCTGAATACATTCACCTCCTCCATACTCTCTCCCTCCAATCTGATATCCAATCTTTCATCACCTAATATTTTTGCTATCCTCATAACCTTACTCTTTCCTGTATTCACTTTTAATTTTCTTCTTTTGCACACCCTACCAAATTCATCCACCAATCTCTGAAACTTCTCTTCAGAATCTCCAAGAGCAGTGTCATCAGCAAAGAGCAACTGTGACAACTCCCACTTTATGTGTGATTCTTTATCTTTTAACTCCACGCCTCTTGTCAAGACCCTCGAATTTACTTGTCTTACAACCCCATCTATAAATATATTAAACAACCACGGTGACATCACACATCCTTGTCTAAGGCCTACTTTTACTGGGAAATAATTTCCCTCTTTCCTACATACTCTAACTTGAGCCTCACTATCCTCGTAAAAACTCTTCACTGCTTTCAGTAACCTACCTCCTACACCATACACCTGCAACATCTGCCACATTGCCCCCTATCCACCCTGTCATACGCCTTTTCGAAATCCAATAAATGCCACAAAGACCTCTTTAGCCTTATCTAAATACTGTTCACTTACATGTTTCACTGTAAACACCTGTCCACACACCCCCTACCTTTCCTAAAGCCTGATTGTTCATCTGCTATTCCTATTCTCCGTCTTACTTTTAATTCTTTTTTAATAATAACTCTACCATACACTTTACCGATTCTACTCAACAGACTTATCCCCTATAATTTTTGCATTTCTTTTGTCCCCTTTGCTTTACACAAA
>NC_069425.1:32670670-32689763 GCF_026875155.1 Cherax quadricarinatus
GCCCCGAGCTGTGGGGGTAGTCTACCTCTACCTGGCTGGGTCTCCCCCAAGCTTGGATAATCTACCTCTCCGGGCTGGGCAGTCCCCCAATGTGGTGGTAGATACTACCTCTACTGGCTGGGTCAGTGCCCCTGAGCTGTGGTGGAGATAACCTCACCGGCGGGGGTCAGTGCCCCAGAGTTGTGGGGGTAGATCCCTCCCTCTACCGGGCTGGGTCAGTCCCCCAGAGCGTGGTGGTAGATATCCTCTCCTGGCGGGGTTCGTGCCCGACTGTGGTGGTAGATCTACCTCTCCGGGTTTTTTTTTTTTGGTCGTCCCCCAGACTGGGTGGTAGATCTCCCTCTACCTGGTGGTCATGCCCCAAGCTTGGTGGTAATCAAAATCTCCCGGGCTGGATCAGTGCCCCGAGTGTTTTTTCTATCTCTTTTCCATTTCTTTGGAAACACAAACAAAAAACCACAAAAAAAAACACAACAACAAAAAACAACAAAAAAACAACAACAACAACAATAACAATAATAAAAAATAAAATAAAAATAATAATAATAAAAAATAAAAAAAATAATAATATAAAAAATAATAATAATAAAATAATAATAATAATAAAATAAAAATAAAAAAATAATATAATAATAATAAAATAATAATAAAATAAAAATAAAATAATAAAAAAAAATAATAATAATAAAATAATAATAATAATAATAATAAAAATTTAATAATAATAAAAATAATAAAATTTTAAAAAAAAAAAAAATAATAAAATAAAAATAAAAATAATAATAATAATAATAATAATAATAATAAAATAATAATAATAAAATAATAATAAAAATAATAAAACCAGATATTTTCAGTTGCTGAAATACCCGGGGAAAATAATTCGGTGTATCACTGAAGAAAAACCCGCCTCTATGTGAATGCAAACAAAGGAAAAATACAGAGGCCAATCACAAGAGGCGCACACAAGTTATCGATTGGAAACAATTCCCAAAATTTTTCCAAAAATTGGCATTTGACACCTTCACAATCCCAAAACTATCCCAACGCCCCCCTTTTTAAGAACACCAGAGGTCGGGGGTTTAAAAAACCGACCCGAAAAGGATCCTCCAGTTATTTTTACAAACGTTTAATTAGAAAATTAACCTTACACTAAAAAAGCAATGCGTAGCTTCCTTTAAGTTAACTGCCCAGTGGTAATATTTAAATTCTTTTAGAAAAACTTTTCCCTTATCGCGCGGAATTCATCAATTTTATGTCCACTCGCTATGCTATTAAAAGGGGTAATTTTTCCCTACATTACCCACGCGAGGCAGTTGTAATTCTTCTAAAAAATGCCAAGCATTAAAGACGACTCCCCTTCAAAGAGATATAAACCCAAAATATTTCCAGAAATTTACCAGAAACCTTTTTAAATAAAATTGACAAATTTTCCCTACATGCATCAACAACGCTTCAAAATTTTTTTTGTTGTGTGTACTTTTATCAGTATTCAAAGTTTGAAGCCAAACAAGGGGCTCTGCTGGGGTATTGTAGGAAACCGAGTCAGGCTGGGTTCCCAAACCCTCCCAAAATTCCACTCTTGAAAAATTTTAAATAAACGGATGATTCGTTTTCAACTTTTTTAATGAAAAAATTTGGAGAAAACTACTTAAAGGTACCAATTCAGAATAAAAAATTTTTAAAAAATATGATGATAATAATAATAAAAAATAATAATAAAAATTAAAAAAATAATAATAATAAAATAATAAAAATAAAAAAAAATAATAATAAATTTAATAAATAATAAAATTAAAAATAATAAATAAAAAAAAATAATAATATAATAAAATAAAAATAATAATAATAAAAATAATAATAAAAATTTTTTTTTAAAATAAAATAATAATTAAAATAAAAAAAAAATAAAAATAATAATAATAACAGCAACAACAAAAAGAAACAAAATCAAAAAGCTTTAAAGAAAAACAATAACACAAAAACCCCAAACCAACAAAAAAGTTTGACAAAAAGAAGCCTGGACTGCATGGAAATTTGTTACGAGTCGACAATGAGGAGCAACGGTACCCCTGTTTTTCCCTTTCCCTTTTCTTTCCCCTTTCTCTCTCTCTCTCTCTCTCTCTTCTCCCCCCCCCACTCTCTATCTTTTTTATCCATCCATCCATTCTCTTTTCTTGTACACGTATTCCTGTGAATGCAGTCTCATGCACGTGTGTGTGTGGTGTGCGTGTGTTTGATTTTTAACTACGTACAAATAAGTGCTTAACACAAAACGGAACAATATAAAAAGTACATTTGAATTCACACACTAAAAATTTTTTCTTCGCTCGGGCTGGGTGCCTAGAGCGGCATCAAGGCGCCGCCCGGAAGGAACAACAAACCCCCTGCCGTGTGTTCCCTGGTTTGACAAGGCAGTTTTAAAACCGAAGCACTGAATAATCCCCTTTTTCTTCTTTGTTTGTCTTTTCCCACCTGGGAAATTTTGGAAAATTCCTGTGTTGTGTGTGTGTGTGTGTGTTGTGTGTGGGGTGTGGTGTGTGTGTGTGTGTGTGTGTGTGGTGTGTGGTGTGGGTGTTTGTTTGGGTGTGTACCTATTTGTACTCACCCATTTGTGGTTGCAGGGGGATTCATAGTCCTGGCCCCGCCCCTCTTGCTAATGATGGGGCCCCTCTCCCCCTGCCTCATGGCTTTATTACCTCGCCTTTTAAAAAAATGTATGGTTCCCCGCCTCCCCTACTTTCTGGCTATTCCACGGGCTGCTCCTATGATTTAAGAAAAACTTCCGATATCCCTTTGATTTTCTGAGTCTTTAACTTCCAAATTTTAACCCTTGTGTCTGTGTCCCCTCCTGGAAATCCCCTTTGTCCCCTTTTTATTCCCGCAATATTTTATATGTCTTTTCATTTCCCCTACCCCCCGACCTAGTGTCGTAGGCCGTTTCCCTAACCTTCTGTAGGAAATCCCCCTAGTTGTGTGTTTGTGTGTGGGGTGTGTGTGTGGTTTGTGGTGTTGGGGGGTTTTGTGGGTTGTGTTTTTGTTGTGTGGTTTGGGGGGTGGGGTTTTGTGTGGACTTCCCCCCCTAGTTGTACTACCCATTTGGGGTTTCAGGGGTCGAGTCCCAAACTCCCGGCCCCGCCCCACTGTCGTATGGTCACCTCCCTGAACCCTAGCTTTAATTTGTACCTTCTTAAAGCTATGTATGGATCCCCCTCCACTACATCTTCCCCAAACTATTCCCTTCCTGACTATTGTGGCTGAAGAAAAAACTTCCTAACCCCTTGATTTCTCTGTGTCTTCAGCTTCCCCCTGTGTCCCCCCCCGTCTTTCAGTCTCTGGAAATCCTGTCTTTTTCCACCTTGTCAATTCCTTCAGTTTTTTGTAATCGTTATCATGTCCCCCCCCCTTTTTCCGTCCCCCCAGTGTCGTAGGTTGATTTCCCTTTAACCTTCCCAAGGACATACCTCTTAACTCGGACTAGTCTTGTTGCAACCTTTGATTTCTTGTTTCTTTACTGCTTTTTCTAGGTGTGGGTTCCAAACTGGTGCCGCATATCCAATATGGGCCTAAGACACGGGTACAGGGTCCTGAACGTTCCTTATTAAGATGTCGGAATGCTGTTTGAGGTTTGCCAGGCGCCCTATGCTGCGGCATTATTTGGTTGATGTGCGTTCGGGGAATGGCCTGGGTTATACTCACCCCAAGATCTTTTTCCTTGAGTGATGTTTGAGTCTCGGGCCCCCCAGATTACTCCGTCTGCGGTCTTCTTTGCCCTTCCCCAATCCCTCATGACTTTGCACTTGGTGGGATTGAACTCCGGAGCCAGTTGCTGGACCAGGTCTGCAGCCTGTCTAGATCCCTTGTATTTCTGCTGGTCTTCGATCGAATGAACTTTTCTCATCAACTTCCGTCATCTGCAAACAGGGAAAACCTCGGAGTTTTTTTCCCTTCCGTCATGTCGTTCACAAATACCAGAAACAGCACTGGTCCTAGGACTGACCCCTGGGGACCCCGCTGGTCACAGGTGCCCACTCTGCCCACCTCGCCACGTACCATTACTCGCTGCTGTTTTCCTGACAAGTATTCCCTGATCCATTGCGTGCCTTCCCTGTTATCCCTGCTTGGTCCTCCAGTTTTTGCACTAATCTCTTGTGTGGTACTGTGCCCAAACCCTTCTTGCAAAAATCCAAGAAAATGCCAACCCAAACCCCCCCCTCTTTCTCTTGTCTTACTGCTGTCACCATGCCCATAGAACTCAGTAGGTTTGTGCACAGGATTTCCCGTCTCTGAAACCATGTTGGCTGCTGGTGATGAGATCATTCCTTCTAGATTTTTCCACCATTCTTCTCCTGACAATCTTTTCCATGATTTTGCATGCTATACATATCAGTGACACTGGTCTGTAGTTTAATGCTTCATGTCTGTCTCCTTTTTTAAAGATTGGACCACATTTGCTGTCTTCCATGCCTCGGGCAATCTCCCTGTTTCGATAGATGTATTGAATATTGTTGTTAGGGGTACACATAGCGCCTCTGCTCCCTCTCTCAGGACCCATGGAGAGATGTTATCTGGCCCCATTGCCTTTGAGGTATCTAGCTCACTCAGAAGCCTCTTCACTTCTTCCTCGGTTGTGTGTACTGTGTCCAGCACATGGTGGTGTACCCCACCTCTCCGTCTTTCTGGAGCCCTTTCTGTCTCCTCTGTGAACACTTCTTTGAATCTCCTGTTGAGTTCCTCACATACTTCACGGTCATTTCTTGTTGTCTCTCCTCCTTCCTTCCTTAGCCTGATTACCTGGTCCTTGACGGTTGTTTTCTTCCTGAGTGGCTGTATAACAGCTTCGGGTCAGATTTGCTTTTGCTGCTATGTCGTTTTCATATTGACGTTGGGCCTCCCTTTTTATCTGTGCATATTCGTTTCTGGCTCTAACGACTGCCTCCTTATTCTCCTGGGTCCTTTGCCTTCATATTTCTTCCATTCCCAAAGCACACTTGGTTTTTGCCTCCTATTGCATCTTTGGGTGAACCATGGGCTCATCCTGTCTTTTTCATTATTCCTGTTACCCTTGGGTACAAACCTCTCCTCAGCCTCCTTGCACATTGTTGCTACATATTCCATCATCTCATTAACTGGCTTCCCTGCCAGTTCTCTGTCCCACTGAACCTCATTCAGGAAGTTCCTCATTCCTGTGTAGTCCCCTTTCCTGTAGTTTGGTTTCATTTGTCCTGGCCTTCCTGCTTCCCCCTCCACTTGTAGCTCTGTGTATTCGAAGCTCAAAACCACATGATCGCTGGCCCCAGGGTCCTTTCATATGTGATTTTCCTCAATATCTTCACTACTCAAGGTGAATACTAAGCCCAAAGTCTTGTGGTTCATCCTCTCCTCTCTCTCTTGTAGTGTCCCTTACGTGTTGGTACATGAAGTTTTCCAGTACCACCCTCCATGTATCTTGGCCCCCATGTGGCTCCAAGTTCTCCCATTCGATCTCCTTGTGGTTAAAGTCGCCCATGATCAGGAGCTTTGCCCTGCATGCATGAGCTCTTCTGGCCACTGCAGCCAGTGTGTCAACCATCGCTCTATTGCTCTCGTCATACTCTTGCCTTGGCCTCCTGCTGTTCTGTGGTGGGTTATACATCACTGCAATTATCACCTTGGGACCACCAGAGTGAAGCGTTCCCGCTATGTAATCACTTTCCTCTCTCCAGCTCATCAAAATTCCATCGGTGTTTGATCAGCAATGCCACTCCTCCACCCCCCCCTTTTTCCTTCTGTCTTTTCTCAGGATCTGGTTTTCCCGCGGGAAAGATGGCATCTGTTATCATACCTGTAAGTTTGGGTTTTTTCGTGATCACTATGATGTTGGTGATGGGTCTTTGACTCTTTCTTGCCACTCCTCCAACTTGTTTGTTATTCCATCAGCGTTTGTGTACCATACCTTCAGTTTCCTTTCCAACACTGTGGTTTGGGGGGCCTGTGAGGGTGGGAGACCTGGTACCATACTGTGGGATTCTATGGTTTGGGGGGGGTGGAAACTGTGGTATGGATTGTATTGGTGTTGGGATGGTGTGATAGGTTGTGGGGTTCTGAGGATAGTTGTGTGTGTGCTTGCCCTTGTGCTCTGTTCTGCTCTGGACTGACCTCTGCTGGGTTTCCCTCCTTGTCTCCTTTCATAGCTCCTTTCGCTTTTTTGTCCTCTCCCTCAGCTGCTGTCTCTCTGTTTGTGTTCTGTCTCTGTCTAGGAACACCTTCTTGTACTCTTCCGAGCTTTTCAACCGTGGTTTTTTCTTGGAGGGTCCTGTTCCGCACTGTTTCTGTCCTGAGAAAACAGCTGATCGGTCGGTTTCTCTCCATCAAGTACCCCCCTATTCTCTGAAAATTTACAATCTCATCCATGTCTTCTCCCCCTATTTCTGTGATGATTTTCTCAATCTCCTTTTCTTTCTTCCTGCCGTCTTTCCCGTGTGTCCTTTCCTCTCTCTCCCAAAAACCCAGGAAATCACTGGGTTTTGCCCTTTCCTCCCCCCATTGCCTCTCCCTCTGTGACTCTGGTTCCTATCTGTATGTGGTCATTTTCTCCCTTGATTTTTCCAGTGACTCTTGGTAGGATGGTTGTGCCCCAGCATTCGACCTATCTCCCTCTCCATCTGCACCCATCTGCTCTTTCCCCTTTCCCCTCCCTGGGTCTTCTTTGCAAAGGGTGATATGACCTTAGCATAATTCATATCTCCTTCCTTCCTGTTCAGCCTCTCATCTTCGTATGGTGTGTCTTCTCTGATCACTACCCCCTGAACTTGCTTCAGCCTGTTTACCTCAAATTCTAGGACCTTTACCCTGGCTACTGCATTTCGACTTTTGCCCCCCCAATTCTTTTGTCTCCTTCTCCAACCTCTTTTCCCATTTCACAGAGGCTTCTTTCTCCATTTTTTCAGAAAGCTCTCCTAGTTTTTTCTCTCCCATTCTTTCTCTAATCCTTTTTCACTGTTCCTCCATCCATTCCTCCCTACCAGTACCATTGTCATCTAATCCCTGATTCCTGCGAGTTTCCCAAACCCTTTTTTTTTTTTTTTTTTTTTTTTTTTTTTTTTTTTTTTTTTTTTTTTTAGTGAAGAGAGAAAAGAAAAAGGGAGAGAGTAAGAGTAGGAGAGAGAGAAGGGGAGCCTAGAAGGAGGGAAAAGAAGGAAAAGGGGGAAAGTGAGAGAGAGGGAAAGGTAAAAGAGTGGGAGTGACAAAGGGAAAGAGAGAAAAGAAGGAAGAGAGAAGTAGAGAGGGAAAAGAGGGAAAAAGAGAGGGAGAGGGAGAGAGAGAGGAAGAAGAAAGAGTGAAGGAAAAGAAGAGAGGAAGAGAGAGAGAAGAGAGGAGATGAGAAAAGGGGGAGAAGAGAAAGAAGAAGAGAGAGAGAAGAAGAGAGAGAGAGAGAGAGAGAGAGAAGAGAGAAGAGAGAGAGAGAAGAGAGAGAGAGAGAGAGGAAAAGAAAAGAAGGGGAAAAGAGAGGGAGGAGAGGGAAAATGGGGGGAAAAAGGTTTTGTTTATTCACAGGAGTGTAAAATCCTGTATAGTTGTGTGTGTGTCGTATGTGTGTGTGTGTGGGGGTGTGTGGTGTGTGTGTGTGTGATGGGTGTGGTTGTGGGTGGGGTGTGGTGTTAAAGGCTTTTAATATGTGTGTGTGTGTGTGTGTGTGTGTGTGCACAAGCTATTCAAGTGCCTAACAGCAAGAGCTGTTCTCACTAGTGTTACATATGTTTTAATGTAACAGTCCTTATTTCCCATAGTTTCTACATATGTATTGTATATTTACCCGATCTCTTTGGTTTCCACTGGGGCTGTTTTATGCGTTTTAAAATTACGTTCAAAAATAATTACATAGCTTCGCCTATATGCCGCTACCTCTAAATTTTATTTAAATGCCAGTAAATGCTGCTTATTCTAATTCGATAGCTCGAGGAGGGTGACCCCCAATTCCAGCTAGAGACAGGTACTTATTGACCCCATGCAACTCAAACTGGTGAATATTACTTTGCGGCTGGCAGTGGAGTAACGTTGGGGGTCCTGTCCTGTCCCAGAAGTTGAAGAAGTTTGAAAGCTTCCGGTAAAATTTTTTCCACTAACTTTCCTGTAATGCACTATAGTCTTCTAGCTCTTCTAATTTTTTCACTCACTCACTGTATTTACTGACACACCTTACATATCTCTTATTCTCCCTGTGTCTTGAGTCGCACTTATTCCTCAAAATACCCCACTGCGTTATTATTGCAACACTTTGAGGGCCTGACCAACCTTAACACCTTCAACGGCCCCCACTAAACACTCAGCCAATATTTCCTTTGTTTCTTTCTGTGATCACTTATATTTCCTTTTCCCCCGAGCTTAAGTGAATAAATGCAATTATGCGTGCACACGCCTAATCCCACCACTCTATCCTTATGGGACAGCAAAATTACCACCAAAACACGAGCTCAACCCCGTGACTCCTCCACGAGTGTGTGTGTGTGTGTGTTTGTTGTGTGTGTGTGTGTGTGTGTGTGTGTGTATGTTGTTTTGTGTGTGTGTGTGTGTTTTGTGTTGTGTTGTGTTTTGGTGGTGTGTGTGTGTGTGTGTGTGTTGTGTGTGTGTGTGTGTGTGTGTTTGGTTGTTGTGTGTGTGTGTTGTTTGAGCATGTTTTTGGATTTAAACAAGTGTGAGGGGAAAGAGGGCGTGGGGTGGAGAGATGGGCAATAGGGGTGGAGGAGGGGAAATAGTGATGGAAGAGGGGCAAATGGGAAGAGTTGGGCAATAGTGATGGAGAATGGGCAATATATGGAGAAGGGGGGCAATAGTGGGGAAGATGGCAAATAGGGGTGGAGAGAGGGGGAAATAGTGGGGGAGAGATGGCAATATTTGTTTTTGGGGAAAAATTGGGGAGTATTGGGGGGGCGAATGGGAAAAGTGGTGGAATGAGGGAAATAGTGATGGAGAGATGGGCTAGGGTGGAGCGATGGGCAATAGTGGTGGAGAGATGGGCAATAGTGGTGGAGAGATGGGCAATAGTGATGGAGAGATGGGCAATAGTGGTGGAGAGATGGGCAATAGTGGTGGAGAGATGGGCAATAGTGGTGGAGAGATGGGCAGTAGTGGTGGAGAGATGGGCAATAATGGTGGAGAGATGGGCAATAGTGGTGGAGAGGTGGGCAATAGTGGTGGAGAGATGGACAATAGTGGTGGAGAAATGGGCAATAGTGGAGGAAAGATGGCAATAGTGATGGAGAGATGGGCAGTAGTGGTGGAGAGATGGGCAATAGTGGTGGAGAGATGGGGAATAGTGGTAGAGAGATGGACAATAGTGGTGGAGAGATGGGCAATAGTGGAGTAGAGATGGGCAATAGTGATGGAGAGATGGGCAGTAGTAGTGGAGAGATGGGCAATAGTGGTGGAGAGATTGGCAATAGTGGTGGAGAGATGGGCAATAGTGGTAGAGAGATGGACAATAGTGGTGGAGAGATGGGCAATAGTGGAGGAGAGATGGGCAATAGTGATGGCGAGATGGGCAGTAGTAGTGGAGAGATGGGCAATAGTGGTGGAGAGATTGGCAATAGTGGTGGAGAGATGGGCAATAGTGGAGGAGAGATGGGCAATAGTGATAGAGAGATGGACAATAGTGGTGGAAATTTCTGAAATAGTGGTAGAGAGATCGACAACAGTGGTGGGGAGATGGGCGATAGCGGTGAAGAGATGGGCGACAGCGGTGAAGAGATGGGCGATAGCGGTGGAAAGATGGGCAATAGTGGTGGAGAGATGAGCGATAGTGGTGGAGAGATGGGCGATAGGGGGAGGAGAATTTGAGATGGATCGATTACGAGTAAGAGATGGAATGATGGTTGGGGTGAGATGGGTTGACAGCGAGTGAAAAATAAACGATCATCAATTCCATCCAGACCACTGGAGTCTACCTGGAAATGCCAACTTGTGGAGGCAGTGAGCGTGACGTCTCCCTCGCGGTAAACACGTCCAACTCACCCACACATAATTCCATTGATACACGCGTGAAAAATGTTCCAGCCATAGAGTTGTAGGTGTAAATGCGGATACAAAATGGGTCGGAAAATAGCTCTCTAATATAATTAATCACATAGCTCACCTCTTTATTACCGAGATTAGTTTATTACGGAAAGTAACTCTGCTTTACAGACATATAACAGAATTATACAATGTGAATTTGATACTGCGTTTTGAGAATAAGTCAAAAAAGAGCAAAAAGAACAACACCATGACTGGAACAATGCACAAATTACTCGCATATGGGAGAGAGAGAAGCTTACGACGACGTTTCGGTCGGTCTTTGACCATTTACAAAGTTACGCTAACCACAGTACATCGGCTAGAATGATTCTAACTTGCACACACACACATTAACCTGCATGGATATCACACCTGAAACAATATATTGAGAAACTAAAGAAATTGCATGAGTATGCAATGAGTTTTGTTCCAGAGTAGAGCTATGGCGGATGTGCTACGGGGAGAGGCTAAGGGATTAAATCTAACAACACTGAAAGACTGAAGAGCCAGGGGATATATAATAACAATATACAAAATATTTAGAGGAATTGATAAGGCTGTTTGTGAGGTGTTGGATAAACACCTGGAAGTTAAAGACACAGATGAGCTACAGGGATGTCAGGAACTATTTCTTTAGTCTCAGAGTGGTCGGGAATTGAAATGATCTCCAATGAAGATGTTGTGGAAGCAGGCTCCATACATAACTTTAAGAGCAGGTACGATAGAGCCCACGAGGCTAGGAGGGAGTGGGTCTGGCAAGAGACAGACCCCTGTAGGCACTTATGAGTACATGTAAGTGACTATACACACACACACACACACACACACACACACACACACACACACACACACACGACAGTTCAGCAGGTGGTAAAGTCGAGCACAATAATTTACAGAGAGCCTGGCTCACAACAATGGTTGAATCCCCAAACTAAATGGGAATATCGAGACAATCAACACAGATTAAATTGTATAGTTGAACCATCGCTTAGAACAACTCGGAGCAGTGCCATGGGAGAGAGTGAATGGGGAGAATGCGTAGTGGGGAGGGGAGACTGGAAAGAATGTTTAGTAAGGACATAGTATGGAGAGAAAATTGAGAGAATGCACAGTAGAGAGTATGTGAAGGATGTGTAGCAGAGAGAGAATGAGAAGTATTTGTAGAAGAGGAGAGAGAAGAAGGAGGAAAGTGAATACGGAAAAGATATATTGAAGGAGTGAATAGGGAGAAGGAATACTAATGAAAGAGAAATTTTACAAGATCTAAAGATGCAAATAGCATTAACACAGCCTAGCATATGGTGCTGTCAGTCAGTGGCAAGTACTCAGTAAGGCCGGTCGATAGTAGTTAACTGGAGAGACCAGAAGCTGTGGATGAACCACTGATATCGACGCCATTCTTTCCACTTTGGTGGAACAGTTTCGTACGACTAGATTGTACGAGTGAGTGTTGACACTTGACCCTCCCGTTACAAATCAGATAACAGGATGTTGTAAACAAGGGTTTGAGACGAAGAGCTGATGCACTTGATCATATTATAAATGGTATACAATACCGACAAGTTAATGAATAACTACATCTACCTCTCCATTTCTTCTACTGTCTCCGGTAATTTAATCACCGCTGTATTCGAGTGATGAAGGTTGCTGCGAATTAGAAAACTTTCGTCAGTAAGGATACTTAAGCACTGCATATGCGTCCTACTCATCATCTGAGTCCTTATAGATTTCCAGAAAAATTTCAGCGGCGCTTCGGCTACATATATAGACGTGATAAATTTTAGGGAATTGCTTCTGCATCGTCAATTAGTGTAAGGATACTCTTATGACTTTCCGATATACAGTCAGAGGACCTTCAGTGTCAACGATTTCTCTTTACATAGGCAGAGTGAATATCGACATTTTCTCCATTCGTACTCTCTTGCAGTAGATAAACATCGAGGGACTGTAAGTTGACAGAGTTTAGGTAACTGCCAATAATGTCGTTTGTCAGAGGTCATAGCTGTCCATAAAAGTAGAAATCTTTAAGATATAGCAATCTTGCTATGGCTATGAAAGAAATGATCAGATAGTTGAAGATCACAGACAGTATTCCAGACTGTCTCCCGACACTTATTCGGAATGACTAGAATATAGTGGTCAGTATCTTCTGATTGATTGTTTTTCAAAAATTGGTTTATAAAAAAATAAAGTCCCGACAGCAAAACTGGCATGATATAATTATTCTGTTAAAGGAGTTATCACTGGTAGCCTCAACATGAAAATCTTTTAGGGAAAGACAAGTCTTTAGCAACAACACAAGATTATCTCTCGACAAATCTAGAGAGCTGAAATTTGAACATTTTCAGGTGAGGTTAGTCTTTCTACTTTACATTTGGCTCCCGTCAATACATTCATGGAGTCATTAATGCGTGATATGGACTCGCCACATTTAGATGCAGATTGTATGATAGTTCCAGCAACTTCTGGTACGTTAGGAAGTTCAGGCGTTGAGTTGCTGTTCTCATCAGCTGGAACATACGAACTGAAACAAGAAGTTTTAGCTTCACAGGACTAAGACTGCAGCTAAACGTGCTAGCACGAGTGGCAGAGTCATGTTTGCGGGAGAAGCTCCTCCCTTGACGTATCCTATTACCCCTGAACATAATGCAATATAAAGAACAAAAGGCACAATAGCGCAACTGTAACAATACACAAATAACCCGACTTGGGTCCGACTTGGACCAATTTACGAAGTCACACCGAAACATCGTCGTAAGCTTCTCTCTCCTATGTGCAGGTTATTTGTGTATAAATATTATAGGAACGAATTAAGTACATATGCAACACGTGGGTATATTTATTGCTAAAGCGTTTCACCTGCACAACAGGCTTCTTCAGTCCACTGTAACACTGGAGACAGAAGATGTAGTAGTTTTGATGTGATCAGTCCCTCAGCCTTGGTAGGAGATGGTGAGTGCATTAAGGCTAAAACATAGGCATGTGGGCAGATATTATGCACTTGAGAAGAATTGAGGTGAAGCAGGTGGAGGTGGCGCTACAGGTGGAGGTGACGCTTCAGGTGAGCGTTACAGGTGAGAGTAACAGGTGAGCGTTACATGTGAGAGTAGCTGGTGAACGTTACAGGTGAGAGTAACAGGTGAACGTTACAGGTGAGCGAGGAAAACGATCTATGCATCTAATATAGTAAC
The DNA here is from genome assembly GCF_026875155.1 of Cherax quadricarinatus. Lineage (NCBI taxonomy): Eukaryota > Metazoa > Arthropoda > Malacostraca > Decapoda > Parastacidae > Cherax > Cherax quadricarinatus. The sequence continues at coordinate 32,683,894 of NC_069425.1, forward strand.
ACAACATCCTAAACTTACTTAGTGAAGGATTGAGGTTTAAAAATCACCTGTCTTATATTATGATATAAAAACGTAGATACGCGTATCTCGTTAACAGTACAAGGAAACACCTGCCAACATTCACGATTTTCCTCTTTGGACAATATGGGCTTTAATCTCCCTTTTCACCACTGTTATAAAACTTGGTGATACAAAGGTTAGTGAATTCCTGTTAGATATGATTTTTTTAGACCGGTAGTTTCTGTATTTTGAGTCTGGTTCATTTCTTTTACGGATAGGTATTTTGAGCTGCTGCATCTGTATCTGCTGCTTCTGCTAAATCCAAAGAAAAATACCAGATTTCATTAATTAATGACGGTAGGTATGTTCCGAAACATTGCAGACAAAAACTGATCACCGACCACAGAGTCTCTAAAAAATCATAGTCGTGCACAATACCAGTGAAAAACACTTCGTGATCCAGTACTTGTTGAGGCATGGACTCTGACGAACCATGGTGATATATTATTATTATATTATATATATATATATATATATATATATATTATATATATATATATATATATATATATATATATATATATATACTCGTATACGAGGTCCGACACACAAAAAAAGAGACTGTGCCTGTAACTCTTTTTATTTAATAAATTAAGAAAATCAGCTACGATCATCTTCAGAATAGATCTCTTATGACTTGACACACAACTGCATACGATGCTGCTAACGTTCAAACAATTCCTCAGATCATTTTCTGAAAAGGCTGTTTAGGATCTTCGTCGTTTCTGCTTTCACATCTTATACCAACAAAAAAAATGGGTTCCTTTGATCACCGACTTGATCTTTGGGAAGAGGTAGAAGCCACAGGGAGCCAGGTCTGGCGAGTAGGGTGGGTCCTCAAGCATAGTGATGTTTTTATTAGCTAAAAACTGCTTCACAGAAAGAGTTGTGGGCTGGCGCGTTGTCTTGGTGCAAAATCCACCAGTTTCTCCATAATTCTGGTCGTTTCCTTCTCACGCATTCGCGGAATTTCATCAAGACTTCAATATAACATTGCTGATTTACCGTCTGGGAACCCACTCTGCCATCACAATACCCTGGATATCGAAGAAAACAATCAACATGGTCTTGAACTTGGAACGATTTGCTGTGCGTGGGTGGCCTGGGCGATCGTCATCTTTCACTCTTTCTCTACCTTCAGAAAATCGTTTATGCCCCTCAAAAACGCGTGCGCGAGACATGCACTCTTCATCGTAAGCCTCAGTCAATAAATGAAAAGTTTCCGTCTCGGATTTCTTCAGTTTCACAAGAACCCTGATGTTAACTCGCTGTTCACGTTTGCACTTCAACATTTTCTGACCGAGGGCAATAAAACGTTTACATTTGAACCCGCGTCCACTCGTACTGAGTGAAGCGATCGAGTTGAACCTTGTCTTTCTGTGACAGGTTAGAACATGTTCTATAATCATCTCTTTGTCTCTCCCCTCCCACTCTTGCTTCCCGAGATATATATTATTATATATATATATATAATTATATATATATATATATATATATATATATATATATATATAATATTATATATATATATATATATATATATATATATATATATATATATATACATATATATGTATATATATCATTTTTTTACTAATTAGTATAATGTATTACATAATATAGTACACAAGACTTAAAATATACATTGCTAGTACAAAGATGGAATATACAAGTACATATTGCTACGTTTTTATCACAGATTACAATGCGAAGATATCCAACTCCTCAGAGCTGGGGCGCCTGCCCGAGAAACCACAGCGCTGAATAGCTGGAATAGAAAGCTAACTGCCCTGGGATCCCAAGTTACTGTGATGCATCTTTTGCCTTGCTCATTAGGGAACTTAGATGCACTCTTTCCCCATGGGTCAAGGGTCTCTGAGCCTATGGGAAAAAACACATAATGATGGGCAAGTTCACCGTAATTTCTAGAGTTTTGGAACTCCCCGAAACTGGCAGCTGCTCTTCCTTCCTCCCTGGTGTATTGGAGATAGGTATCAGCCAATGTAGACATATATGTGGAAACCCACACCACCTGCTTGCCGTCTGTCCAGGCTTGAAGGGTGATACATTCTGAACGCTTTTGGTTACCATCAAATCTGCATTGTTGGGGTGGTTCCCTTATTGCTGGGCATCCGGCTGTTGTGAGGCTCCTCTTAATGATGTTATTAACTTCTTCATGCCTAGCAATCTTCTTTCATTCGGATCTACGGCACACAAGACCATGGTACCCGAATCGGTCTACCGATTCACTGCCACAAATACACCTGTGTTCGGCGAGAACAGGTGCGGCAAGGCGACGGGCAACACCAATGAGGATGGTCTGTGGGTCGAGACGTGTGCTAAGGCTGGAGTTGGGAACAGCCAACAGGATGTCTCCTGCATGAGGAGCTCTCACTGTTAGGAGGCAGGCTGTATCCTTCCCTACTCACTCTGAAGCATTGTTGAGGCTATATTCTGCATAAATGGGCCATCCCAATGTGACTGTTTGTAGTTGTTGGGGGGAGCAGGTCTGGTTTCAGAGTCAGTTAGATTATCCCAGATCATGGCTCCGTCAACGAACTTTTGGTCATGAGCTCCGACATTGTCCCTAGGGTGCTCAGGGAGAATAGCTGCTACAAGTCCACCGGATGCAACACATGAGGACAGGAAAGCAGGTAGTGCTTCCCACTGTCAGTCTTCAAGTGTAAGGTTGAGTACTTTCGTAAAGATTTGCCTCACGATACTGTCGTATACAGGCAGTATAGGGTTATCCTATGAGGGTGTACATCTTAGGAAATATGTTAACATGGGCAGACTCAAGCACTTTGTAAGAAGATATAAGGCATCGATTGCTTATTCATTGTTCCATCCTCCTCAACTCGTCCAGGTTCTTCTTGAGAAGTGAGTCAATGACATCAGTTCCCAGAGGTGCTCCAAGCAATGGTGGCAATGACTGGCGCACCTGGTAGTACTGATCTCACTGCGTCGATCACTTGTTGATTGATTGAGATGATTTCACATTTGGATGGATTCAGGATGAGTCCTATTTCTTGTCCCCGTGTCATCATCTGTGTAAGATCATCTAGAAGGGACTGCTGTGTACCCGTCAGTGTGCCATCATCCAGTAACCAGATGTTTAGCTCACTGGTCAGTCTGACAGTGATTTCTCTAACTTAACAGTTCTACAGATGAGAAATAGGGCGAGAGGATCCCTTGCTGGACACCCTCTGATGAAGTGATTTCATGCTCTCCAAACAGGAGCATTGATTCCTTGCTCTATCCAGCCGAAACAAAACGGAACAGACCAAGGAAATATTCTTGTACAGCTGTTAATACCACGTCTCTTTTCAGGAGGTAAAATGCATTCTTGAAATCTAATCTTTCCACTGCATTGTCCTCAGGCAGGTTGTTGATTTATATATATATATATATATATTATATATATATATATATATATATATATATATATATATCTATATATATATATGGATTTGGAAAAGGCTTATGGACAGGGGGATAGGGGGGGCAATGTGGCAGATGTTGCAGGTGTATGGTGTAGGAGGTAGGTTACTGAAAGCCAGTGAAGAGTTTTTACGAGGATAGTGAGGCTCAAGTTAGAGTATGTAGGAAAGAGGGAAATTGTTTCCAGTAAAAGTAGGCCTTAGACAAGGATGTGTGATGTCACCGTGGTTGTTTAATATATTTATAGATGGGGTTGTAAGAGAGTAAAATGCGGGGTCTTGGCAAGAGGCGTGGAGTTAAAAGATAAAGAATCACCCAAAGTGGGAGTTGTCACAGCTGCTCTTTGCTGATGACACTGTGCTCTTGGGAGATTCTAAAGAGAAGTTGCAGAGATTGGTGGATGAATTTGGTAGGGTGTGCAAAAGAAGAAAATTAAAAGTGAATACAGGAAAGAGTAAGGTTATGAGGATAACAAAAAGATTAGGTGATAAAAGATTGGATTCAGATTGGAGGGAGAGAGTATGGAGGAGGTGAAGTATTCACATATTTGGGAGTGAACGTGTCAGCGGATGGGTCTATGAAAGATGAGTTGAATCATAAATTTGATGGGGGGGAAAAGGTGGAGTGGTGCACTTAGGGTCTGTGAAGACAAAGAACTTTGCCCTTTTGAGGCAAAGAGGGGAAATGTATGAGAGTATAGTTTTACCAACGCTCTTATATGGGTGTGAAGCAGCGTGATGAATGCTGCAGCGAGGAGAAGGCTGGAGGCAGTGGAATGTCATGTCTGAGGGAAATGTGTGGTATAAATATAATGCAGAGAATCGTAGTTTGGAAGTTAGGAGGAGGTGTGGGATTAAAAAAAACTGTTGTCCAGAGGGCTGAAGAAGGGTTGTTGAGGTGGTTCGGACATGTAGAGAGAATGGAGCGAAACAGAAGACTTAAAGAGTGTATCAGTCTGTAGTGGAAGGAAGCGGGGTTGGGGGTCGGCCTAGGAAAGGTTGGAGGGAGGGGGTAAAGGAGGTTTTGTGTGCGAGGGGCTTGGACTTCCAGCAGGCATGCGTGAGCGTGTTTGATAGGATGTGAATGGAGACAAAGGGTTTTTTTAATATTGACGTGCTGTTGGAGTGTGAGTAAGTAACATTTATGAAGGGGTTCAGGGAAACCGGCAGGCCGGACTTGAGTCCTGGGATGGGAGTACAGTGCCTGCATCTGAAGGAGGGGTGTTAATGTTGCGTTTAAAACTGTAGTGTAAAGCACCCTTCTGGCAAGACGTGTGGAGTGGAAGGAAGTGTTGAAAGTTTTTCTTTTCGGGAACCCTGCCTTGGTGGGGGGAAGCGGGCCCGTTTGATTAATATATATATATATAAATATTTATTATTTTTATATATATAAATATATATTATATATTTATTTACATACATATATATATATATATATATAATTTTATATATATTTATATTTTATTATATATATTATATATTATATATATATACATAATAATATATATTATATATATATATATAAAATTTTATATATATATATATTATATATTTATATTATATATATATTATATATATAATATATATATATATATATATATATATATATTATATATTATATATTTTATAATATACCAGATATACCGAATATATGATAACAAATTTACCCTCTGTGTAGTAACAGATATGCTGTCTATAACATTTAGTATGATGTGTACCATCTTCATTGTTTCAAGTATAACACCTATATAATCCCAGTACACACGGTGCCAAACATGCACTATATACTACATATGGTGCCAGTTAGAGGGAAGAGAAGTGAATGCCACTTCAGATTCTGGTCAGTAGCAATTTCGTGGTCATCACCAGCGTAAATTTGCTGGTCGTGCCTCAGCCAGATGACCTCACCTAATAGGTCAGCATAGCCCGAGTATTTCCCTGATGACCCGTTCTCGTGAGCGTGGGTTGTTGTCAGTCACTGTGTCTGTGTGTGTCACTCAGTCCCCAGTTCTCGTGGGCGTGGCTGGCTATCTGTTACCCGATAACCAGCGTGTGCGGCTCTCAGCTTCCAGAGTCTGTCTCACGTCATGACAGACAAATGCAGATCACGAATGTCATAAAATTTCCCCCGTTTATTGTAGTAAAAGATTAAAAAAAATAATAAATTAAATAATAATAAAATAATAATAATAATAATAATAATAATAATAATGTAAAAAAGTTTTTTTTTGCATTTTGTGTTTTTTTTTAGCAAAAAATTATCGGTAAAACCTCCTTTTCAGGAAAATCTGTCGAAACCCAACCCTTAATTTTTTATTAGTGTTATTATTACCATGGTGACAATACCTACCCGCGCAAGGCAGGGTAGCA
>NC_069425.1:32690263-32747763 GCF_026875155.1 Cherax quadricarinatus
TAGAGCAAGAATGGGGAGAAAATTAGGAGAGCTTTCTGAAAAAATGGAGAAAGAGCTCTCTGTGAAATGGGAAAAAGAGGTTGGAGAAGGAGACGAAGAATTGGGAGGCACAAGTCGAAACTGCAGTAGCCAGGGTAAAGGTCCTAGAATTTGAGGTAAACAGGCTGAAGCAAGTCTCAGGGGTAGTGACCAGAGAAGACACACCATACGAAGATGAGAGGCTGAACAGGAAGGAAGGAGATATGAATTATGCTAAGGTCATATCAGCCTGCAAAGAAGGGCCAGGGAGTGGAAGGGAAGAGCAGATGGGTGCAGATGGAGAGGGAGATAGGTCGAATGCTGAGGCACAACCATGCTACCAAGAGCCACTGGAAAAATCAAGGGAGAAAATGACCACATACAGACAGGAACCAGAGTCACAGAGGGAGAGGCAATGGGAGGAGGAAAGGGCAAAATCAGTGATTATCCATGGGTTTTGGGAGAGAGAGGAAAGGACACACACTGAAAGACGGCAGGAAGAAAGAAAGGAGATTGAGAAAATCATCACGGAAATAGGGGAGAAGACATGGATGAGATTGTAAATTTTCAGAGAATAGGGGGGTACTTGAAGGGGAGAAACCGACCGATCAAGCTGATTCTCAGGACAGAAACAGTGCGGAACAGGATCCTCCAAGAGAAACCACGGTTGAAAAGCTCGGAAGAGTACAAGAAGGTGTTCCTAGACAGAGACAGAACACAAACAGAGAGACAGCAGCTGAGGGAGAGGACAAAAAAGCGAAAGGAGCTAGGAAAGGAGACAAGGATGGAACCAGCAGAGGTCAGTCAGAGCAGAACAGAGCAGCAAGGCAAGCACACACACAACTATCCTCAGAACCCCACAACCTATCACACCATCCCAACACACAATACAATCCATACCCACAGCTTCCACCCAACCCCCAACCATAGAATCCCACAGTATGCTACCAGGTCTCCCACCCCCACAGGCCCCCCAAACCACAGTGTTGGAAAGGAAACTGAAGGTATGGTACACAAACGCTGATGAAATAACAAACAAGTGGGAGGAGTGGCACGAAAGAGTCAAAGAGGCATCACCAGACATCATAGCGATCACAGAAACCAAGCTTACAGGTATGATAACAGATGCCATCTTTCCAGCGGGATACCAGATCCTGAGAAAAGACAGAAGGAACAGGGGGGGTGGAGGAGTGGCATTGCTGATCAAACACCGATGGAATTTTGATGAGCTGGAGAGAGGAGACAGCGGAGAAGAAAGTGATTACATAGCGGGAACGCTTCACTCTGGTGGTCCCAAGGTGATAATTGCAGTGATGTATAACCCACCACAGAACAGCAGGAGGCCAAGGCAAGAGTATGACGAGAGCAATGAGCGATGGTTGACACACTGGCTGCAGTGGCAGAAGAGCTCATGCATGCAGGGCAAAGCTCCTGATCATGGGCGACTTTAACCACAAGGAGATCGAATGGGAGAACTTGGAGCCACATGGGGGCCAAGATACATGGAGGGCTAAGATGATGGAGGTGGTACTGGAAAACTTCATGTACCAACACGTAAGGGACACTACAAGAGAGAGAGGAGAGGATGAACCAGCAAGACTGGACTTAGTATTCACCTTGAGTAGTGCAGATATTGAGGACATCACATATGAAAGACCCCTTGGGGCCAGCGATCATGTGGTTTTGAGCTTCGAATACACAGTAGCGCTACAAGTGGTGGGGGAAGCAGGAAGCCTGGACTGAATGAAACCAAACTACAGAAAGGGATCTACCCAGGAATTAGATCGTCCGGAATGAGGTTCATTTGGACAAGAACTGGCAGGAAGCCAGTTAATGAGATGATGGAATATGTTAGCAACATGTGCATGGAGGCTGAGGAGAGGTTTTGTACCCAAGTGTAACAGGAATATTTAAAAAGACAGATAGACCAGGTTCACCCCAAAGAAGCAAGAGGCAATAAACCAAGTGTCTAGGGAATGGAAGAAATATAGAAGGCAAAGGACCCAGGAGCATAAGGAGAGCAGTCGTAGAGCCAGAAAACGAATATGCACAGAAAAGAAGGGGGGCCCAACGTCAATAATATAAGAACATAGCAGCAAAAGCCAAATCTGACGCCGAAGCTGTTATACAGCCACATCAGGATGAAAAACAACCGTCAAGACCAGGTAATCAGGCTAAGGAAGGATGGAGGAAGACAACAAGAAATGATCCCTGAAGTATTGAGGAACTCAACAGGATATTCAAAAAGTGTTCACTAGAGGAACAAAGGGGCTCCGTCAGAAAGACGGATAGGTGGGTACACCACCATGTGTTGGACACAGTAACACACAACCGAGGAAGAAGTGAAGAGGCTTCTGAGTGAGGCTTTTAGGATACCTCAAAGGCTATGGGGCCAGATACCATCTCGCCCATGGGGCCGAAGAGGGAGCAGAGCCTCTATGTGTACCCCTAACACAATATTCAATACATCTATCGAAACAGGGAGATTGCCTGAGCCATGGAAGACAGCAAATGTGGTTCCCAATCTTTAAAAAATGAGACAGACATGAAGCACTAAACTACAGACCAGTGTCACTGATATGTTATAAGCAATGCAAAATTCATGAAAAGATTGTGCATGAGAAAAAGGTGGAACATCTGAGAAAGGAATGATCTCATTCACCTCAGCCACATGGTTTTTTCAGAGGACGGGGAAATCCTGTGTCACAAACCTACTGAGTTCTTATACAAATTGGGTGACAGCCGTAAAGACAAGAGAGAGAGGGTGGGTGGATTGCATTTTTCTTGGATTGCAAAAGGCGTTTGAACACTAGTACCGCACACAAGAGATTAGTGCAAAAACAGAGGACCAAGCAGGGATTACATGGAAGGCACCTGCAATGGAACAGGGAATACTTGTCAGAATACAGCAGCAGTAATGGTACGTGGCGAGTGCCAGAGTGGCACCTGTGACCCACGGTCCCACAGGAGTCTGCCCTAGACCGTGCTGTTTCTGTATGTGAACGACATGACGAAGGAATAAACTCCTAGGTGTCCCTGTTTGCAGATGACGTGAAGTTGAAGAGAAGAGTTCTTCGATCGAAGACCAGCAAAATACAAAGGGATCTAGACAGGCTGCAAACCGGTCCAGCAACTGGCTCCTGGAGTGCAATCCCCACCAAGTGCACAGTCAAGAGGATTGGGAAGGGCAAAAAGACCGCAGACGGATACAGTCTAGGGGGCCAAGACTACAAACATCACTCAAGGAAAAAGATTCTGGGGTGAGTTAAACACCAGCACACTCCTGAAGCGCACATAAACCCAAAATAACTGCCGCAGCATATGGCGCCTGGCAAACCTCAGAACAGCATTCCGACATCTTAATAAGAATCTTTTCAGGACCCTGTACACCGTGTACGTTAAGGCCCATATTGGACTATGCGGCCCCAGTTTGGAACCCACACCTACCAAGCATGTAAAGAAACCAAGAGAAAGTGCAAAGGGTTTTGCAACAAACAGTCTCAGAGTTAAGAGGTAATGTCCTATGAGAGGGGTTAAGGGAAATCAACCTGACGACACGGGAGGACAGGAGAGATAGGGGGAAAATGATAACGACTTACAAAATACTGAGAGGAATTGACAAGGTGGACAAAGACAGGATGTTCCAGAGACTGGACACAGCAACACAGTTGGAAGCTGAAGACACAGATGAATCACAGGGATGTTAGGAAGTGTTTTCTTCAGCCACAGAGTAGTCAGGAAGGGGAAAATTTTGGGAAGCCATGTAGTGGAGGCAGATCCATACAAGCTTTAAGAAAGGGAAACGATAAAGCTCAGGGTTCAGGGAGATGACCTAGTAGCGACCAGTGAAGAGGCGGGCCAGGAGCTTGGACTCGACCCCTGCAACCTCAACAGGTGATACAACTAGGTGAGTAACACACACACACACACACACACACACACACACACACACACACCCCACACACCCCACACACACACACACACACACACAACACAAAACACTACGGAGATTTATCCTACAAGAAAGGTTAGGGAAATCGGCCTGACACACTGGGGGTCAGGAGGGTCAGGGAAACATGAAAAACGACAATAAAATACGCGCGGAATAGACAAGTGGACAAAGACGGGATGTTCCAGAGAGGGGACACAGACACAAGAGGTTAAAATTTGGGGAAGTTGAAGACTCAGATGAATCAAAGGGATATCAGAAGTATTTCTTCAATCATAGAGTAGTCGACCGTGGAATAGCCTAGAAAGTAGTGGAGGCGGAACCATACATATTTTTAAGGCGAGGTATGATAAAGCTCATGAGGCGGGGAGAGAGAGGACCTAGTAGCAATCAGCGAAGAGGCGGGCCAGGAGCTATGAATCGACCCCTGCAACCACAAATAGGTGATACAAATAGGTGAGTACACACACACACAAACACACACACACACACACACACACACACACACACACACACACACACAACACACACAACACACACACACACACACACACAACACACACACACAGGAAGTTCCAAATTACCCAGGTAGGGAAGACGAACAAAGAAGAGAGAAGTGTATTATAATCAGTGCATTCGGTATTAAACTGCCTTGTCAATACCAGGAGAACATCACGGACATTTGGTTGTTGTTCCGTTCCGGCTGGGCGCCTTGATGCCGCTCTAGGACACCCAGCCCATGAGCGAAGAAAAACATTATTGAGTGTGTGAATTCAAATGTACATTTATATTGTTCCGTTTTGTGTTAACGCACTTATATGTGTACGTTAGTATACATCAATACACACGCACACACACACACACACGTGCATGTATGACTGCATTCACAGGAGTACGTGTACAAGAAAGAGAGAGATGGATGGATGGATAAATAGATAGAGAGTGAGAGAGAGAGAGAGAAGAGAAAAGAGAGAGAAAGAAAGAGAATCATGGTTTACCGTTCTCCTCATTGCCGTCCCTCGTAACATTTCATGCATGCCAGGTCTGTCTTCGTCAACACTTTCTTTTGGTTGGTTGGTGTTGTTGGGGTTATTGTTGTTCTTAATGCTTTTGTTTTTTTCTTTTTGTTGTTTCTGTATATTATTTTTATTATTATTTTATTATTATTATTTATTATTATTATTAAATATTTTTATTATTATTATTATTATTATATTATTATTATATTATTAAATTTTTATAAAATTTTTATTATTATTATTTATTATTATTATTATTATTATTATTATTATTATTGTTATTATTATTAATTATTATTATTATTATTATTAATTATTATTATTATTATTTTTTAAATTTTTATTATTAAATTTTTATTTTTATTATTATTATTATCATCATCATTTTTAAAAACTATTATTTATTCTGAATTGGTACCTTTAAGTAGTTTCTCCATAATGTTTCATTAATAAGTTGAAAACGAATCATCCGATTATCTTCAAATTTTCAAGAGTGGAATTACTGGGATGGTTGAGACGCCATGCCTGACTCTGGTTTCCCTACAATACCCAGCAAGAGCCTCCTCTGTTTGGCTTCAAACTTTGAATACTGATGAATTGTACACACAACAAAATAAATTTGAAGCGTTGTTGATGCATGTAGGTGAAAATTTGTCAATTTTATTTAAATATGGTCTGGTAAATTTTCTGTGAAATATTTTGAGTATATCTCTTCTGAATGGAGTCAGTCTTTAATGGCTCTGGCATTTTTTAGAAGAATTACAACTGCCTCGCGTAGGTAATGTAGGTGCAAAATTAGCCCTTTAACTAGCATAGCGAGTGGACATAAAATTGATGAATTCCGCGCGATAACTGGATGTCTCTTCTGAATGAATTTAAATATTAGCCACTGGGGCAGTTTACTTAAAGGAAGCTACGCATTGACTTTTTTAGTGTAAGTGTTAATTTTCTAATTAAACAGTTCTGTGAAATAACTGGAGGATGCCTTTTCTGGTCGGCTTTTAACCCCGACCTCTGGTGTATGCTTAAGAAGCGTTGGGATAGGTTTTGGATTGTGAAGGTGTCAAGTGGCCATCTTATTGGAGAAATTGGGAGATTAGTTTCCAATCGATAACTTGTGTGCGCCTCTTGTGATTGGCACTCTGTATTTTTCCTTTAGTTTGCATTCACATAGAGGCGGTTTGGCTTCAGTGATACACCGATTTATTTCCCGGATATTTCAGCAACTGAAACATATCTGGTTATTATATTTTTATTATTATTATTATTATTATTTTTAATTATTAATATTATTATTATTATTATTATTATTATTATTATTTAATATTTTTATTATTTTATTTTATTTATTATTATTATTATATTATTATTATTATTATTATTATTATTATTATTTTTATTATATTTTTTATTATTATTATATTTTTTATTTATTATTATTATTATTAAATTTTTTATTATTATTATTATTATTTTTTATTATTAAATTTTTTATTATTTATTTATTATATTATTATTATTATTATTTTTATTATTATTATTATTATTTTATTATTATTATTATATTTATTATTATTATTATTTTATTATTATTAATATTATTTTTATTATTTTTATTATTGTTTTTGTTGTTGTTGTTGTTGTTTTTTTTGTTGTTGTTGTTTGTTTTGTTTGTTCTTTCGTTGTGTTGTGTTGTTGTTGTTTCGTGTTTCCAATAGAGAATGAGAGAGAGAGAGAGAGAGAGAAACAGCTCTGGGGCACTGATCCAGCCAGGTAGAGGTAGCATCTACCACCACAGCTCTGGGGCACTGATCCAGCCAGGTAGAGTAGGATCTACCACCACAGCTCGGGGCACTGAACCCGCCAGGTAGAGGTAGCATCTACCACCACAGCTCGGGGCACTGATCCAGCCAGGGAGAGGTAGTATCTACCACCACAGCTCGGGGCACTGACCCAGCCAGGTAAAAGGTAGGATCTACCACCACAGCTCTGGGGCACTGACCCAGCCAGGTAGAGGTAGTATCTACCACCACAGCTCAGGGGCACTGACCCAGCCAGGTAGAGGTAGTATCTACCACCACAGCTCTGGGGCACTGACCCAGCCAGGTAGAGGTAGTATCTACTACCACAGCTCTGGGGCACTGACCCAGCCAGGTAGAGGTAGTATCTACCACCACAGCTCTGGGGCACTGACCCAGCCAGGTAGAGGTAGTATCTACCACCACAGCTCTGGGGCACTGACCCAGCCAGGTAGAGGTAGTATCTACCACCACAGCTCAGGGGCACTGACCCAGCCAGGTAGAGGTAGTATCTACCACCACAGCTCTGGGGCACTGACCCAGCCAGGTAGAGGTAGTATCTACCACCACAGCTCTGGGGCACTGACCCAGCCAGGTAGAGGTAGTATCTACCACCACAGCTCTGGGACACTGACCCAGCCAGGTAGAGGTAGTATCTACCACCACAGCTCTGGGGCACTGACCCAGCCAGGTAGAGGTAGTATCTACCACCACAGCTCTGGGGCACTGACCCAGCCAGGTAGAGGTAGTATCTACCACCACAGCTCTGGGGCACTGACCCAGCCAGGTAGAGGTAGTATCTACCACCACAGCTCTGGGGCACTGACTCAGCCAGGTAGAGGTAGTATCTACCACCACAGCTCTGGGGCACTGACCCAGCCAGGTAGAGGTAGTATCTACCAAAGGACAATTTATGATCACTTGCACTTAATAACCCTCCAGCGGAGCCTCATATATTAACACTACGGCATCCCCACTACATTTTATCACATCAAATTAGACATATATGGGGCGCTCCAGCCATCACTCTTACATATAATGGACACGTGATGGACATATTACATACAGCCTCCTTCTCATCCCACACATTTTAAATATATTAACTGGATGCCTCATGTAAGCTCTAATGCAAATCATGCTTATATATTAATAAGATCAGCAAGGCTCTCTCGACATTATATGATAAAATATGTTGTTTAGTAAAAGAACAACTGTCTTGATATTTTAGATCAAATAAAATAAACGTTTATTGCAACGAGAGAGCTATTAGCGGAAGTGATAATTAAAAACACAGTACCGAAGCACTTTCAGTAATTATCCAGGATGTAGAGACAATGTTTGTAAATAATTTCGCCTATTTGCGAATTGTTAAGCATTTCAAATCTTTTTCGTTGTCCACTGCATGTGGCATTCAATGAAATAACTTGCAAAACGAGTTTAGTGCCCGGGGGTATGGGGAAACATCGCTTAGCTTCGGCTAAGCGCCCATACTTATCGCAGGTCTAGTCTCGTGGTAAAGTACTGTGGACTCTGATACAGAGTTAGCAGGTTCGAGTCCTGCTGTGAAAGAATAGTGAAATTCCAAGCGGTTTCGTGACTACTCACATTATCAAGGAACAATGATAATGTGAGTAGTCACGAAAGGGCTTGGAATTTCACTATTCTTTCACAGTGGTTGTTTTGCATATTCTGAAATCACCTGTTTACTGTGATCTTATTGCATGTAATATATATATATATATATAATATATATATATATATATATATATATATATATATATATATATATATATATATATATATATATATATATATATATATATATATATATAAACACAAATAACCCGCACATAAAAGAGAGAAGCTTACGACGACGTTTCGGTCCGACTTGGACCATTGTTAAAATCAGTGGTCCAAGTCGGACCGAAACGTCGTCGTAAGCTTCTCCTTTTATGTGCGGGTTATTTGTGTATCGTTCCAGTCACGGTATTGTGCCTTTTTTGTTAGTTATATATATATATATATAATATATATATATATATATATATATAAACACGGATTCGAGCCGTTTTTCGGAGAGCTAGCCTGACCAGTACTGTGCTACTAAGTTACAAAGCTTACAAAGGAAGGTTTCCCATATATCTCTATCACATGTCTGCATCAGAGGTCACCAGCACACATGTGCTGTCTGTAAACACTTCCTAGACCAGCCTTGTAGCAGATCCAGTGGTACAACACAGGACCTGACACGTCTCAGGACCACGCTTAGAGTCCCCGTTCATTCTTCCCTCTATTCACTGACAGCGACATGGGAAGGAAGTGCTCGCATTTCTCCAAGTAATTGTATTATTGTACCTTAGGGTTATTAATTTTTACCAAGACTTTATTGAAAACAAGCTTACGCCAACATGCACGAACTCACATGCGTTAGTTAGGTAAACAAAACGAGTCTGTATATGCTTGAGTATATTTTGTTAGTTTTAAAGCTTATTTCCGCACGAGAGTTATTAAGGTTGTAATGCAACAATACACTAATATTTCCAAGGACAGGGAATAAAGTTAATCTATTGTATTGCCAAGGATTATTTTATTTCAATTGTGTATGAGTTGTTTCTATTTTCTGTACTACTACATCTGCAACTACTACTGCAACTACTACATCTGCAACTACTACTGCAACTACTACATCTGCAACTACTACTGCAACTACTACTGCAACTACTACATCTGCAACTACTACTGCAACTACTACATCTGCAACTACTACTGCAACTACTACATCTGCAACTACTACATCTGCAACTACTACTTCCGCAACTACTACATCTGCAACTACTACTTCCGCAACTACTACATCTGCAACTACTACTTCCGCAACTACTACATCTGCAACTACTACTTCCGCAACTACTACATCTGCAACTACTACTGCAACTACTACTGCAACTACTACATCTGCAACTACTACTGCAACTACTACATCTGCAACTACTACTGCAACTACTACTGCAACTACTACATCTGCAACTACTACTGCAACTACTACATCTGCAACTACTACATCTGCAACTACTACTCGCAACTACTACATCTGCAACTACTACATCTGCAACTACTACATCTGCAACTACTACATCTGCAACTACTACATCTGCAACTACTACTTCCGCAACTACTACATCTGCAACTACTACATCTGCAACTACTACTTCCGCAACTACTACATCTGCAACTACTACATCTGCAACTACTTCATCTGCAACTACTACGTCTGCAACTACTACATCTGCAACTACTACATCTGCAACTACTACATCTGCAACTACTACATCTGCAACTACTACTTCTGCAACTACTATTGCAACTACTACATCTGCAACTACTATTGCAACTACTACAGTCTGCAACTACTACATCTGCAACTACTACATCTGCAACTACTACATCTGCAACTACTACTCTGCAACTACTACTTCTGCAAACTACTATTGCAACTACTACATCTGCAACTACTACTGCATACTACAGTCTGCAACTACTCATCTGCAACTACTACATCTGCAACTACACATCTGCAACTACTACTGCAACTACTATATCTGCAACTACTACTGCAACTACTACATCTGCAACTACACTGCAACTACTAATCTGCAACTACTACTGCAACTACTACATCTGCAACTACTACTGCAACTACTACATCTGCAACTATACTGCAACTACTACATCTGCAACTATACTGCAAACTACTTCATCTGCAACTACTACGCAACTACTACATCTGCAACTACACATCTGCAACTACTACATCTACAAACTACTACTCTGCAACTACTCATCTGCAACTACTACTGCAACTACTACATCTGCAACTACTACTGCAACTACTTATCTGCAACTACTACTGCAACTACTACATCCAACTACTACTGCCAACTACTATATCTGCAACTACTACTGAACTACTAATCTGCAACTACTACTGCAACTACTATATCTGCACTACTACTGCAACTACTAATCTGCAACTACTACATCTACAACTACTACTCTGCAACTACTACATCTGCAACTACTACTGCAACTACTAAATCTGCAACTACTACTGCAACTACTATATCTGCAACTACTACTGCAACTACTACATCTGCAACTACTACTGCAACTACTAACTGCAACTACTACTCTGCAACTACTATATCTGCAACTACTACTGCAACTACTACATCTGCAACTACTACATCAACAACTACTACATCTGCAACTACATACTGCAACTTACTACATCTGCAACTACTACTGCAACTAACATATCTGCAACTACTACTGCAACTACTATATCTGCAACTACTACTTGCAACTACTATACTGCAACTACTACTGCAACTACTATATCTGCAACTACTACTGCAACTACTATATCTGCAACTACTACTGCAACTACTACATCTGCAACTACTACATCTACAACTACTACATCTGCAACTACTACATCTGCAACTAACACTGCAACTACTACATCTGCAACTAACTTCTGCAACTACTATATCTGCAACTACTACTCTGCAACTACTATATCTGCAACTACTACTGCAACTACTATATCTGCAACTACTACTGCAACTACTATATCTGCAACTACTACTGCAACTACTACATCTGCAACTACTATCTACAACTACTACATCTGCAACTACTACATCTGCAACTACTACTTCTGCAACTACTACTGCAACTACTACATCTGCAACTACTACTGCAACTACTACATCTGCAACTACTACTGCAACTACTACATCTGCAACTACTACTGCAACTACTACATCTGCAACTACTACTGCAACTACTATATCTGCAACTACTACTGCAACTACTACATCTGCAACTACTACATCTACAACTACTACATCTGCAACTACTACATCTGCAACTACTACTGCAACTACTACATCTGCAACTACTACTGCAACTACTATATCTGCAACTACTACTGCAACTACTATATCTGCAACTACTACTGCAACTACTATATCTGCAACTACTACTGCAACTATATCTGCAACTACTACTGCAACTACTATATCTGCAACTACTAACTGCAACTACTACATCTGCAACTACTACATCTACAACTACTACATCTGCAACTACTACATCTGCAACTACTACTGCAACTACTACATCTGCAACTACTACTGCAACTATATATCTGCAACTACTACTGCAACTACTATATCTGCAACTACTACTGCAACTACTATATCTGCAACTACTACTGCAACTACTATATCTGCAACTACTACTGCAACTACTACATCTGCAACTACTACATCTACAACTACTACATCTGCAACTACTACTGCAACTACTACATCTGCAACTACTACTGCAACTACTATATCTGCAACTACTACTGCAACTACTATATCTGCAACTACTCTGCAACTACTATATCTGCAACTACTACTGCAACTACTAACTGCAACTACTACTGCAACTACTATATCTGCAACTACTACTGCAACTACTACATCTGCAACTACTACATCTACAACTACTACATCTGCAACTACTACATCTGCAACTACTACTGCAACTACTACATCTGCAACTACTACTGCAACTACTATATCTGCAACTACTACTGCAACTACTATATCTGCAACTACTACTGCAACTACTATATCTGCAACTACTACTGCAACTACTATATCTGCAACTACTACTGCAACTACTACATCTGCAACTACTACATCTACAACTACTTCATCTGCAACTACTACATCTGCAACTACTACATCTGCAACTACTACTGCAACTACTACATCTGCAACTACTACTGCAACTACTATATCTGCAACTACTACTGCAACTACTACATCTGCAACTACTACTGCAACTACTACATCTGCAACTACTACTGCAACTACTATATCTGCAACTACTACTGCAACTACTACATCTGCAACTACTACTGCAACTACTACATCTGCAACTTCTACTGCAACTACTATATCTGCAACTACTACATCTGCAACTACTACTGCAACTACTACATCTGCAACTACTACTGCAACTACTACATCTGCAACTACTACATCTGCAACTACTACTGCAACTACTACATCTGCAACTACTACATCTGCAACTACTACTGCAACTACTACTGCAACTACTACATCTGCAACTACTACATCTGCAACTACTACTGCAATTACTACATCTGCAACTACTATATCTGCAAGTACTACTGCAACTACTACTTCTGCAGCTACTATATCTGCAACTACTACTGCAACTACTACATCTGCAACTACTACATCTGCAACTACTACTGCAACTACTACATCTGCAACTACTACATCTGCAACTACTACTGCAACTACTACTGCAACTACTACATCTGCAACTACTACATCTGCAACTACTACTGCAATTACTACATCTGCAACTACTATATCTGCAAGTACTACTGCAACTACTACTTCTGCAGCTACTATATCTGCAACTACTACTTCAACTACTACATCTGCAACTACTACATCTGTAACTACTACTGCAATTACTACATCTGCAACAACTACATCTGCAACTACTACATCAGCAACTACTACTACAACTACACATGATGAAACACACTTCCTGATTGAAACACACATGATAAAACAGATGATAAAACATACATGATAAAACAGATGATAAACACACATGACAGACAAGCATGATATACACAGTGTGACAAGGGCATCCATCATATCAAGGAACATGACGGGTGACAGCGATGACGTGATATAGGCAGGGTTGAAGATGTGATGGAACACGTCACGTAAACGAACTGGAACACGATTAGTTATAAAGATGGACTACAATAAGTTATCATTGTGAAACACGTTAAGTTAGCACGATGAAATACATCAAGTTATCATGGTAAAATACGTTACTGAATCTCGATCGAATACGTCAGGTTATCTTGATGAACTGTCTGAAGGTAATATGATGAGATGCGTCAAGTGATCATGGTGAAACACCTCAGGTTATTATGACGAAATACGTCACGTAATCGCAGTGGAATGCGTCAAGTTATAACGATGGACCGTCTCAAGTTATCGTGATGGAATGCGTCAAGTTATAACGATGGATTATCTCAAGTTATCGTGATGGAATGTGTCAAGTTATGATGGGATATATCCGTTATGCAATCGTGATGGAGCTTGTTATCACGATGAAGGAAGTTATCACGATGGAAGAAGTTATCACGATGGAATAAGTTACCACGATGGAAGAAGTTATCACGATGGAATAAGTTATCACGATGGAAGTAGTTATCACGATGGAACAAGTTATCACGATGGAATAAGTTATCACGATGGAACAAGTTATCACGATGGAACAATTTATCACGATGGAACAAGTCATCACGATGGAATAAGTTATCACGATGGAACAAGTTATCACGATGGACAATTTATCACGATGAAAAGTCATCACGATGGAATAAGTTATCACGATGGAACAAGTTATCACGATGGAATAAGTTATCACGATGGAAAGTTATCACGATGGAGAAGTTATATGAGGAACAAGTTATCACGATGGAATAAGTTATCACGATGGAACAAGTTATCACGATGGAATAAGTTATCACGATGGAACAAGTTATCACGATGGAACAAGTTATCACGATGGAATAAGTTATCACGATGGAATAAGTTATCACGATGGAATAAGTTATCACGATGGAATAAGTTATCACGATGGAAGAAGTTATCACGATGGAATAAGTTATCATGATGGAACAAGTTATCACGATGGAATAAGTTATCACGATGGAAGAAGTTATCACGATGGAATAAGTTATCACGATGAAATAAGTTATCACGATGGAACAAGTTATCACGATGGAATAAGTTATCACGATGGAACAAGTTATCACGATGGAACAAGTCATCACGATGGAACAAGTTATCACGATGGAACAAGTTATCACGATGGAATAAGTTATCACGATGGAACAAGTCATCACGATGGAACAAGTTATCACGATGGAACAAGTTATCACGATGGAACAAGTTATCACGATGGAACAAACCAAAATAGAGAGGGAACCTTCACGTACACCATCCCTCAACTCCCCTCCTCCCCACAGAAACGTCAACGTCATACACTACGTCTATTATTTTTTTCAGTAGACAGCCGAAATGAAATAGATGAAATAGATTAAATGAAATACGAAATAAAAACGCATCTTTTTTTAACAGATATTTTTTTTATATTATTTGTCACAAAAAAAAACTCAAAACACGTATACATTATTCATGGATACTCCATTCATGTATACCTCGCTCCTGTATGTATAAACAAAATGGCTAATTACTCATGCATACTCATGCTCGATGTCCTGTATCTATTTCCTGCTTGTTTTTTTTTTTTTTTTGTAATATTATTTATCTCTTCTCTTTATTTAGTTAATATTATTCGCTGTTTTCTATTTTATTATTTCCGATTTTTTTCAGTTGTATTAATATTTATCTCTGGTTTATTTTTATTCGGTTTCTCTTAATATTTCTTTATTTTCTCTGTTTTCTTAACTATTTCTCTCTACTTTGTTATATTAGTATTCTTCTCTGTTATCTATTTTAGTTTTCTCTATTATTTTAATATCTGTCTCTTTACTGCTATATTTCTCTCTGCTCTCTGTTTTATTAATATTTCTCTCTGCTCTCTGTTTTATTAATATTTCTCTTTGCTCTCTAATTCTTATGTTATTTCTCCCTATTTTCTATTTTATTCATATTCACTTCATTTTCTATATTTCTTCTATTTCTGTGTGTTCTCTATATCATTTTTCTTCCTCTCTATTCTCTTACTTTATTTATATATCTCTCAAGTCTCTTTTCTCACTGTTTCTCCCTGTTATCTCGCCTAGCAACAGTGTTCTCCATCGAGTTTTATTGTTCAGTATGTTCAAGGTAAAAAAAAAATATGTGAATAGTTATTGGATTTTTTTCCTCATATTCTTTGTAAAACAAAAGAAGAAACCGAAAGAAAGGAAACTTTTGTTTTAATTTTGGTAGAAGACTTTTAAATTTTTTTTTGACATGACTTTTCTCACAGCTGGCACGACAGTCTCTGTACTCGCATATATATGTATATATATATATATATATATATATATATATATATATATATATATATATATATATATATATATATATATATATATATATATATATATATATATATATATATATATATATACCTTCATAATGTGAGAAATTTCGAAACCGATTTGAAGTTCACTATTTTTTCACAGTGACTGTTCTGCATATATATATGCATACACTCAGTGGTCATTGAATGCATTCATATATAAATATTTTCACTACACGTTGATCTCTGGTAAGAAATGATAATGGAAGCTGATAAAAGAAGTGGGTGGAGGCTAGGGAGAGAGTGCAGTTTACCTGGAGTTTACCTGGAGAGAGTTCCGGGGGTCAACTCCCCCGCGGCCCGGTCTGTGACCAGGGTAAGAGAATCTGGGAGCAAATAAGGTAATTGAGTACGTGGTAAAGTAAACGCAGCATTACATTCAGAGTATTCAATACCAACAAGATAATGAATAAGACACATGACTAGCATTTAGTTACCTTTATTGTTGAAACGTTTCGCCTGAAGAAGTCTGCCGTGGAAGCGAAACGTTAGGTCAATAAAGATACCCAAGTGCTGTACATGTGTGCTATTCATCAGGGGAAAGGGAAATGGGTAGGGATGGAGGGTAAAGAAAGGAGAGACCAATATACTAATGGTGCCAGGAAGACCGCTCGCTCTCACCGTACAAATGTTCAACTTTGTCAGAGTCGAGGTAAACTGCGGCAAAGTCGACAATACAACTTCCTTTACACTTTCTGCCATTCCACGAAAATGACAGAGGAA
Organism: Cherax quadricarinatus; assembly: GCF_026875155.1. Lineage (NCBI taxonomy): Eukaryota > Metazoa > Arthropoda > Malacostraca > Decapoda > Parastacidae > Cherax > Cherax quadricarinatus. Next base: position 32,706,985 of record NC_069425.1, read on the forward strand.
GCGTGAAGAAGATGACAGAAGTAGATGGGAAACAAGAATATGGGAAATCAAAGGACGGGGAGTGAGGGAACAGACAATAATAACAGAGAAGAAAAGAAGGGAAATTACGGGAATTAAGTTATAAATGAGAAGTGAAAGATAATGGTATGAGAATTAGAGAACTCTCGACTAAAGAATATTTAGTGAAAATACTGTTGAAGAAGCAAAGAAAAATATTATAAAATATTAATATAACTTCTTCTTTCAATAAACCGGCCGTCTCCCACCGAGGCAGGGTGACCCAAAAAAAAAAAAAAATTTCTTTGTAACTTAAGTAATGTATACAGAGGAAAGGGTAACTAGCACCTTGCTCCTGGTATTTTACTCACATATTACGACACGCATGACTTATGGAGGAAGAATTCTGTTCCACTTCCCCATGGAGATAAGAGGAAATAAACAAGAATAAGATCTAGAAGAAAATAAAAGAAAACCCAGAGGGGTGTGTATATATGTTTCTACATGTATGTGTAGTGTGACCTAAGTGTAAGTAGTAGCAAGATGTACCTGAAATTTTGCATGTTTATGAAACAGAAAAAAGATACCAGCAATCCTACCATCGTGTAAAACAATTACAGACTTCTGTTTTACACTCACTTGGCAGGACGGTAGTACCTCCCTGGGCGGTTGCTGTCTACCAGCCTACTACCGAATAGGCAGAACTTGCGATCTTGGCTTAAATAGCAACGCTCATCTTGCCATATAGGACTAGCGAAAATTTGTGTATGCAATAATTTCGCCAAAATCATTCTGAACCTAACGAAAAAAAATGTATTTCGTTGTATTTCTTTATTATTAAATTATTGTAAACTTATATAAAATATATTAGTTGGGTTAGGCTAAAATAAATTGCTCTTGTTATAATAAGGTTAGGTAAGTTTTCTAAGATTCTTTTGGTGCAACATTAAAAAATTTTTACATTAACATTAATGAAAAATATATATCTTTAAACGTATAAGAGAAAATTTTAGAAATTACTTAATTTTAAATGAGTTCTTGCTAACTGACCAGTTTTACATATTCGGCACGACATATATATATAATTATATATATATATATATATATATATATATATATATATATATATATATATATATATATATATATATATATATATATATATATATATATATATATATATATATATATTATATATATATAATATATATATATATATATATATATATATATATATATATATATATATATAATATATATATATGTCGTGCCGAATAGGTAATATAATATATATAACTAATATAATCATTAATTCAGATTATGAACATGATGAATAAATAAAAACAAGAACAATGTTGTCCACTAAATTCGACATCACTAGAAAAAATGAAGCATTGAATGGGTTAAGAAAAAGAAGAAAGCCTTATAACTTAGGAAAAAATGTAAAGGAAAAAGATAAAGCAAAAAAAAAGAGAACAATAACAAGAACAGAAGAGAATAGTAACATACAAAAGAGAGAAAAAATCCCATAAAATTGAAACTTCAAGTGTTCCTGACCATGACTACTACTCCTCTGTCTCCTGTAACCTTGTTTCTTCCTCACTATATAATATCCTACTGAGAATATTGCATTGGTTATTATTTCTGTTAATTTTGTCTTTGTGATGGCTATTATATTCAATGATACCTTAGTAGTTGCTACATTTAACCTGTCACTAGTTGTCTAATCTTCAATCAGAACTCGTATACCATTCATTATCTATTCCTTTCTATATTCTGTCTGAACATATTTTGGGAAGGATATGTGGGGTTTACAGTGCTGAAAGAGGCTGAAGTGTCTTGTTAGTTATAGAAACAAAACAAAAGGTGGGAGTAGGAAAGATAAAGGTAACAACAAAAGAAAAAAAAGCAAACGATTTGAAAAAACTAAATGAATAATTCACTTGTAATTATCATAATTCTCTACGGTGCAATAAATGAAGAAATATGAAACTGAAAATGATAAAATGTAAACTTGCATAAAAACGTAACAATAATATTAACATTAACACCACCATCTACTGGAAAACAACTAAAAGAATATTATTATTACACAGAAACTATCGCAAATTAGTAGTGTTGAGAAAAGGGAAAATTAGTTGAGTAGAATAAGGAAGAGGCACTTTACTAGGAAGCAAGGAGAGAGGAATCATTGGACTCCTTAAAGAGTTTTATCTGCAGTAAAAGTTGTGGATGAGAGTCATACATCTTCACAAGTGGCCGCCGTCTCCCGAGGGCAAGAAGCCGAGTCTTACTGAGACTAGCTGTTTCCTGTTAAGATCCTCCTAGCTACCTGCTAGTTACTTGCTACTTGCTAGCTGCCTGTTGGCTACCTTCTGACTACCTGCTGGCGACTAACTAGTTAACCGTTCGCTACCTGCTGCCATGGTAGGGTGGTGACACTCTCCACTCTCCTCTGAGAGGTCAGAGAATCCACCCTCCACCTTTCAACACACACACACACACACACACACACACACACACAACACACACACACACACACACACACCAACACACCACACACACACACACACACACACACACACACACACACACACACACACACACACACACACCAGCACCAGTTTGGAATCCACACCTAGTCAAGCACGTCAAGAAATTAGAGAAAGTGCAAAGGTTTGCAACAAGACTAGTCCCATAGCTACGGGGATTTTCCTACGAAGAAAGGTTGAGGGAAATCGGCCTGACGACACTGGAGGCCAGGAGGGTCAGGGGAGACATGATAACGACATATAAAATACTGTTTGGGAATAGACGAGGTGGACAAATACGGGATGTTCCAGAGATGGGACACAGACACAAGAGGTCACAATTGGAAGTTGAAGTCTCAAATGAATCAAAGGGATGTTAGGAAGCATTTCTTCAGTCATAGAGTAGTCAAGCCGTGGAATAGCCTAGTTTTTAAGGCGAGGTATGATAAAGCTCATGGAGCAGAGAGAGAGAGAGGACCTAGTAGCAATCAGTGAAGAGGCGGGGCCAGGAGCTATGACTCGACCCCTGCAACCACAAATAGGTGAGTACACACACACACACACACACACACACACACACACACACACACACACACACGCACGCACGCACATACACACACAAGGGATAAGAATTATCATATCAAAATGTTTGCCGGAGAATTCGGAAAGGGGGCAATTGAAATTCTGATGAGTCTGGTCGTTCATCTGAATGTTCGTGCACAAACGTAAGCACGCACAATCGCGCGCGAGCGCACATACAAAAAACATACAGACAAGCGCACAAGCGCGTACACACACACATGCACTCGCATACACACAACCAACAAGCTCTCATTCTGATTCCTCAAAAGGCTACAAACATCTTGACTTGCCAATTCCCTATACAACAATTTTCCTCCAACTAAAATAAAGTCAATATTTCTCTCAGGGTAATGTGAGTCTCTTAAGAACATAAGAACATGAGAAAGGAGGAACACTGCAGCAGGCCTGTTGACCCATACTAGGCCCATACTTGAAGTTTTAACGGGAGACTCTTCAATACATAAGTGTCTCAACACCAACATTATCCATCCCGACCAGTGTCTGCTGGAGTAAGATGAACATTTTCTTAATAATATGTGCAAAACCGAATTTGTTATTAACTTATTATGAGATAATATATATAATATATAAATATAATATATATATATATAATAATATAATATATAGATATATTATAACTATATAGTATATTTAATATATATTATATTAATATATATATATATATATATATATAAATATATATATACATATACATTTATATATAATATATATATATTATACATATATATATATATATTATATATACAAATATATAATATATATAAATATATATAATATAATATATACATATATATAATATATATATATATATATATATATATATATATATATAATATATATAATATATATATATATATATATATATATATATATATATTATATATATGTCGTGCCGAATATGTAAAACTGGTCAATTAGCAAGAACTCATTTAAAATTAAGTCCTTTCTAAAATTTTCTCTTGTACGTTTGAAGATATATTTTTTTCATTAATGTTGATGTAAAAATTTATAATTTTGCACCAAAAGGAACTTAGAAAACTTACCTAACCTTATTATAACAAGAACAATTTATTTCAGCCTAACCCAACTTAATATATTTTAGATTTGTTTACAGTAATTTAATACTAAACAAACACAAATTTTCACTTGTCCTATATGGCAAGATGAACATTAAAATGGTATAAAATACCGACAGGTTGTTAGGTAAGACACATATGCAACAGTTAGGTATCTTTATTTCGAAACGTTTCGCCTACACATTAGGCTTCTTCAGTCGAGTACAGAAAAGTTGATAGAAGCAGAAGAGACTTGAAGACGCCTACTGCGTAGGCGAAACGTTTCGAAATAAAGATACCTAACTGTTGCATATGTGTCTTACCTAACAACCTGTCGGTATTTTATACCATTTTAATGTTCAATCTGTTAGACACTGCAACACAAGGGTATCTTGGTACAGACCTGAAATCAACTTCGACTACCTCTACTAGTGAGAACGGCTGGATTTGAGAGGGACCTGACCTCCCAAAGTGACCTACGTCTCACCTCCTGGCGCTATATAAGGTTCCATCCTATCACTTCAACTCCATATTGTTTCAGACTACGGAACAATGCTCTTCTCCAGACTGAGGGACTGACCACCTCAAAACTTTAAGGGTGATGGACTGATTACATCGTCTTCAAGTCTCTTCTGCTTCTATCAACTTTTCTGTACTCGACTGAAGAAGCCTACTGTGTAGGCGAAACGTTTCGAAATAAAGATACCTAACTGTTGCATATGTGTCTTACTTAACAACATGGCAAGATGAGCTTTGCTATTTAAGCCAAGATCGCAAGTTCTGCCTATTCGGCACGACATATATATATATATATATATATATATATATATAATATATATATATATATATAATATATATATATATATATATATATATATATATATTATATATATATATATATATAATTATATATATATATATATATATGCATATAATTGTTTACATGTGTTTACCTGCCAGATATATACATGTACCTGTCTGATGTTTCCATGTGTACGATGCTTGTAAATGTGCACATTTGTGTATCTGACAGCTTGTGTATATTTGACAAATGTGTACCTGTGTGTGTGTACCTGCCAACTGTGAAAATATGTGTGGACCTTGCATAGATTCTTCTACACATCTGCTCAACATATCACATCAGAGAATTTCTATATAATACACCATTTTACTTTTTCTCTAATTGTCGAATAAACATGCAATGTATGTGTGTTAATTCCCAGATATTCTATTAAAACTTCCATAGAAAATATGTTTTTTTTTTCAAAAACCAATAACAGGACTGACATCGGCTGATGACTATACAACAACAGGAAAAACCACTGCTGAGAGAGTAAGGTTTAAGTCAAGCTATTAGTGGACAGTGGATCGAGCCCCCACCACTCATGGCGCTGTGTGGCCAACACAGGTTGTGCAGCAGTCAAAGAGCTTCAGATAATTTGTCGAGGCATCGTAACAGTGCTGTTAACCAGATAGGTCATGTATTCTTTACTGAGGCTGACCAGAGACACCAGTAAGATAGGTTGTGTTTCCCGTACAGTACCTGACTTCCTGAGGCGTCTCTTGTATCATCATTAATTATCCTAAAATGAAGATTGATTAATTGATTGATTAGAATAGCTATATATAGTATACTACTGAGCATACTACCTGCTTGAAGTATAGTACTAAGTAGAGATGGGAAGATACCATTTTTGTAGCCGATACTTACACTCAATTATATACCGATACCATCAACAATTCTCACTGATACCGTTATTTTACCACCCCCCTACTACTAAGTATACTACCTGTATAAAGTATACTATTAAGTATATTAACCTGTAAAAGTATACTGTCACCTCCCAGTAATGCCACCAGCAGCAGCCGGGTACTACGTGCACACCTACTTATTGCTATGTAAATTAGGGCAACAGATGTAGAGAAACGTGACCCAACATCCTTCATCCGCCCTAGGATTCATCCCGGCTCCTTCTGTTGTGAGCCAAAGACGCTTCGATTTGAGCCAATATCTACACAGTCTCTCTCTCTCTCTCTCTCTCTCTCTCTCTCTCTCTCTCTCTCTCTCTCTCTCTCTCTCTCTCTCTCTCTCTCTCTCTCTCTCTCTCTCTCTCTCTCTCTCTCTTTCTCTCACTTTGTTTATCTATCTATCTATATATCAATGTCTATCTATCTATCTATATATCTCTTTAAATCTTGCAGTTCGCTTTGAACTATATCCAATCAACTTTTCCGGATATTTGGCACATTCCATTAAAGTTATCTACGTGATCCAGCGTACTGCCTGTCAGCTGTATGTATGTGTGTGTGTGTGTGTGTGTGTGTGTGTGTGTGTGTGTGTGTGTGGTGTGTGTGTGTGTGTGTGTTACGTGTGCATGTGTGTGTGTGTGTCATTGACAGGGTAAATGCCTTCTCAGTTATTAACTGCTAAGAATTAAACCTAACAAATTCTGTCACGAGAAGACAAAGAAAATAAGAGAAAAAGAAAGAATAGATGAAGCTGAAGACAGAAGACACACTAAGGGAACAATAAGAGGGAGGATAGTGCAGAAGGAAAGATACAAAGGTGAGTTTTTCCCAACAGTTACCCTGGAAATGGAGACATTTCCTCTCACTCACTTCACTGTTTCCCGTAAGAAAACAAAGTATTCACTTGACAACAAACACATGAGACACTCACGAGTTTACACAGGATCCTCACCACTACTTTATTGCCTCACCCACATTTTCTCATTATATATATATATATATATATATATATATATATATATATATATATATATATATATATATATATATATATATATATATATATATAATGCAGAACAATTACTATGAAAAAATAGTGAAGTTCCAAGCGCTTTCGTGGTTTCTCACAATATTAAGTAAATGTTCCTTGATAATGTTATACATTGTCGGCAGTATATACGCCTACACTCCGTCGCTGGTTCTTCACAAACTATGAAACAGAATTCTTCTCCAGGCTGAGGGACTGACAACCCAATCTGCATCTTAAAGTGTGATGGACTGATTACATCGTCTTCACATCTCTACTGCTCCTGCCTACTTTCTGTACTCGACTGAAGACTCCTACTGTGTAGGCGAAACGTTGCGGAATAAAGATGCCTAAATGTTGCCTATGTGTCTTACTTACCAACTTGTCGGTATTGTGTGCCATTTTGATATTCATGCCTTCTACCTACTCACCAGGTGCCTGTCAATCCCAAAACTTACCTACTTCCTGAGATGCTCCCAGCCTTTCTCAGTCCGAGACTCAAGGATTATGACTCTCTCAAATAACAAAAAAATGCACAATACCGTGACTGGAACGATACGCAAATAACCCGCACATAAAAGAGAGAAGCTTACGACGACGTTTCGGTCCGACTTGGACCATTTGTAAATGGTTCAAGTCGGACCGAAACGTCGTCGTAAGCTTCTCTCTTTTATGTGCGGGTTATTTATGACTCTCTCCTTAAGACCATGCTAGAGAGTGTACTGAATCTTTCCCAAAAGATGGACAGTGATTGCAAGCCTCACTTCCAGTCAGGCTTGGTTGGCTGGGAGTATGCAAATCCTCCATAAATTGCCCTACCAGCTTTCCTGTCCTCTTCCATAGCATCAAACGAGTTAATAAAACAAATTCTTCCGGACAACCTCAGTGACTCAGTAGAAATACAGGAACCTAGCTACCCCAGTAGCTAGAGTGACTCTTGCTGCTCCAGCACCAAAACCTAGTGCAGCACTGGCCTACAAACAGTCAAGTTGGGATGGCCCCATCGCTCGAAAAGGTGCTTGCCAACATGCTTAGGGCTATATCATCAGACAGGAAGACTGTCCGTCTCCAAACTGTGAATGCACCTCACTCCGGGGACTTCTTCCAAACAGTTCCCATTTCAGCAATGGGAACACTCCTCGATCCTAAAACCCTCCGTATTGCAGTGGCTCTCCGCCATTCTGCCACAGTTCACACGGACTATACATGTAGTAGCGGCGATGCGCAAGCCGACCAATATGGTCTACATGGTCTTAACTGTTCCAAAACCAAGGGATGGCATGCAAGGCACAATGAAGGGAACAACATCATAAAGAGAAGCCTTGCTACAACTGGATGCCCAGCCAAGAGAGAACCCCGATCACTAGCAGCTAACAATACCCACAACCAAGTATACTGCCACGACGGGATCACCATCTGTCCTTGGAAGAATGGCAAGCTCTTAGCATGGGACTGTACCTGTGTGTCAATGCTGGCTGATACCTACATCCGTCACAGTGTCTGGCGACAGGGAGGAGCTGCTGACCACAGGGAGGAGTACAAGATCGGCAAGTACAGGGACATAAGCCAACTATATCAATTTGTCCCAGTGGGATCAGAGACCTTCTGATCATGGGGAAAAAATACCACACGTTTCCTTAAAGAACTTGGTTCCAGACTCATCGACACCACCAGGGACCCAAGGGCAGCCTCTTTCATGTTCCAGCGCCTCAGCGTGGACATTCAGAGGGGAAATGCTTGCTGCAAACTGGGCTCGCGTCCAGCTTCGGAGGAGCTGGAGGAGATTCATAATCTTTGATATATTGTACCAATGTATTCAAGTTTGTGTTTTCTGTCAATGTATTACGTCTATTAATAAAGTTCACATAGAATATAGAATATAGGGGTTGGCAGGAGAAAATATTCAAACAGCTCCCAGGAGAACCTTGAGTTTTCCCTGAGGTACGTTTATTCTCTTCTCTGAGGATGAGGGTCCCCAGTCCAGTTATAGAGGCGGTACCTCCCTGTATATATATATATATATAATATATATATATTATATATATATATATATATATATATAATATATATATAATATATATATATATATATATATATATATATATATATTGTGAACTTCGTTCTGTAAAAACCTGCATTGTGGTCACCGTGGGGACCATGGTAACTTTCCTGGGGTATAGAGATAAACCTAGTTGGGCATGGTACAGTAGTTAGAACACTGACCTGCTAGTTTGAGGACCGGCATGCCATGGCTTAGAATCCTGTCCATTCCGAAAGTACGATATATTGGTATATACATCGAGAAGTGTATTTCCATCGGTGTATATACACACTGAGAGTTTACTTTAATCCCTCTCCTAGTGAATAGTGTATCCTTAAATGATGGAGTATAGGTGACATGCAGCCTTAATGACCCTCGTGTAGCACTGACTTTGAGCCTAATATACCAACCCAAGCAGGTGCGCAGGTTCTGCCTTACACCATCTTTGTCCTCACTCACGAAATCTATCTCCACCCTTTCTGTGAGTTGATTCATCCATTTACTTTTGTTTTTAAAATGGTTTAAACATATTTTCTTACTACATAGTGCAACACAATCCTTATGTAACAATATTTATTTTACGTACGTATTCGGTGTTTATTTACCAGCAGTTTTTGTTTACATATACATTGAATGTCAGGAGTGTAGAGGAACGGTACATCATCACACTATTGTACCGTCTTATGCCGTAACATCACTGTACCATCGCCTGCTCTAACATCTTCAGACTCGGCACAGCGAAACATGGGCGGCAGACCCAACACAGCGTGACATGGGCAGCAGACCCAACACAGCGTGACATGGGCAGCAGACTCAACACTGCGCAACATGGGCAGCAGACCCAACACAGCATAACATGGGCAGCAGACCCAACACTGCACAACATGGGCAGCAGACCCAACACAGCGTAACATGGGCAGCAGACCCAACACAGCGTAACATGGGCAGCAGACCCAACACAGCGTAACATGGGCAGCAGACCCAACACAGCGTAACATGGGCAGCAGACCCAACACAGCGTAACATGGGCAGCAGACTCATGGCTGTTATCACGTCTTCCGCTCCACTTGACCCACCACCGACGATGGCTGATAAAATATTTGTTCTTAATTAACCTGGCTGAGATTTACTCTAGCTTGAGAGACCGAGTGCTGCCTCTCACTGCCTCACTCACCTGGTCTAGCCAGACCATTATATGTGAGCTGGACCACATGAGACCATTGTGAGAGTTGATCCACACGAGACCATTGTGTGAGCTGGACCACATAAGACCATTGTGTGAGCTGGACCACATAAGACCATTGTGTGAGCTGGACCACATGAAACCATTGTGAGCTAGACCACATTAATGAGACCATTATGTGCGGTGCTGCACATAATGGGGCCATTGAGCTGAATCATCCCATTATGGGATCCATATAGGGTCCGCCACGGATATGACACAACTTGGGGACAAGCCAGGGGCCCACCAGGCTTGTTCTGGGGACAAGCTAGGGGCCCACCAGACTTCTGCTGAGGACAAACCAGGGGCTCACCAGGCTTACCTTTGGGCCAGCCAGGTGCCCACCATGCTTGTTTTGAGGACGAGCCAGGGACCCACCATGCTTGTCTTAGGGACAAGCCAGGGGCCCACCATGCTAGTCTTGGGAACAAGCCAGGGGCCCAGGGGCCCAGAAGGTTCTTCCTGAAGTTTGCAACACTACGATAGAACCCAAGAAACTGAAAGTCGTGTAAAGGTTTGTAACTATATTAGACCCAGAACTAAGAGGCATCTGCTACGAGAAGAGAGCGAAAGAGCTAAACCCGGTGTCATTAGATGATAAGAACCAGAGGAGACATGATAACGGCGTTCAAAACCAGGATCGACAGGGTGGACAAGGACAGGCTGTTGGAGAGGCGGGAAATAGGTACAAGACGGCAGAGTTGGAAGTTACAAATGCAAATGAATCATTGGGATATTAGAAAGTATTTCTTCAACCTCATAGTGCTCAAAAAAGTACGATGATCTGGACGAGGAAGTGGTAGAGGCAGGATTAAAACACAACTTAAAGAATGTGTATGATTGGGTTGATGAAGCTATGAGTAAACCCAGCAGCTGTCAGATTGTGAGGCAAGGCCAGGAGCTGAGACTCGACATCTGAAACTACAAATAAAATAAGCAACACACGCACGCACACACAGAGGAACGATAAAGCTCTTGGAGCAGGGAGAGAGTGGACCTAATAGCGACCAGCGAAGAGGCGGGGCCAGGAGCCGCAACCACAAATAGGTACGTACACACACATACCTACCCACGTACGCACGTACCTACCTACGTATCTACCTACCTATCTATCTACCTACCGATCTACTTACCTACCTACCAACCTACCTCGAGTCTTCCCAGTCTCCCCCTCTCATTTTTCCGCCTCGACTGAGGTCTAATATTCCCTGTAATTTAAAGCAGTCTGTTTCTCCAATAAGCACTTATTGTAATACAAACAATTCATCATAAGAGTCAACAAACCCAGTTCTTCCTGTCCGGGTATCAATCACCAAATTTACGCCTCTCTTAATGTATACACTGAAAAAGAAGAGTTTTTTTTCGAGTGACTGATGAAGTGTAGAGTAGAGGAAGGTGGATGAGTAGTGAAATGTGAAGGGGGGGAGGGAAGGAGAGGGAAACCGGGTTGTGGGTTGCAGTTGAGGCATAAAACGGGATGTGAGAGTGGGTTGGAGAGTGGAAAAGGTAGGGGAATGGACAAGGGAGGTATGCGATAGACGGATGGTTATGTTGGACTCAGATGGAGGGTGGAATGTGTAGTGGAGTATCAAGGTTCGTGGTGCCGACTGAGTTGGACGACACTGTATAATGGTGTCGCAATATAACGTTAGAATACTGTGCCACAATGCATTGGGGGAATACAATGCCACAATACAGTGCTTCATACAGTGCCACAATACAGTGCCACATTACAGTGCCACAATACAGTGCCACAATACAGTGCCATAATACAGTGCCACAATACAGTGCCACAATGCAGAGCCACAATACAGTGCCACAATACAGTGCTACAATGCATTGCTACAACACATGGCCACAATACAGTGCCGCAATACAGTCCCATAATACAGTGCCACAATACAGTACCACAATACAGGGTCACAATATAAGGCCACAATACAGTGCCACAACACAGTGCCACAATACAGGTCCACAATACAGTGTCACAATACAGTGCCACTATACGGTGCCATAATACAGTGCCACAATACAGTGTCGCAATAGTGTCACAATACAGTGCCACAATACAGTGTCACAATATAGTGCAACTATACGGTGCCACAATACAGTGCCACAATACAGTGTCACAATACAGGGCCACAATACAGTGCCACAATACAGTGCTACAATCAGTGCCACAATACAGTGTCACAATACAGTGCCACTATACAGTGCCACAATAGAGGGCCACAATACAGGGCCACAATACAGTGACAAAATACCATTAAACTCTAAAACTGTCGTGAAAAAAAATCTTTATTTTTATGCACATTTGAAAAATCCATTTAACAATTTCCGAGGAACAGAAAACTAAAGGTTTTCTCTCTCTCTCTCTCTCTCTCTCTCTCTCTCTCTCTCTCTCTCTCTCTCTCTCTCTCTCTCTCTCTCCTCTCTCTCTCTCTCTCTCTCTCTCTCTCTCTCCCCTCTCTCTCCTCTCCCCTCTCTCTCTCTCTCTCTTTTTTACACACAGGGTTTTTGACAAGGTTAAGGATCCCTAGCTTTATTGACAAGCTATTTACAGGTTAAGGATTCCTAACTTTATTGGCAAGCTAAGAGCTGTTACCTACATCAGCTCATTTGAAAGCATTTTTATTGTTATGAGACATACAAGTAGGGAACAGGATGAAGTTGGAGCCATCTGTGGGCCAGCATTTTCATTTGATCAACTGACTTTATCTCGTTGACATCATTAGCTGTAGAATGTGTTCCATACTCGAGTCATCCTGGGTATGTATGATCTCAGATGGAGTGATGTTCTGGAGAAGGGTACAGCCAGAGTGAAGTTGCTGCTTTCTGCCCGTCTTGTGGCATAAAAGCTTTTTTCACGCTGTCCTCGAAGTGGATCCAAGTGTGGTACTTTGACAATATTGGCTTTGTACATAACAGTAAGGCCACCCACATCCCTCCTATGTTGAAGGCTCTGCTGAAATGACAGATCTATCCAGGATGGGTCCAGGCGAGAGATGAGACGTCTCGCTCTGTTCTCTACTCTGTCAAGCAGTCGCAGATAAGGGGGGCAGGAAAACCAAGAAAGTGGAGCATACTCAAGGTGTGAACGTACTTGTGCCTCGTACAGGATCTTGCAACCCCTACTGTTAAGCAGATGCGAGATACGGCGAAGTGCTGTAAGCTTCCGGGCTGCCTTGTTTCCCAAGATTTACAACATGGTTCTTCAGGGTTTTTATTTTGGGAGTCAAATTTCACCCAAAGGAATCAACTTCTTCTCCAGGTGCCAACACCCTCCCGTCATCCTTACTACTGCACCAGCATTACCATCATGGTGCCTAGAGACGATCATCATTTGCGTTTTCTCAGGTGCAAATGTTACTTGCCATCTATTTCCCCAAGCTGAAAATAGCTCTCAGCGGGTGATTGATGTAGCTTAGAGCAGCTGGCATTTTTCTCTTGATAAGTGAATGTCAGTGTACGGGGTCGTCTGCATATGCATGTGATTCTGGGATGAGATGAAAAAGGTCGTTGAAGTAGACATTCCATAACAATGGACCCAGCACGCTTCTTGTGGAACACTTCCCCAATAGGATGTCTTGCTGATTCCTTTCCTTTTGAGAACAACACTTAGAGATCTACCATGAAGGTAATCACTGAGGAGAATAGCGTAGAGCCTGCAATTCCCATTTGCCTTAAAGTTTTGCTAAGAGGCCCTGGGCCACACCCTGTCGAAAGCGCCAGCAATGTCCAGTGCTACCACACAGCTGACTTTTGGATTCATCCAGTGACTGGTGCCACTTAGTGGAGAGGTTTAACAAACAAAATCAGCAGCAGAGTAACCTTTCCTGAAGCCATATTGACGATCACAAAGTAGTGAGTGGTAGTCTAAAAACTCTGTCATTTGTCTTGAGATTATAGTCTCAAGGATCTTACCAGTGATTGACAGGAGCGACACTGGTCTGTAGTTGCTGATTTCTGCTCTGCTCTTCTTTTTGTGAACAGGGACTGCATTTGCCTCTTTCCATAGAGAGGGCCATTTACACTGTACTAGGCAGTGCTGAAAGATGCGAGTTAGAGGTGCTGCTAGCTGGTCTGCACATCTTCTCAACAATCTTGGGCTCAACTTGTCTGGGCCCACAGCCTTTTCTTGGTCAAGCGATTTAAGAAGGAAATGCACCTCCTCCTGCCTGATTGTCACCACTGACATTTTTGACACGTTTCTTGCAGCTAGCCAAGGAGGGTCCTTGCTGGATCAGGAACTTGCATTTTGGTAGCAAAGGTTCAGCAAAGAGGTCTCCCTTTCCTTGACAAACTATTTAGAGGTGGTCCCATCCTGTCGATTTAGAGGTGGAATAATTCATCAGGCAAAAAACCCTTTGTCTGTCCTTGACCAGGGACCACCAGGTTTTGGAGCCTACCCTACCTGATGCTAGCTTTCTTAGTGCCCCACCTCCCATTTAGCAATGGCCCACTTTTGAACATCACCCATTTGCCAAACAGGCTTGCGTGTGCAAGTTCCTGTTATAGGGTAGGATGTCTCTTATACCTTCGCCATGCTTTGTACTTAGCAGTAGCAGCCTCTCTACAACGAAAGCCAAACCAAGGGCGATCTGTAGGCTTCGCCCACATATTGCCGGGAGGAAGTGTTTTGCTGTAGATTAAGGATGTGTTCCAGTGAAGGCTTTCACTTGGTGTCAACATCCCCTTGGAAAAGGGGCATTCCAATCGGGGGTTTGGCGAGCTCAGAGCAAAGGGGTGGCCAATTACCTCTTCCCATACCAGGTTTGCGTGTGACTCCTCACCTCGTTCTGTTGGGGTCTTAAGTCGTAAAATAGCCTTGTGGTTAGACGATCCAACGTAGCCGAGGGTTGACAAGTGACTATGCCTTCTGCCAGATCACTCACTACTGGGTCAGGGGAGAGCCAGAGATATGAGTAAGGAAATCAACAAAGTTTTCTCAAAGTCAAACACTGTAAGAAGGTCATCAAAGTCCCTCTGTATAAGGTGCTGGTTGAGGTCACCTACAATTATAAAATTTTTGACAGTTGTGTTGTAGCGAAGGGATCAATATTTTCCATTAGAAGTTGATGGGGGCTGCATGTTGCCACTGAGGTCTGTAAAATTGCACATGCTAGTACAGAGGTACTAGTGTTTATACAGAGCTTGAAGAACATCATTTCAAGGGGTGTAGGGGTGGCAACATCAAAGTGCTGGCATGAACACTTAGAGAAGCACACAGCAACACCTCCTCCTTGCCCTTGCCTGTCTCTTCTCATCCATGATGTGTAGCCAGCAATTCTTGCAAAATTTTCTGGAGTTTCCTGTTATCCAAAAATGTTTTCAACAACAGCTATCATGTCGGGACGTCGAGTGTTCACAAAACTGTGTGTGAGCTCTCCAACATTAGTAATGAAACCTCTAATTTGGCCGACAGGGTGCTGATAGACGGCTCCTCATGATGAAGTGGTCAGCTTGAGGCGGTGGTGTGTAGGGAATGTAAAAGGTGCCTGCCCTTGAGAGAGGTAGGGTACTGAGACAGCTGCAGGGGTGTAGGTCTGTGGTCTTGTTATAAGGGACAATCCCCCCTGCTGGGCTGGGATAGGAGTAAACTAAGTGGGTGACGTGTGAGAGTGTTCACCAATTCAGAGACCCTGCTGGGTTTTTTCTGAAACAGGTCTCTAAACAGGGGGCCCTGTCAGTTCCTTTCTCTTCCGACACTGGTCCTCCTGATGTCCTTTCTTGTAGCAGTAATTAAAACCTGGTATCTCGCAGGCAGTTGTTGGCAGTGTGCCCCTTCCGGTGACAGCGAGACACAGCCTAGGTGCCTGGGGGGGTGGACAAAGGGTTTGTTGCCCCTCCTTTGTTTTGCAGATTTGTCCTCATATTCTGCCGCTGGAACTGGGGTTAGTGGAGGGTGAGACGGCTGTAGATGTCTTCCTCCTCCACGTTTCCCCTTCCACGTCCCTTGCCCCGTCCTCTTTCCAGTTCTGACAGATGTGTCCCTGCTGTTCTTACTTTGGGCCAGTAGTGATCCCGGTTTCAGTGATAGTCCTTGATCATTAATGCACCTCTCTGGTGGAGAAACTCCTGGCTCAGAACTTGCTGATGAAGGCACTGCTGCCAATTCTGGAATAGTGTCTGCAGGTGTGCTGACAGGTGTAGGATCAGAGATGGATGTGCACTGTCAAGTGGACTGGCAGTGGCGAAGTAGAGATGTCAGGTGTAGGAGAATTAACAGATCCAAGGCTTCCCTCGTTGCTGGGAAGAGGATTTGTTCCCTCTGTGGTGGTCAGAGGAATTGTGTTAGAATTCCCAAAGGTAGTGTTTTTTAACTCTCTCTCTCTCCTTCTCCCTCTCCCCCTCCTGCTCCTCTCTCTCCTCTCTCTCTCTCTCTCTCTGGTGTGAGTTGGAAATCGGGTCGTCATACTTGAGTTCTGGAGGCATAAGAAGTACATAGCTTGCACTCTGGATATGTTACACTCCTGGACGTGGGAAATACAGTACTTGCACTCTGAAGGAGCTTGGATGCTACACTCCTGGACGTGAGAAATACATTGCCTTTACTCTGATGTAGTGGATACTAAATGGCATACAATACCGACAGGTTGGTAAGTAAGACACGTGCAACAGTTAGGCATCTTTATTCCGAAACGTTTCGCCTACACAATAGACGTCTTCACATCTGTGCAAGAAAGGTATAAAATACCGACAATATGAAAGTTAAGACACATGTGCAACATCTGGATATCTTTATTGTAGACGTTTCGCCATCCAGTGGCTTTATCAATACAGATTCTAGGACATAATTGGAAGACAGTAGAACTATATACAAAAGATGAGGTAATCAGTCCCTCAGCCTTGGAGTTAGTGTTCACAGCATCGTGGTGGAGGAGAATCTGGAGCAAAGGCAAGAAGACTGGGGAATCCCGCCTACCAGTGACTATGCCCTCGTCTGCTACACGTCCTTATCCACTGACGCCTATATAACCGCCAGTCTTCTTGCCTTTGCTCCAGATTCTCCTCCACCACGATACTGTGAACGTAACTCCAAGGCTGAGGACGGGTTACCTCATCTTTTGTATACAGTTCTACGTCTTCCAATTATGTCCTAAATCGTATTGATAAAAACCATTTGATTAGCCACTGGATGGCGAAACGTCTACAATAAAGTTTCCAGATGTTGCACCATGTGTGTCTTAACTTTCGTCTTCACATCTCTACTGCCCCTTCCTACTTTTCTGTACTCGACTGTAGAAGCGTATTGCGTACGCGAAACGTTTCTGAAAAAGTTGCCTATGTTGCCCATGTTCTTACCACTCTGAGTTGGTTATGTTGACCACTTCAGGGGCAAGACAGCTGC
This sequence comes from Cherax quadricarinatus, assembly GCF_026875155.1. Classification (NCBI taxonomy): domain Eukaryota; kingdom Metazoa; phylum Arthropoda; class Malacostraca; order Decapoda; family Parastacidae; genus Cherax; species Cherax quadricarinatus. The sequence continues at coordinate 32,724,561 of NC_069425.1, forward strand.
TGAGTGAATGATGGTGAAGGTGTTTCATTGTTTTGGTTCACCTTACCATGGCGCTAGACGACTGTTAAAAAATATATTCACCAGTTTTGAAGACAGACGTCAGGCCTATTTACGTCAGATTTTTAAGTATAATTGGTGAAATATTAAATTATTAAATCACGTGAGATTTTAGCCCTGCAGCCACCGAACACAGCCTGTTACACGCGCACGCACACACGCAGACCAGCATGCAAATGAGCACGCACACACACACACAGCAAATGCGCAAGCACGCAAGTATTATGCTTCCCACATTCCCCTAGTCTATCACAGGTCGCAGTTCCCTCTTAGTAGTCCTCACCTCTCCCTACCTCCAGCCCATCACCACTCTGCCAGTCCACCGGTCACTACCAGCCCACCACCACCACACCTCTGCCAGTCCCACCAGTACCTTCAGCTCATCACCCTCTACCAGTCCCACCAGTACCACAAGCCACCACCACCCCTCTGGCAGTCCACAGTACCACCAGCACCACCACCATCTCTGCCAGTTCTACAGTACAACCAAGCCCACCCCACCACCACCTCAGCAGTCCCACCAGTACCTCCAGCCCATCACAACCTCTGCCAGTCCACCAGTACCATTCAGCCACCACACCACCTTCTGCCAGTCCCACCAAGTACCACCTGAGCCCTCCACCACTCACCCTTCTGCCAGTCCCACAAGCCCACCACCACACCTCTGCCAGTCCCAACCAGTACCTCCAGCCACCCCACCTTGCCAGTCCCACCAGTACACCCAGCCCACCACCACCACCTCATGACCAGTCCCACCAGCCCACCACCACCACCTTGCCAGTCCCACCAGTACCACCTGCCCACCACCACCACTCTGCCAGTCCCACAGTACTCCAGCCCACCACCACCTCTGCCAGTCCCACCAGTACCACAGCCCACACCACACCTCTGCAGTCCACAGTACCTCCAGCCCACCACCACCTCTGCAGTCCCACAGTCCACCAGCCCACCTCCACCACCTCTGCCAATCCCACCAGCCCACCCACCACAACCTCTGCCAGTCCCACCAGTACCACCAGCCCACCACACCACCTCTGCCAGTCCCCCAAGCCCACCACCACACCTCTGCCGTCCACCAGCCCACCACACCACCACCTCTGCCAGTTCCACCAGTACCTCCAGCCCACCCCACTCTGCCGTTCCCACCAGTACCACCAGCCCACCACCACTCCTCTGCCCGTTCCACCAGTACCTCCAGCCCACCCACCACCTCTGCCAGTCCCCACCAGTAACCACAGCCCACCACCACCACCTCTGCCAGTCCCACCAGTACCTCCAGCCCACCACCACCTCTGCCAGTCCCACCAGTACCACCAGCCTACCACCACCACCTCTGCCAGTCCCACCACCACCTCTGCCAGTCCCACCAGTACCACCAGCCTACCACCACCACCTCTGCCAGTCCCACCAGTACACCAGCCCACCACCACCACCACCACCTCTGCCAGTCCCACCAGTACCTCCAGCCCACCACCACCTCTGCCAGTCCCACCAGTACCTCCAGCCCATCACCACCTCTACCAGTCCCACCAGTACCTCCAGCCCACCACCACCTCTGCCACTCCCACCAGTACCTCCAGCCCACCACCACCACCACCACCACCACCACCACCCACCATCACCACCACCACCACCACCATCATCACCACCACCACCGCCACCACCACCACCACCACCACCACCACCACCACCACCACCACCACCCCACCACCACCCCCACCACCACACCACCACCATCACCACCATCACCACCACCACCACACCAAACCCCCCCACCACCCCCAAACCACCAACCACCACCACCCCACCCCCACCACCGCCACCACCGCCACCACACCGCCACCACCACCACCACACCACCACCACCACCCACCACATCACCCACCACCACCGCCACCACCACCACCACACCAACCACCACCACCATCCCACCCACCACCACCACCCACCACCACCACACCACCACCACCCCCAAACCCACCATCACCACCACTCACCACCACCACCACACCACCCCCAAACCACCACCACCCCCAACCACCACCACCACCACACCCCCACACCACCACCACCACCGCCACCACCGCCCCCACAACCGCCACCACCCACACCATCACCACCACCACCACCACCCCCATCCACCACCACACCCCACCACCCCCACCACCACCACCCACCCCCACCACCACCACCACCAACCACCACCACCACACACCACCACCACCGCCACCACCGCCACCACCCCACCACCACCACCCCCCACCAACACCACCACCCCCACCAACCACCACCACCACCACACACCACCACCACCACCACCACCAACCCCCCACCACCGCCACCACCGCCCCACAACCGCCACCACCACCACCCCATCCCCAACCCCCACCACCAATCATCACACCACCACCGCCACCCCCACACCACCACCACCACCACCGCACCGCCACACCACCCCCAAACCACCCACCACCACCACCACCACCACGAGTCGATCGTACGCCGTTTGGAAACAATTTAATCCTAATTTCTAAGAAGGATAAGACATATGAAGCTCTGAATTACCGATCGGTTCCCCTGACAAGCAAACTTTCCCAGATATTAAAGAGAATAACGAAAAATGGGGTTGCCTACGACAAACAAAGAGAAGAGAAAGATAAGAGAAGGATGGGTAGACTGCATACTACTATATAAAACGAAAGCCTTTGACACAGTACCTCACAAAAGACTGCTTCAAAAGCTGAATATTTAAGCTCAGGTATCTAGCAGAGTGCTCGCATCTGTAACAGAATAGATTAAAAAAGAATTTACTCATGGTAAAATGCAAAATATCTGGACTGGCAATTATGACTGGTAGAGTCAGCCAGGGACAGAATTAGTCATATATAAACGAAGTGATAACCAGGAGATTAATGCATATTACTGATTTTAAGATGATATGAATCAGAAAACCTACGAGATCAGTGGGGGCAAGTCTATACTGAAGGTCGACGTCAAGATAACGTAATTAGGTCGTGAAGTAGGGTCAGAGGAACAGAGACATCATATCATGAGTGAGAGAAGCAGCTGGTGAACTGTGATGGAGAAAGGATCATGGAAGTGGACACCGTGTTTAACATGTCACCTGAAGCAGACGAATGTAGAATACGGTCTGTAATAATTGTTTGTTAATACAAATATTCACGGCTTCTGTTCACACACGCACACACGCACACACAAACACATACACACACACACAAACACAGACACGCACACACACACACAGACACGCACCCCACACACACCACACACACACACACACACACCCCACACACACACACACACAAACACACACCCCACACACAGACACGCACACACACACACACACACATACACACACACACACACACACACACACACACAACACACACACACACACAAACATTTACACAAAACACACACAAACACGACACCCCACACACACAAACACACACACACACAAAACCCAAAACACGCACACACCACACACACACACACACAAACACAACACCCACACACACAAAACAACAAAACACAACCCCACACCACACATAAACACGCACGAAAGCACGAAAACCCCCACAAAACACACACACAAACACACACACCCCCCAACCAAACACACACACGCACACGACACGCACACACAAAAACCACAAAACACACACACACACAAACACATGCAGCACACACACACACACACCCCAAAACACACACACACACACAATAAAACCCACACACACCACGGACCGAACACACACCCCCCAAAACACACCCGCACGCACACACAAACACTACACTTTCCCACACACAGACACGAAAACCCCACACAAAACACAAAACCACACACACACACACACACACACACACCCCACACATCCTCAACACACACACACCCCACACACACACACCACACACACACCACACCCCACAAACACACAACACCCCAACACACACACAAAACCCCACACGTAAAGCAGTATCCCCAAAATAGTGCCCCCGGGGATTTAGCGTTTTAGTGGTTGTCCAAAAGATATTTTTAGGGGTTTCATCGTCCCCTAAAGTAAGTAAATCGTGAAAAATTAAAAGAGTGTAATGCTTTCTAGAGTGCGAAAAAAGTGTTTGGGGTTCAAAAAATTTTAAAATTTTAAAATTTTAAAGGGAAATTGAGTAAAAGGGGGGGGTACGTAGTTTGTTCGGCTATGGCCGCAGTGTTAAACCAAAATATCCAAACATTTAAAAGGGGTTAAACGGTGTGATCGGGAAATTTTAAAACAAATTCATATGTTGGTTGTTTTTCCCAGCAGTGTAGTGTTTAAGGTCATAAAAGAGTGATTAAGAAAATTCAAAAAGAAAAGAAAAAATTAGTAAATTCCCCAGCTGTTGGTGTTGTGAATGTAGCTAACATCATCAGACTTGTTATGACCATAATACTGTACAAAAAGAAAAAAGGGGAAATCCCAAAGTCTTAAAAGAAAAGAAAATAAAATTAAATGCATGAAAAATTTTCCCTGAAGGGGGTTACAAATTGAAGGAGTTGATATCAGCCGCCCAGCAGGAACCCATTGTTGTGCAGAGCATCATTGCCTTTTTTGGGGTTTAATTTTTGGTTAGTGTCAAAAGTCTCAGGGGCCCTGCCTTGGGTTGTTTGCTAACCATCTCTCTCTCCTATTTCATCCCGGAGTTAGATAGTGGTTAGAAAAATTTATCAATATTCGCCGGGTAAATTTCCAAAAGGTTGGGGTACCCTTTGGGGAAACCCCCCCCCCCGTTTTTCTGAGGGACAAGCAAAGTAAAAAATTTCGCACTTTAAAAAAACCGTGGGCCCCCGAAATTTTTGGGTTATAATAAACGGTTTATATTAATTTGGGAAATTTGGGAGTGAGAAAAAATAACCCTTTAAAATCTTCAAAAAAAAAGTAGCCTAGTGTCCCGGGATTGGGCTGGGAGAGTCCCGGTTTGAAACAACAAAAATTTAAAAAAATAGTGTTAACGTAACCCCCCCCCTTTTTTTTCCAAAGAAGAAAAGTTTAGTAAACCACACACACAAAAACACAAGTGTAGCAATTAATATTATAGAATATATTAGTGCAAGTAAAAAGGAATTGTTTGGGAAAAATTTTTTTATAATCTTCAAAAAAAGTAGGAAAACCCTTTGTGTGCGCACGCACCCCCACACCCACACACACCCCACCACACCCCCCAACACACCCACACACCCCCACACAAAACCCACCCCACACCCCCCCACACCCAAAAAACCCCCCAACCCCCACACTTCCAAAACACACCCAACCCCACCACCCACACACCCCCAAACACACCCAACACCCACACCACCACACCCCCCCCACCCCCTCCCCCACACCCCCCACACCCCCCAACACACCCACCCACACCCCCCCAACACACTCCCACACACCCACACACACCCACCCCACCCACCCCAAACCCCACCCACCCACCACACCCACACCCCCCCACCCACACACCCACCCACCCCCCACACCCACCCACACACCCCCCCACCCACACCCCCACCCACACCCCCCCAAACACACCCAACCCAAAACCCCAAACCCACACACCCCACCAAACACCACACACACCCACACACCCCCACACCCCCCACACCCCCCCCCCAAAACACCCAACCCACAACCCCCCCACACACCCCCCCCAAAACCACCCCCCACACCCAAACCCCACACCCCCCCACAAAACTAACACTCCCCCCCCCCCCCACCCCCCCCCCCCCCCCCAACACAGGCAACACAACCACACCCCCACACACACACACATTGCCAAAATCACACATACACCCCCCCCCCCTCCCCCACCGACATTCACCCCTTCACCTGATCCCTCCCCCCCCCTTTTTTCACCCTCCCCCCCCCCACCTCCCTTTCCCACTCACCCCCCTTTCCCACTTGCTTCACTCTCCTTCCCACTCCCCCCCAAATACTCTCCCTTTATAGCCACATTTCCCCCTTCTACCTCCCCCCCCCCCTCTGAATATACAATTTAACCTAATTCAGAATTCCCTAGGTTTCCCCACTCTGAGGCAATCGGGAAAAAAAAAAAATGGGTTCCCAGAGAGCAACAAAAAAAAACCCAAAAGGGACGGGGAGGAGGGAAACTGCAAAGGAAGATTGGGCGGGCGAGCTAAAAAAAGGGGAAAAAGAATGGGAAAAAAAACTAAAGAATTTTGCTGAGAAGGGAAAGGGAGGGGATAGACAGGGAAAAGGGAAACAAAAGTGGGGGGGTTGAAAGTAAAAGCAGAAGAGGCCAGGATACAGAGCTTAAAAGGGGGAAACTGGAAAATCTGAAACGGGCCTAAAGAAAAAAGAACATTTTGGGATTGCCCAAAAAGGAGACCGTACCTAAGCCGAAAAAAAGGGGGACTGTAGGGACAGAAGGAGCAAATCTGCAGGGTAGAAGCTCTATAAAGGGGGAAGTTGGAGTAAATAAAAGAGCTAAGTTAAAAGGTGGGGGGCCCCTAAAAGCCACAACAGACCCCGGGAAAAGCGAGAAGGGAAAATGACGGGGCCACTGGGGCCCAATGTACGTAGTTTGTGAAACTGAAAAAGGGAAAAGCTGCAATGGAGGAAAGAAAATTTGGGAAAGGGGGATACACAGGGTAGCAGTGGGAAAATGAAAGGGTGGGGTCAGTTTTTGTGTATGGGCTACGGGAAAGTTAAAGGGGGGAAACATATAAAGCAAGAAAAAAGGGGGAAAAAAAAAGCAATTAAAAGCATCAGGGAAAGTAATGGGAGAAAAACAAATTGACCCAGCGGGAAAAATTTTCGGGAATAGGGGGGTTTGTAAAAAAAAAAAACCCGGCCAGTGAAAGTGACCTTCAAGGGCCCGGGAAACGACTCGGAACAGGGTTAAATGTGGGAAAAAAAGCACGATTAAGGGACATGCCGGGGGGAACTTGGAAGGTGTATCTCGACCCCGGGCCAAAAAACAAAGACGAAAAAGGGGGAAACTGAGGGGGGAGATGTTAACAAAGGAGGGAAAAGGGAAAAAGGGGGGATGGAGAAGGAAAGACAGGGGATCCCCGAAACAGGAAGAAGTTTAAATACAACCTCCCTAAAAGCTTCCTATAGAAAACCCCCCCAACCAGGTCAACCCCAAATGCAGCCCAAAAACTCTAAACCAAACACCCCTGGTTTATATCCCTTTCCCCCCCCAATACATTACAAAATCCACCCCCACGCAAAACCCCCCATAGTTCCCTTTTTTAGGGCTCCCCCCTTCCCCAACCCCAATCCCTCCCCGGCCACAGTCTAAGAAAAGAAAATTTTAAGGGTAATGGTTTAAAAATGCAGATTTGGGAAAAAACAAATAAGTATGGGGGGTGGCAAAGAAAGAATTAAGGAGGGCATCCCCAGACATATAGCCTTTACAGAAACATTAAATCACCAGAATATTAACAGTTTTTAATCTTTTACCCCCGGGTAAACAAATCCTCAGGAAAAACAGAGGGGGGGAGAGGGGGGGGAGGGGTTTCAGGGTCATTAAAGCCAGTGGGGTTTTTAGGGAAAAAAAAAGGAATGGATGGCCGGGGGGTTTAAAGGGAAATATTGTAGGAACAATCCATCTGAGGGACATAAGGTGATAATTTTCCCGTAATGTAAAAACCCCCCACAGAAATGCAGGAGAACCAAAAGAAGAATACGATGAGAGCAACGAGCCCTGGTCGCAAAACAGCGAGGTGGCCAGGAAAGGGACAAGTGGGGGGGAGCAAAGTTATGTTATGGGTGATTTCAATCACAAAGGGGATTGATGGGAAAAAAATGGAGCCCCATGGGGGGGTTCCCAACATGGAGAGCCAAGATGTGGATGTAGTAAAGGAAAAAACCCCATGCATTAACATGTTAAAAAGACACTACCCCGAGAGAGAGGAGGAAAAATGAACCAGCAAGACTGGACCTTGTATTTTACCCTTGGTAAATTTAGACATCGAGGATTCTTTTATGAAAAAGGGCCCCGGGGGCTGTGATCATGGGTTTTTGTGCTTTGACTCCCTAGTTGAGCTCCAAGGGAGGGGGAGTTTGCGGAATAGGGTGGGAAAAAAACCAAAATACAAAAGGGGGAAAAATACTAAAGGGTTTAGGAAAATTCCTTCAAAAAATTTCAGTGGGAGAGGGAAACTGACAGGGAAAAACCAAATACAGGAAATGATGGACTTTTTTTTTTTGTTTTTGGGAAAAAAAATGCCAAAGGGGGCAGAGGGAGGGTTTTTTCCCAAGGGAAACAGAAATAAAAGGGAAGAACAGAACGAGTCCTTTTGGGTTTAACCCCAAAAGGGGTAGGGAGGGGAAAAACTTTGGTTTTACTAGAGAATGGAAAAAGGTACCGAAGACAGAGAACTTTAGGAAAAAAAAGAGTTTTGCCCAAGAGCCAGAAATGAATATGCACAAAATAAGAAGGGGGGCTCAGCGGGCAATTGAAAATGGGCTTTGAAACGAAAGTCAAGGCTGACCCGAAGCTGTTTTTTACAGCCCCCTCAGGGGGAAAAAAACAGTTTAAGGACCGGGGAATAGACTGAGGAAGGGTTTTATGGGGGGAAATTAAAAAAAGACCCAGAGGTTTGTAAAGGGGTCAACACGAGATTTAAAAAAGTAAATTTTCAGTGGAAAAAAAATTGGACTCCAGGGGAAAACAGAACAGGGGGGGGTACACCAGGGAAATGCTGGGATTTTGGGGTACAAAATAACCAAGGAGGAAATGAAGAAGTGCTATGCGAACTTTACACCTCAAAGGCGGTGGGGACCAGACAAAAATCTTCCGTGGGTCCCCTTAAAAAGGGAGCAGGATATTTTGTGTGCCCTTAACAAGTCTTCAACACATCATTTGAAACCCGGGGCAATCCCGGGGTATGGAAGAGGGGAAATGTGTCCCCAAATTTTTTAAAAAGGGAGACCGAATGAGGCCCCTAAACTACAAAACCTGTATCACTACGTGTATAGTATGCAAAGGGTCTTTGGAAAAAGATCATGAGGAGGGAGTGGTGGAGCCCCCTGGAAAGAACATGTGTATAAAAGGGCAACCGCATGGTTTTAGGGAAGGAAAACCTTGTCCCCAAAAACCCACTAGGTTTTATGAAAGGTGACAGAAGTAAGACAAGAGAGAGGGGGTGGATAGACTTCATTTTTTTGGACTGCAAAAGGCCTTCGACACAGTTCCTCACAAGAGGTTACTGAAAAAACTAGAAGATCAAAGGGACACATAACAGGGAAAAGGCCCCTTCAATGGATCAGAGAATACCCGAAAGGGGGGGGAACAACGAGTCATGGTTTCGTGCGAAGGTGTTTTGAGTGGGGGGCTTGTGACAAGCGGGGTTCCAAAAAGGGGCGTCCTAGGCCTGTGCTGTTCTTGGTTTATGTGAACGAAAATTAAAGGAAAGGGTTGACTCAGAAAATGTCCCTTTTTTTGCCCGGGTTGGGTGTGAAGGAATGAGAAGAATCAAATCGGAAGGGATAAAGGGGGATACAAAAGACCCGGAAGGCTACAAGCCTGGTCCAGAAACTGGCTCCTTGAGGGGGTTTTAAACCCGGCCCAAAAGGGAAAGTCTTTAAGAAATTTGGGGGAAGGGGAAAGAAGACTGCAGAACAATTAGTTTAGATGGCCAAAGACTGCAAACCTCACTCAAGGAAAAAAATCTGGGGGGGAGTATAACAAACCCGGGGAAAATCTCCCGAGGCGCCAAATAAATCAGAAAATGCTGCCCGAAAACGGGGCCTGGCCCAAAACCCAAGGTTTGCGTTCCGATTCCTCAATAAGGAGTCGTTCCCAAAAACACTGTTTTACCAAATTTTCGTCAGGGGCCCCTATGGGTATTTTTTCAGCAAAACCCGTTTTTTGGAAACCACAAACCCAGTCAAGCACCCTTCCCAAAAAAAATTAAGGAAAAATGCCAAAAGGGTTTTCCAACAAGGAAAAGTCCCCCGAGCTAGGGGATTGTGTTCGAAGAAAGGTTGAGGGAAAAACGGCCTGACGCACTGGAGGCCAGGAGGGTCAGGGGAGACATGATAACGACATATAAAATACAGCGCAGAATGGACACGGTGGACAAAGACAGGATGTTCCAGAGATGTGACACATTTCACAAGAGGTCACAATTGGAAGTTGAAGACTCAGATGAATCAAAGGGGTGTTTGGAAGTATTTCTTCAGTCATAGAGTAGTCAAGTGTGGAATAGTCTAGAAAGTGAAGTAGTGGAGGCGGGAACCATACATAGTTTTAAGGCGAGGTATGATAAAGCTCATGGAGCAGGGAGAGGAGGAACCCAGTAGCAATCAGTGAAGAGGCGGGGGCCCGGAGCTATGGGCTCGACCCTGCAACCACAAATGGTGAGTACAAATAGGTGAGTGTACACACACACACACACGCACGCACGCACGCACGCACCCCACACACCACACACACACACACCACACACACACACACACAAACACACACAACACACACGCACACGCACACGCACACACACCCCAACACACACACACACACACACACACACACACAAAACACATGCACACACACACACACACACCCCACACACACACACACACACACACACACAACACACACACACAAACACACCCCACATACACGCCACGCACACCCACACACACCACACCACACCCCAAAACCCCACACACACACACCCCACACATACACACACACACACACACACACATACGTCACTAAGGTAGCTTAAATGAAGTGTTAAGAACTGAGATTAGAACTGGTCCTTTGGAGGTTTGAATCAGTAAATGACTTTTACCCTTCCGTCTCCCTCTTTAAGAATGTATTTTGCGTGGCCAGACCTCTGTGAAATGTCACCAGGTCGTCTCCAGTCAGACATTTCATAAGAGTGCAATGGGGCATAATCACATTGAGCCGGTGAAGAGAGAATAGGTCTTATATAACAAGGGCAAAAGGGCGAGATCATTGGATCACAATAGGACAAACTCTCAATGAAAGAGGGTATGAATAGTGGGTCTTATGTTACAAGGAAATAAGGGGGAGAACAGCAAGACGAGGAAAATATTAAATGATGCTCAGTCGAGTGGAGGAATACTATGGAGTAAATACTAAGGTAATATATTATTGTTATGTTCTGTTTATTGTGAGACAGTAGTAGTGTTTATTGTGAGACAGTAGTAGTGTTTATTGTGAGACAGTAGTGTTTATTGTGAGACAGTAGTAGTGTTTATTGTGAGACAGTAGTGTTTATTGTGAGACAGTAGTAGTGTTTATTGTGAGACAGTAGTGTTTATTGTGAGACAGTAGTAGTGTTTATTGTGAGACAGTAGTAGTGTTTATTGTGAGACAGTAGTAGTGTTTTTTTGTGAGACAGTAGTAGTGTTTAAATTTTGAGACAGTAGTAGTGTTTATTGTGAGACAGTAGTAGTGTTTATTGTGAGACAGTAGTAGTGTTTATTGTGAGACAGTAGTAGTGTTTATTGTGAGACAGTAGTAGTGTTTTATTGGGAGACAGTAGTAGTGTTTTTTTGTGGTGACAGTAGTGTTTATTGTGAGACAGTAGTAGTGTTTATTGTGAGACAGTAGTAGTGTTTATTGTGAGACAGTAGTAGTGTTTATTGTGAGACAGTGTGTGTTTATTGTGAGGACAGTAGTGTTTATTGTGAGGGCAGTAGAAATGTTTATTGTGAGACAGTAGTAGTTTTTTATTGTGAACAGTAGAAGTGTTTTTTTGTGAGGCAGTAGTAGTGTTTATTGTGAGACAGTATAGTATGTTTATTTTGAGACAGTAGAAGTGTTTATTGTGAGACGTAGTAGTGTTTATTGTGGGGACAGTAGTAGTGTTTATTGTGAGACAGTTTGTAGTGTTTATTGTGAGACAGTAGTAGTGTTTATTGTGAGACAGTGTGTTTATTGTGAGACAGTAGTAGTGTTTATTGTGAGACAGTAGTAGTGTTTATTGTGAGACAGTAGTAAATGTTTATTGTGAGACAGTAGTAGTGTTTATTGTGAGGGCAGTAGTGTGTTTATTGTGAGACAGTAGTAGTGTTTTTGTGAGAGAGTAGTGTTTATTGTAGACAGTAGAAGTGTTTATTGTGAGACAGTTGTAGTGTTTATTGTGAGACGTAGTAGTGTTATTGTGAGGACAGTAGTAGTGTTTATTGTGAGACAGTAGTAGTGTTTATTGTGAGACAGTTTGTAGTGTTTATTGTGAGACAGTAGTAGTGTTTATTTTTGAACAGTTTGTGTTTATTGTGAGACAGTAGAAGTGTTTATTGTGAGACAGTAGTAGTGTTTATTGTGAGACAGTTTGTAGTGTTTATTGTCAGACAGTAGTGTGTTTATTGTGAGACAGTTTGAAGTGTTTATTGTCAGACAGTAGTGTTTATTGTGAGACAGTAGTAGTGTTTATTGTGAGACAGTAGTAGTGTTTATTGTGAGCAGTAGTAGTGTTTATTGTGAGACAGTTAGAAGTGTTTATTGTGAGACAGTAGTAGTGTTTATTTTGAGACAGTATAGTGTTTATTGTGAGACAGTAGAAGTGTTTATTGTCAGACAGTAGTAGTGTTTATTGTGAGGGCAGTAGTAGTGTTTATTGTTGAGACAGTGTAGTGTTTATTGTTGAGACAGTAGTAGTGTTTTTTTGTGAGACAGTAGTAGTGTTTATTGTCAGACAGTAGTAGTGTTTATTGTGAGACAGTTTGAAGTGTTTATTGTCAGACAGTGTGTGTTTATTGTGAGACAGTAGTAGTGTTTATTGTCAGACAGTAGTAGTGTTTATTGTGAGACAGTAGTAGTGTTTATTGTCAGACAGTAGTATTTTTTATTGTGAGACAGTAGAAGTGTTTATTGTCAGACAGTAGTAGTGTTTATTGTGAGACAAATAGTGTTTATTGTGAGACCCGTAGTAGTGTTTATTGGGACAGTAGTAGTGTTTATTTTGAGACAGTAGTAGTTTTTATTGTGAGACAGTAGTTGTGTTTATTGTGATACAGTAGTAGTGTTTTTTGTGAGACAGTAGTAGTGTTTTTTGTGAGGACAGTAGAAGTGTTTATTGTCAGACAGTAGTAGTGTTTATTGTGAGACAGTAGTAGTGTTTATTGTGAGAACAGTAGAAGTGTTTATGTCAGACAGTAGTAGTGTTTTTTTGTGAGACAGTAGTAGTGTTTATTGTGATACAGTAGTAGTGTTTATTGTGAGACAGTAGAAGTGTTTATTGTCAGACAGTAGTAGTGTTTATTGTGAGACAGTAGAAGTGTTTATTGTGAGACAGTAGAAGTGTTTATTGTGAGACAGTAGTAGTGTTTATTGTGAGACAGTAGTAGTGTTTATTGTGAGACAGTAGTAGTGTTTATTGTGAGACAGTGGTAGTGTTTATTGTGAGACAGTAGTAGTGTTTATTGTGAGACAGTGGTAGTGTTTATTGTGAGGCAGTAGTAGTGTTTATTGTGAGACAGTAGTAGTGTTTATTGTGAAACAGTAGTAGTGTTTATTGTAAGACAGTAGTAGTGTTTATTGTGAGACAGTAGTAGTGTTTATTGTGAGACAGTAGTAGTGTTTATTGTGAGACAGTAGTAGTGTTTATTGTAAAACAGTAGCACTGTTTATTGTGAGATAGTAGTAGTGTTTATTGTAAGACAGTAGGACTGTTTATTGTGAGACAGTAGTAGTGTTTATTGTGAGACAGTAGTAGTGTTTATTGTAAGACAGTAATAGAGTTTATTGTAAGACAGTAGCACTGTTTATTGTGAGACAGTAGTAGTGTTTATTGTGAGACAGTAGTAGTGTTTATTGTAAGACAATAGCACTGTTTATTGTGAGACAGTAGTAGTTGTTTTTTTGTGAGACAGTAGTGTGTTTTAATGTGAAATGTTGTTGTTTTTTGTGAGACAGTAGTAGTGTTTATTATGGATTTTAGTTGTTTTATTGTGGACAGTATTTGTGTTTATTGTGAGCGTTTAGTGTTTATTGTGAGACAGTAGTAGTGTTTATTGTGAGACAGTAGTAGTGTTTATTGTGAGACAGTAGTAGTGTTTATTGTGAGAAAGTAGTAGTGTTTATTGTGAGACAGTAGTAGTGTTTATTGTGAGGCAGTAATAGTGTTTATTGTTAGACAGTGGTAGTGTTTATTGTGAGACAATAGCACTGTTTATTGTGAGAGAGTATAGTGTTTATTGTGGAAGTAGTAGTGTTTATTGTGAGACAGTAGACTGTTTATTGTGAGACAGTAGTAGTGTTTATTGTGAGACAGTAGTAGTGTTTATTGTGAGAGAGTAGCACTGTTTATTGTGAGATAGTAGTAGTGTTTATTGTGAGACAGTGGTAGTGTTTATTATGAGACAGTAGTAGTGTTTGTTATGAGACAGTAGTAGTGTTTATTGTGAGACAGTAGCACTGTTTATTGTGGGACAGTAGTAGTGTTTATTGTGAGACAGTAGTAGTGTTTATTGTGAGAGAGTAGCACTGTTTATTGTGAGATGTAGTAGTGTTTATTGTGAGACAGTAGTAGTGTTTATTGTGAGACTGTAGCACTGTTTATTGTGAGACAGTAGTAGTGTTTATTGTGAGACAGTAGTAGTATTTATTGTGAGACAGTAGTAGTGTTCATTTTGAGACAGTAGCACTGTTTATTGTGAGACAGTAGTTGTGTTTATTTTGAGACAGTAGCACTGTTTATTGTGAGACAGTAGTAGTGTTTATTGTGAGACAGTAGTAGTGTTTATTGTGAGACTGTAGCACTGTTTATTGTGAGACAGTAGTAGTGTTTATTGTGAGACAGTAGTAGTATTTATGAGACAGTAGTATGTTATTTGAGGCTGAGCATGTTTATTGTGAGGAAGTAGTTGTGTTTATTTGAGACAGTAGCACTGTTTATTGTGAGACAGTAGTAGTGTTTATTGTGAGACAGTAGTAGTGTTTATTGTGAGACAGTAATGGTGTTTATTGTGAGACAGTAGTAGTTTTTATTTTGAGACAGTAGTGTGTTTATTTTGAGGGCAGTAGCACTGTTTATTGTGAGACGTAGTGTGTTTATTGTGAGACGTAGTAGTGTTTTTTGTGAGACAGTATGTGTTTATTTGAGACAGTAGTAGTTTTATTGTTTAGGGACAGTAGCACTGTTTATTGTGGACAGTAGTAGTTTTTTATTGTGAGACGTAGATGTTTATTGTGAGGGCAGTGTAGTGTTTTATTTTAGGAGACGTAGTAGTGTTTATTGTGAGACAGTAGTTGTGTTTATTTGTGAGACAGTAGTAGTGTTTATTTTGAGACGTAGATGTTTATTGTGAGACAGTAGTAGTGTTTATTGTGAGACGTAGTAGTGTTTATTTTGAGGAGCCAGTAAAATTTTTTATTGTGAGACTGTAGTAGTGTTTATTTTGAGACAGTAGCACTGTTTTTTTGTGAGCAGTAGTAGTGTTTATTTTGAGACAGTAAGGTGTGTTTATTTTGAGACAGTAGTAAATTTTTATTGTGGGGACAGTAATGGGGGTTTATTGTGAGACAGTAGTAGTTTTATTGTGAGACAGGTAGTGTTTATTGTGAGGGCGGAGATGTTTATTGTGAGACAGTAGTAGTGTTTATTGTGAGACTGGAGCACTGTTTATTGTGAGACAGTAGTAGTGTTTATTGTGAGACTGTAGCACTGTTTATTGTGAGACAGTAGTAGTGTTTATTGTGAGACAGTAATGGTGTTTATTGTGAGACAGTAGTAGTTTTTATTGTGAGGCGGTAATAGTGTTTATTGTGAGACAGTAGCAGTGTTGTGTCACGACACTTGCTAGTATGTGTAGTGAGCTACCAATCCCTGACGTGATGGGCCTGAGGCGGACTTTGGTCTTATGTGTCCATAAAGACACCTAGGTGTTACACATGTGTCTTATTCATCAACTAGTATGTGTCATATATTTTCTGTATAACTATGCTTCTCAGACAAAGCAACCTCATACAGTCTTGGTAAAGAGAATATCTTGATTTGTTTCTTTAAGACACTTCGTAACTAACAGACCTTCCAACATTATTACTACTATTATTATTACTACTACAATTACTGCTGCTACGATTATTACTACTACTATTACTAATACTACTACTATTACTACTTCTATTACTACTGCTATTACTGCTACCACTACTATTATTATTAATACTACTCCTGATAATAGGACTATTACTACTCCTGGTAATAATAGGGCTACTACTACTACTACTACTACTCTTACTACCACTACTATTGCTACAACAACAACAACTAAGAAAAATAATAATAATAATAATAATAATAATAATAATATAATAATAATAATATTAAATAATATTAATAATAATAATAATAATAATAATAATAATAATAATAATATTAATAATAATAATAATAATAATAATAATAATAATAATAATAATAATAATAATAATAATAATAATCAAACTATTTAATCTCACCGTCCTTCCAGCTGTCTGGGTCTCTGGTGAGCGAAACGTTTCTAAAATACAGATGTCCTGAAGCTGCACCTGTCTTATTCATCGTCTCTTATGTGTTATACACCTTTTATCCAAACATGATTTATGTTACTCTCAAGAACACGCCTTCATGTTGAGGTTAAGCTGTTACCAAGAGTCTTCGCAAACTCTTTACGTCTCATCTCTCCCCTTCATTCCTTTTTTTTTTTCCTCTACCTCTCCTCTACCTCCTACTGCCCCCTCACAGACTGTTCATCAGTGGAGGTCTTGGAAAAAAAACTAAAATGTGGGGACCGGAAAAACTATAATGGACAAAACTGAAACACAGTCCATGGTCAAGCAGTGTTTTGCTAAAGCAAAACTAATGGACTTGATGATATCATCATAATGAAGTCATCATCATCATCATCATCATCATCATCATCATCATCGGCATCATCATCATCGGCATCATCATCATCATCATCATCATCATCATCATCATCATCATCGGCATCATCATCATCATCATCATCATCATCATCATCATCATCATCATCGGCATCATCATCATCGGCATCATCATCATCATCATCATCATCATCATCATCATCATCATGCATCATCATCCATCATCATCATCATCATCATCATCATCGGCATCATCATCATCATCATCATCATCATCATCATCATCATCATCATCGGCATCATCATTACTATTATCAGGGTTATAATAATGAAAATATGTATCCAGTTAAACATATTCCTTGCATCATTTCGTCAATAGAGGCCGGCCAACCTGTTGTGTGGTTACTTGCTGCCAGCAACCAGACCCGCAACGAAGCCGCGAGTGTCATTACCTGGAGTTTACCTGGAGAGAGTTCCGGGGGTCAACGCCCCCGCGGCCCGGTCTGTGACCAGGCCTCCTTAGGTCAGTGTCCCAGGATGCGACCCACACCAGTCGACTAACACCCAGGTACCCATTTTACTGATGGGGAACATAGACAACAGGTGGAAAGAAACACGTCCAATGTTTCTACTCTGGCTGGGAATCGAACCCAGGCCCTCGCCGTGTGAAGCGAGAGCGTTAACCACCAGGCCACCAGAGCCTGCACTGTGTAGATTATTCTACTAATTCAGAGGCAGCTTACCACGAGAGCGAATAAACTTTTATCTGGACTTTCTCCCCCGGGTGTCTTAATCCGATAACACTTCAAGGCACTTGTTTATGCACTTCTCTTACGACGGAATAAGACGTTCAGCTCAGGCACCAGTTGATAAATCTTTCCTGCAGTGACAGAAACATGCAACCCAGGCACTTACACATACGCCTCACTTACTGTCACAAACACATGCAAACATGTGCATAAAATTCGCAGATCAAAGTGAATACTGAGCGTCCACGCATGATGCTTCCACACAACACACGTGACACAATATATTTGGCTGGAAATATTGCGACTCTTTATAATAGCAAACAGCCGCGACTGCAAAAAAAATATTAAATAACACTCAAATCTTATCTTTATCTGGCTTTTTATATATATTTTATGTTATTATTTCACACTTTACACAATGTTACTCGATACACGTACAAATATACTCTTATTGTATAAAATACGTGGATACAGGATATACTCTCATATACATCGTTTTATCCAGCATAAAGAGAAATATACTTTTAGGTATACACAAGTGGCTGAGAACGCCTCATTCAATCTGCTTCAAATTTTTAACATTAGTGTATAATAACTAGAGAAAAGTTCATGCAACTAATGATATATATAGATGTTCTCTCATCATTTTTATGCAGCTAATGCTCCATCATAGTTTTTCTCCACCGCCTCAAATACGTTAATGAGAAAGTTAATAAATTTGCTTGGCAAGAATTTCCTCTTACGAATCCATTGATGCGACTTATTAATTAAATTTTATGCCTCAAATTCTATCCGCTATTATTGATTCTAATACTTTGCCCACTACTGACATCAGGTTGACTGGGCAATAATCTGAGGGTAGCGACCTATCTCCCATTTTATAAATAGATTTGCATTGGCCATCTACACCCATATCAGGTACGATACCCGTTGTAGTGATTTACTGAAATACCTTATTAGCTGTCCATTAATTTCCATCTTGTACTCCATCGAGGCACGGGGAATTATTTTGCATTAATCGATCTACTGTTTAATAACTACGACTGTAATATTATTTAATTTATTTCTCATCTTACACATCCGCAATACGACATTCTATCCACTGTGTTTTCCCGAATCACAAGAAAACAGCGAAAACACTTTATGAATAAAGAGGAAAAAATAAAGTCAAGTTTAATATTGAATCTTATTGCTGAAAATTACAGACACACTCGCGCCAGACACTACTGATGTATAATTGTATTTTATTTATTAATATTTCGCTGTAATGCACTGCGAATATTCATGACACAGTTGAACACGACACCGTTGCCTGCCTAGTCAACGGTTGCTTACTTTTACCAACGGTAGTGTTGGTCTCCCACATCAACGGAATCTGCTGAATTATGCAACTGAAGATTACACCTGAATCTGACACTGTCGATATACGCCTCACGCAAAGGAAATAGACTAGTCATATGAATATGCATATAACATAAAGATATGTACTGGACGTAAGGATATACACAGAACACAGAAATATACATTGGACCAAAAAATATAAACTGAACATAAATATATTCACTATACACAGAAGCATACACCTTACATAAATATATTCACTATACACAGAAATATACACCTTACATAAATATATTCACTATACACAGAAGCATACACCTTACATAAATATATTCACTATACACAGAAATATTCACCACACATAAATATAAGATGGAACAACACAAAACCTGCCACATGATTCCCATTGCTATCCCTACCATCTCTCCTAATGTATTGGCATTTGACGTAAGTAATGTAAGGAAAATAGGAAATAACATTACCACTACAGCAAGAATTTTTAAACCTCATTTTTGTGCCTCGTAACCGAGAGCGATAAAAATTGCAATTGCAGCAAATAGCCTATAAAATGTGATATTACTGTTACTTATTTTGGGGGAGCGAAAGTCATTTCAATGGGACTCAGATTCCGCTGGTCCTGTGTTGAGTACTGCACTACTCTCCTATATTTATATAAATATATAATATATAATATATATATATATATATATATATATATATATATATATATATATATAATATATATATATATACATAGAAGATACACACTGGACATAATATATATCACTGGACAATATACATACATTAGTCAAAAATAAATTTAATCAATAAACAATGTTTACTAGAGAGAGAGAGAGAGAGAGAGAGAGAGAGAGAGGAGAGAGAGAGAGAGAGAGAGAGAGAGAGAGAGAGAGAGAGAGAGAGAGAATAAGACTCGATTTCCTATCTTTCTTTCAATATAACACTTGCCGACTTTTAAAGCTGTCAGGAAAGTTTCATTCTGTCACAATAAATACAAAAAAAAGTCACATTGACTTTACTGATTAACCGCAGGGAAAATCTACGTTATATAATATATGTGTGTGTGTGCGCCATCAACATTTGGAGATTGTCCAAAGTAAAGACTGACTTTATTACTTAAGACTGACTTTATTACTTAAAATAAAAAAAAATATTTCACTTTTAATCTCAGTTGAAGAAACTTCCACTGATATTGTACTTACTAGTTGACGCTTCACCTGTGTAACACTGTGGCAGCACTGTACGCTTCACCTGTGTAACACTGTGGCAGCACTGTACGCTTCACCTGTGTAACACTGTGGCAGCACTGTACGCTTCACCTGTGTAACACTGGGCGCACTGTACGCTTCACCTGTGTAACACTGGGCAATCACTGGGACGCTTTACCTGTGTAACACTGTGGCAGCACTGTACGCTTCACCTGTGTAACACTGTGGCAGCACTGTACGCTTCACCTGTGTAACACTGTGGCAGCACTGTACGCTTCACCTGTGTAACACTGTGGCATCACTGTAAAGCTTCACCTGTGTAACACTGTGGCATCACTGTACGTTCACCCGTGTAACACTGTGGCATCACTGTACCTTCACCTGTGTAACACTGTGGCAGCACTGTACGCTTCACTGTGTAACACTGTGGCAGCACTGTACGCTTCAAACCCGTGTAACACTGTGGCAGCACTGTTTCGCTTCACCTGTGTAACACTGTGGCATCACTGTACGCTTCACCTGTGTAACACTGTGGCAGCACTGTATGCTTCACCTGTGTAACACTGTGGCATCACTGTACGCTTCACCTGTGTAACACTGTGGCAGTCACTGTACGCTTCACCTGTGTAACACGTTGGGGAGCACTGTACGCTTCTCCTGTGTAACACTGTGGCAGCACTGTACGCTTCACCTGTGTAACACTGTGGCAGCACTGTATGCTTCACCTGTGTAACACTGTGGCATCACTTACGCTTCACCCGTGTAACAACCTTTTGGCGCACTGTACGCTTCACCTGTGTAACACGTGGCAGCACTGTACGCTTCACCTGTGTAACACTTGGCACCACTGTACGCTTTACCTGTGTAACACTGTGGCACCACTGTACGCTTCACCTGTGTAACACTGTGGCACCACTGTACGCTTCACCTGTGTAACACTGTGGCACCACTGTACGCTTCACCTGTGTAACACTGTGGCAGCACTGTACGCTTCACCTGTGTAACACGTGGGGACCACTGTACGCTTCACCTGTGTAACACTGTGGCAGCACGTACGCTTCACCTGTGTAACACTGTGGCAGCACTGTACGCTTCACCTGTGTAACATTGTGGCATCACTGTACGCTTTTAAACCCGTGTAACACTGTGGCATCACTGTACGCTTCACCTGTGTAACACTGTGGCAGCACTGTACGCTTCACCTGTGTAACACTGTGGCATCACTGTACGCTTCACCTGTGTAACATTGTGGCATCACTGTACGCTTCACCTGTGTAACACTGTGGCAGCACTGTACGCTTCACCTGTGTAACACTGTGGCAGCACTGTAAGCTTCACCTGTGTAACACTGTGGCATCACTGTACGCTTCACCTGTGTAACACTGTGGCAGCACTGTACGCTTCACCTGTGTAACACTGTGGCAACACTGTACCTTCACCTGTGTAACATTGTGGCATCACTGTACGCTTCACCTGTGTAACACTGTGGCAGCACTGTACGCTTCACCTGTGTAACATTGTGGCATCACTGTACGCTTCACCTGTGTAACACTGTGGCATCACTGTACGCTTCACCTGTGTAACACCCGTGGCATCCTGTACGCTTCACCTGTGTAACACTGTGGCAGCACTGTACGCTTCACCTGTGTAACACTGTGGCATCACTGTACGCTTCACCTGTGTAACATTGTGGCATCACTGTACGCTTCACCTGTGTAACACTGTGGCAGCACTGTACGCTTCACCTGTGTAACACTGTGGCGTCACTGTACGCTTCACCTGTGTAACACTGTGGCAGCACTGTACGCTTCACCTGTGTAACACTGTGGCATCACTGTACGCTTCACCTGTGTAACACTGTGGCAGCACTGTACGCTTCACCTGTGTAACACTGTGGCAGCACTGTACGCTTCACCTGTGTAACATTGTGGCATCACTGTACGCTTCACCTGTGTAACACTGTGGCATCACTGTACGCTTCACCTGTGTAACACTGTGGCGTCACTGTACGCTTCACCTGTGTAACATTGTGGCATCACTGTACGCTTCACCTGTGTAACACTGTGGCGTCACTGTACGCTTCACCTGTGTAACATTGTGGCATCACTGTACTCCCTTTACCTGTGTAACACTGTGGCGTCACTGTACGCTTCACCCGTGTAACACTGTGGGGTCACTGTACGCTTCACCTGTGTAACACTGTGGCATCACTGTACGCTTCACCTGTGTAACACTGTGGCAGCACTGTACGCTTCACCTGTGTAACACTGTGGCAGCACTGTACGCTTCACCTGTGTAACACTGTGGCAGCACTGTACGCTTCACCTGTGTAACATGTGGCGTCACGTAAAGCTTCACCTGTGTAACACTGTGGCGTCACTGTAGCTTCACCCGTGAAAAATTGTGGCGTCACTGTACGCTTCACCTGTGTAAACACTGTGGGATCACTGTAGCTTCACCTGTGTAACACTGTGGCGTCCACTGTACGCTTCACCTGTGTAACACTGTGGGGTCACTGTACGCTTCACCTGTGTAACACTGTGGCATCACTGACGCTTTTACCTGTGTAAAAACTGTGGCAGCACTGTACGCTTCACCTGTGTAACACTGTGGGGAGCACTGTACGCTTCACCTGTGTAACATTGTGGCATCACTGTACGCTTCACCCGTGTAACACTGTGCATCACTGTACCTTCACCCGTGTAACACTGTGGCATCACTGTACGCTTCACCTGTGTAACACTGTGGCAGCACTGTCGCTTCACCTGGGGTTAACACTGTGGCATCACTGTACGCTTCACCTGTGTAACATTGTGGCAGCACTGTACGTTCACCTGTGTAACACTGTGGCAGCACTGTACGCTTCCCCTGTGTAACATTGTGGCATCACTGTAAAGCTTCACCTGTGTAAAAACTGTGGCAGCACTGTACGCTTCACCTGTGTAACACTGTGGCGTCACT
>NC_069425.1:32752763-32782763 GCF_026875155.1 Cherax quadricarinatus
ACAGAAAAGGATTTCCAGGGGGGGGGACATAGAAACCGGGGGTCACAATTAAAAAGCTGAAGCCCAGACGAGTCCGGGGCGTTAAAAGTTTTTCTTCGTCAAGAGTCCCCGGGAAAGTGGAATAGCTAGCAATGAAGTGTGGAGGGAGGGAAACCCCATAGTTGTAAGAAGAGGTAGACAAAGCTCAGGGGAAACAGAGAGAGAGAGGACCAGTAGCATCAGCGAAGGGCGGGGCCCGGGGCTGAGTCCGACCCCCCGCAACCTCAATTAGGTAGTTCTGCTCCTGTAGCTGCAAATAGTTAATCACTTACAGATAAACACAAGCAGGTAATCAGACACAAGAAAATGAGAAAATGTGAGGCATAATACAATAAATGTTAACTAAGATATGCTTACAAATGAAAAATTCTGCATCAGTTACCTCTGGAATTCAACTTCGGAGTAACACCAACACAATATGAGAAGGATGACTGCAAAGCATCTTTCTAAACCGTAAGAAATCATTAATAACTGAATGAAATGGATGTGTGTATAGCATTTTTTTTTAACTGTAAGTCATTAAATACTGTACACCAAAGAAAAACTAATCTACTAGCTGGAGGAGAAGCCAATGCTAACAGGATAGATGCTTCACTGAATCAAAAGATACCTGGTGGGAAGTGGACAGAGAATGATTGTCAGTTTAGGTATAAAGATGAAGGATCAAGGAATGTGGTGTCACATAAGAATCAGTACAGGGCCTACACTGCTCTGATGTACTTTGATAGCCAGTCATGAGATTTTTCGACAGAAAACTAAGAGGAAATTTGGTTTCCCAGATTTCAAAAAAGGTCCAAAAAAAGCTTTTTAAAAATACAAATGGGCACAAGTGGGACTGTAAATTTCAACCCCCCCTACCCAAGGGAGCTGAAACCAGCAGGAGAGTATCCAGTTTAACGTTTAGAATAACGTGTATGTGAGCAAAACATCCAAAAGCCAAGTTGTTGGGAGTGACTGGAGAAACGTTGCTGTTTCGAGGTAGTAGTCTTGGTTATCCTCGCCTCACAGTGCAGGAACAAGTGGCTCAAACACTAAACACCTGACCTCATTGCACTTGACTCCACTTGAGACACCTGACCTTTGTCCACTAAATGTTCTCCCCTAAGTGCCTCAAAGGTGCCTTTATTCCATAAGTGATAAGTCATGAAACTAGGGGTGGAAAGAAAGAAAAAACAGAGAGAGAGAGAGAGAGCAAGAGAGAGAGAGAGAGAGAGAGAGAGAGAGAGAGAGAGAGAGAGAGAGAGAGAGAGAGAGAGAGGAAGAAGGATATGTTGCAAAAAGATGCAGGAAATATTATACCATAATAACTCTAAATACGAGCGAGCACCTGATATCATCCATTGTTATCATCCAGTGTTATCATCCAGAGTTATCATCCAGAGTTATCATTCAGTGTTATCATCCATTGTTATCATCCAGAGTTATCATCCAGAGTTATCATTCAGTGTTATCGTCCATTATGATCATTCATTGTTATCACACAGTGTTATCATCTACTGTCATCATCCAGTGTTATCATTCATTGTTATCATTCAGTGTTATCACTCATTGTGATCGAACAATATCTTATTACTCTTACTTGAAGTAAAAGATAAATAACTTAGCTACGTACATCACAGCCAGGAGCGACGGAATCGTAATTGGACATGCATATGGACATACGGAGATCAAGGGTTTGTCTGTCTGGTGTTTGTTTATGTCTGGAGAGCGTGTAATGCACAATTTACATTCATGTTTGTTAATTAATTAATGCTTATGTCTGTGACTACCTCAGCCTGCCTCGTCCATTCACCCACCTCTCTACCTGCCCCACCCACCTCTCTACCTGCCTCACCCACCCTCTCTACCTAGACCCCCATCCCACACCCACCCTCTCTCTACCTGCCCCACCCACATCTCTACCTGCCCCACCCATCTCTCTACCTGCCCCACCCACCTCTCTACCTGCCTCACCCACCTCTCTACCTGCCTCACCCATCTATCTACCTGCTCCACCCACCTCTCTACCTGCCCCACCCACATATCTACCTGCCCCACCCACCTCTCTACCTGCCCCACCCACCTCTCTACCTGCCTCACCCACCTCTCTACCTGCTCCACCCACCTCTCTACTGCCTCACCCACCTCTCTACCTGCTCCACCCACCTCTCTACCTGCCCCACCCACCTCTCTACCTGCCTCACAACCTCTCTACCTGCTCCACCCCACCTCTCTACCTACTTCACACCCACTTCTCTACCTGCTCCACCCACCTCTCTACCTGCCCCACCCACATCTCTACCTGCCCCACCCACCTCTCTACCTGCCCCACCCACCTCTCTACCTGCCTCACCCACCTCTCTACCTGCTCCACACCCACCTCTCTACCTGCCTCACCCACCTCTCTACCTGCTCCACCCACCTCTCTACCTGCCCCACCCACCTCTCTACCTGCCTCACAACCTCTCTACCTGCTCCACCCACCTCTCTACCTGACTCACCCACTTCTCTACCTGCTCCACCCACCTCTCTACCTGCCCCACCCACCTCTCTACCTGCCCCACCCACCTCTCTACCTGCCTCACCCACCTGATGTAGGGAACAGCTCTGAGCTTGTCAATAAAGTTAGGAACTTTAACCTAACCTTGTAAAACCCTGTGTAGAGAAAGGAGAGAGAATTATAATTTATTCTTATTATGACTCGTGTCTAGAACATGTTCATACAGCATAATAACATCAACGAAATAATCAGCTGACCAAATGAAATCGCTGGCCCACGGATGGCTCCAACTTCATCCTGTTCCGTATCTGTATATCTCTTAACAATAAAAAGGGCTTTCAAATGAGTTGATGTATGTAACTGCCCTTAGCTTGTAAATAAAGTTAGGAACACTAAACCTAACCTTGCAAAACTCTGTAAAAGAGAGAGAGAGAGAGAGAGGTACTGGAGAGAGGTAAGAGTTGTGTTCCCATCATCTACACACCAACAAGACCTCTGTTACTGGCAGGTAACACTCAGGGAAGGGCTCTGCTTATACACTTATTTCATCCTGTATTGACTTTCCATTTGCACCTGTCACTATCCATGACAGACTGACAAGAGGGCAAATAAAAATAATCATACCAATGCCAGGAGTGCGGGGTAACTCCATCCCTACTGTCTCCAGTGTTATATTCTCCTGCATTCGAACGAAGACGCCTGTTGCGCAGGCGTGTTATGTATTACTGGCAGGCTCCATACGGTGCTCCATACGTGCTTCCCAACGGTTACAAACACACATTCCGCAGCTTTTCGAGTTTTCAGTAATTTCCAATACTCTCCAGGTAACTCTGCTGATGGGTATTTTTTTTTTTTAAATTGGAATCACTGTGCGTTATTTAGTATTTCCGTTTGTTATTTTCACGTGAATAGAAAACGAATCTGGCCGTCTCCCATCTAGATAGTGTGACCCCGAAAAAAGGAAACACATTTACCATCATTCATTTAATAGCTCTCTTGCCAGAAGTATCCAGTCATCACAGTTCAAATGTTCCTTTGAAAGTTAACATCCTCACCCCTTCTTCAGTAAAGGCATTACACTTCCCTCGTCCACGACTTAAGTCTGCTGACGGGTTTCCCTGAATCCCTTCATACCTTGCTCACACCCTAACAGTACGTCAAGACATAAAAGCCACTTATCTTCAACGTGATCCTACAAACCTGCTGATTGCTCAAGCCCCTAGCACTAAAATTCCCTTTTATCTCATTCCTCCAGTCCTTTCTGGGACAACCCCTACCCTTCCTTCCCTTCGCCCCAATTTTGTACAACCTCTTGGATATAACAATTATTGTTTGGAATGGGTTTATAAAGATAGAAAAAGCTATTGTTGAATCGAAACCCCAAATCTGCCTTTCTTTCTACTCCTTTTTCTACTCGAAGAACCTTCTACCAGCCTCTTAAATGGTTTCCATCTCCTGCGGCAGGTGTTCTACCCCCAACACTGAGCCTGGCGTTGAACAGATGCTCCCAGAGGCGGAAAAAGAACCAACACATATTTTCTAACACCTTCGTCCGTGGGGGAAAGGTGTTGGGAGCTGTTAGTGTGTACAGGTGTTTATGTGAAGAGCTAACCTTCCTGTGGTGGTTCCTTGATACTGGTGAAGGTCTTTTGATCCATGGTAGTAACGAAAGTCTCATGGGCCACCTGTCTAATCGACGAGTCACTGAGAGACAGCTCGAAGTCGATTTTATTTTACTTTTCGCTGACCGAGAGGCCGATCACGACTTCTTTCAGGTCCCACAGACAGGTTGACCTCGACCGCTGTAACGTCACACGAAACGAAAAGTCGACCTTTATTTACTGCTGTTATGTCCCACAGACAAGTCGATCTCTACTGCTGTTATGTCCCACACACATGTCGACCTCGACTTCTGTTTTATTCCTGACTGATGACGTGAGCTCTGCTGGGAAGATAATAATTGGCACGACTATAATATTACGAGGAGCGAGAGGAGGAGCATTAGGATTAGAAGAAGGACGAAGAGGGAAAGAGAAAGAAGTGGAACACGAGGAAGAGGAGGAGGAGAAGGAAGAAGAGAAGAAAGAACAGAAGGATGAGAAGGAGAGCACACAGAAGACAAATTAAAACGAAGAAACAGAAGACTAAAGTCCAATATTCGTGCACATTTCACATACATGTTATAAAAAAATTGTCACAATATAAACTTTAAAAGCAGGCCAGAAATATTTTCATTTAATATAGCATATTATATTTCCATCATATCGTGCGCACATTTTCCATACCACATGTTATATTTTGGATGCAACCATCACCGGGTAATTAAATCTGCATGAAAAGTGCTCTCCAAAAAATGTTGTCACACAGATATATGAAGGTGGCGCACACGCAGACCTCTCTTACAAATAATGATATTATCATAGGTACACTTTGTACATTACAAACATATTTATAATACGTTTAATTACTACTTTGAAACTTATATATATATATATATATATATATATATATATATATATTATATATAATATATATATATTTATATATATATATATATATATTTATATATATATATATATATATATTATATATATTATATAATATATATATATATATATATATATATATATATATATATATATATATATATATGTATATATATATATATATATATATATATATATATATATATATATATGTATATATATATATATATATATATATATATATATATATATTATATATATACATACATACATATATATATATATATATAAAGTTGGGATGGCCCCGTTGCTGAAAAGGTACTTGCCAACATGCTTAGGGCTGTAACATCAGACAGGGAGACTGCCCGTCTCCAAACTGTGAGTGAACATCACTCCGAGGACTTCCTCCAAACAGTTCCCATTTCGGTAACGGGAACAAGCCTCGATCCTAAGACCCTCCATATTGCAGTGGCTCTCCGCCTCGCTGCCCCAATTCAAATGGAATATACATGTATTTGCCTTGATGCGCATGCCGATCAATATGGTCTACATGGTCTTAACTGTTCCAAAACCAAGGGTTGTCATGCAAGACACAATGAACGCAACAGCATCATAAAGAGAAGCCTTGCTACAACTGGATGCCCAGTCAAGAGAGAGCCCTGATCACCAGCAGCCAGCAATACCCACAACCCAGCAAACTGCCCCGATGGGATCATCATCTATCCTTGGGAGAATGGCTGACACCTACATCCATCACAGTGGATGTAGGTGGGAAACTGCTGATCGCAGGGAGGAGTACAAGATCAGCAAGTACAGGGACATAAGCCAACAGTATCAATTTGTCCCAGTGGGATCAGAGACCTTGGGATAATAGGAAAAAATGTCACACGTTCCCTTAAAGAACTGGGTTCCAGACTCATCGACACCACCAGGAACCCAAGGGCAGCGACTTTCATGTTCCAGCGCCTCAGCGTGGCCGTCCAGAGAGGAAATGCATGCTGCATACTGGGCTCGTGTCCGGCTTCGGAGGAGCTGGAGGAGATTCATAATCTTTGATATATTGTACCAATGTATTCACGTATGTGTTTTCTGTCTATTAATAAAGTTTACATAGAATATAGAATATATTCGATGAGGTACGTTTATTGTCTTCTCTGAGGATGAGGGTCCTCAGTAAAGTTCTAGAGGTGGTACCTCCTTACATATATATATATATATATATATATATATTAATATATATATATATATAATATATATATATATATAATATATATATATATATATATATATATTATATATAAGGTAGGTTATGAGGATAACAAAAAGATTAGGTGATGAAAGATTGGATATCAGATTTGGAGGGAGAGTAATAGGAGGAGGTGAACGTATTCAGATATTTGGGAGTGGACGTGTCAGCGGATGGGTCTATGAAAGATGAGGTGAATCATAGAATTGATGAGGGGAAAAGGGTGAGTGGTGCACTTAGGAGTCTGTGGAGACGAAGAACTTTGTCCTTGGAGGCAAAGAGGGGAATGTATGAGAGTATAGTTTTACCAACGCTCTTATATGGGTGTGAAGCATGGGTGATGAATGTTGCAGCGAGGAGAAGGCTGGAGGCAGTGGAGATGTCATGTCTGAGACCAATGTGTGGTGTGAATATAATGCAGAGAATTCGTAGTTTGGAAGTTAGGAGGAGGTGCGGGATTACCAAAACTGTTGTCCAGAGGGCTGAGGAAGGGTTGTCGAGGTGGTTCGGACATGTGGAGAGAATGGAGCGAAACAGAATAACTTCAAGAGTGTATCAGTCTGTAGTGGAAGGAAGGCGGGGTAGGGGTCGGCCTAGGAAAGGTTGGAGGGAGGGAGTAAAGGAGGTTTTGTGTGCGAGGGGCTTGGACTTCCAGCAGGCATGCGTGAGCGTGTTTGATAGGAGTGAATGGAGACAAATGGTTTTTAATACTTGACGTGCTGTTGGAGTGTCAGCAAAGTAACATTTATGATGGGGTTCAGGGAAACCGGCAGGCCGGACTTGAGTCCTGGAGATGGGAAATATAGTGCCTGCACTCTGAAGGAGGGGTGTTAATGTTGCAGTTTAAAAACCGTAGTGTAAAGCACCCTTCTGGCAAGACAGTGATGGAGTGAATGATGGTGAAAGTTTTTCTTTCTCGGGCCACCCTGCCTTGGTGGGAATCGGCCAGTGTGATAATAATAAAAAAAATATTTTTTTTTTTATTATTATTATCACACTGGCCGATTCCCACCAAGGCAGGGTGGCCCGAAAAAGAAAAACTTTCACCATCATTCACTCCATCACTGTCTTGCCAGAAGGGTGCTTTACACTACAGTTTTAAACTGCAACATTAACACCCCTCCTTCAGAGTGCAGGCACTGTACTTCCCATCTCCAGGACTCAAGTCCGGCCTGCCGGTTTCCCTGAACCCCATCATAAATGTTACTTTGCTCACACTCCAACAGCACGTCAAGTATTAAAAACCATTTGTCTCCATTCACTCCTATCAAACACGCTTACGCATGCCTGCTGGAAGTCCAAGCCCCTCGCACACAAAACCTCCTTTACCCCCTCTCTCCAACCTTTCCTAAGCCGACCCCTACCCCGCCTTCCTTCCACTACAGACTGATACACTCTTGAAGTCATTCTGTTTCGCTCCATTCTCTCTACATGTCCGAACCACCTCAACAACCCTTCCTCAGCCCTCTGGACAACAGTTTTGGTAATCCCGCACCTCCAAAACTGTTGTCCAGAGGGCTGAGGAAGGGTTGTTGAGGTGGTTCGGACATGTAGAGAGAATGGAGCGAAACAGAATGACTTCAAGAGTGTATCAGTCTGTAGTGGAAGGAAGGCGGGGTAGGGGTCGGCCTAGGAAAGGTTGTAGAGAGGGGGTAAATATTTATATATATATATATATATATATTATTTAATATATTTATATATATATATATATTTGTATATATATATATATATATTTATATATATATATATATATATAATATTATATATATTATATATATATTATATATATATATATGTATATATATATATATAATATATATATATATATATATTATATATATATATATATATATATGTATATATATATATATATATATATATATATATATATATATATATATATATATATATATATATATATAGATATATTATATATATATATATATATTAATATATTATATATAAAGTTGGGATGGCCCCGTTTCTGAAAAGGTACTTGCCAACATGCTTAGGGCTGTAACATCAGACAGGGAGACTGCCCGTCTCCAAACTGTGAGTGAACATCACTCCGGGGACTTCCTCCAAACAGTTCCCATTTCGGTTACGGGAACAAGCCTCGATCCTAAGACCCTCCATATTGCAGTGGCTCTCCGCCTCGCTGCCCCAATTCAAATGGAATATACATGTATTTGCCTTGATGCGCATGCCGATCAATATGGTCTACATGGTCTTAACTGTTCCAAAACCAAGGGCTGTCATGCAAGACACAATGAACGCAACAGCATCATAAAGAGAAGCCTTGCTACAACTGGATGCCCAGTCAAGAGAGAGCCCTGATCACCAGCAGCCAGCAATACCCACAACCCAGCAAACTGCCCCGATGGGATCATCATCTATCCTTGGAAGAATGGCTGACACCTACATCCATCACAGTGGATGTAGGTGGGAAACTGCTGATCACAGGGAGGAGTACAAGATCAGCAAGTACAGGGACATAAGCCAACAGTATCAATTTGTCCCAGTGGGATCAGAGACCTTGGGATCATAGGAAAAAATGTTACACGTTCCCTTAAAGAACTGGGTTCCAGACTCATCGACACCACCAGGAACCCAAGGGCAGCCACTTTCATGTTCCAGCGCCTCAGCGTGGCCGTCCAGAGGGGAAATGCATGCTGCATACTGGGCTCGTGTCCGGCCTCGGAGGAGCTGGAGGAGATTCATAATCTTTGATATATTGTACCAATGTATTCACGTATGTGCTTTCTGTCTATTAATAAAGTTTACATAGAATATAGAATATACGGGGTGGTAGGAGAAAAAATATTCAAACAGCTCCAGGGAGAACCTTGAGTTTTCCATGAGGTACGTTTATTGTCTTCTCTGAGGATGAGGGTCCCCAGCAAAGTTCTAGAGGTGGTACCTCCCTACATATGTATATATATATATATATATATTATATATATATATATATATATATATATATATATATATATATATATATATATATATATTAATATATGTATATATATATATATATATATATATATATATATATATATATATTATATATATATATACATCTGTGTGTGTGTGTGTTTATATAAAGAAGATGAATACCAGCCTTGCTAACCGAAACATCATTTATTCAACACTAGTTTCGGGGTTAAATTCACTCTATCATCAGGCATTATACAAAATCAAAGAAAATAACCTGTAAGTATCAGATCTAAACATATGCTAAACATCAAACTGACATAAGTACAACAAAAGAGAAGAGAATAAAGAAAAAGAATAAAATTAAACAAAACAAGAAACAAAAGTAACTCTAGTGACCGTTCATTATTACAGAGGAAACACATGTCTGTAATGTTGTCAAGAGACTAAAGTTGACAGCTCAATGGCATTGGATCGATTGGACAACACAGTGAACGATTTCATGTCTGTTGTGTGGTGTGTGGCTTCACAGTGTTGGAGTATGTCACTAAATGGAAGTTTACTCAGTTGTTTGTTTGTTCTAATAGACTTACCCAAGTACTGAAAGTTGTGTTCCTTCAGCTGACGTTGCTTTTGCCAAAATACAAAGTATTACAGCTATTGTAATTACAATTGTAGACTACAGAGAACTATAATTCAGCAGGTATAACATCTTTGAAATTACAAAGACGTTGTATACTATAGTGTATTTAGGTTTAATGTAACTCTGACTCTCACCTGGGGATAAAATTATTGTAGCAGCTTCGTTAGTTTATTTTTCTTAAAGAAAAGCTACGTTTGTTTATGAAAATTATTGGGATATAATAGTAATATTTAGTTCTTGAGGATGTAACATCTTAGGCAGGTTTTACCCACGTGTGTGTGGTGTGTGTGTGTGTGTGTGTGTGTGTGTGTGTGTGTGTGGTGTGTGTGTGTGTGTGTGTGTGTGTGTGTGTGTGTGTGTGTATGTGTGTGTGTGTGTGTGTGTGTGTGTGTGTGTGTATGTGTGTGTGTGTGTGTGTGTGTGTGTGTGTGTGTGTGTGTGTGTGGTGTGTGTGTTGTGTGTGTGTGTGTGTGTGTGTGTGTGTGTGTGTGTGTGTGTGTGTGTGTGTGTGTGTGTATGTGTGTGTGTGTGTGTTGTGTGTGTGTTGTGTGTGGTGTGTGTGTGTGTGTGTGTGTGTGTGTGTGGTGTGTTGTGTGTGTGTGTGTGTGTGTGTGTGTGTGTTGTGTGTGTGTGTGTGTGTGTGTGTTGTGTGTGTGTGTGTGTGTGTGTGTGTGTGTGTGTGTGTGTGTGTGTGTGGTGTGTGTGTGTGTGTGTGTGTGTGTGTGTGTGTTGTGTGTGTGTGTGTGTGTGTATGTGTGTGTGTGTGTGTGTATGTGTGTGGTGTGTGGTGTGTGTGTGTGTGTGTGTGTATGTGTGTGTGTGTGTGTGTGGTGTGTGGTGTGTGTGTGTGTGTTGTGTGTGTGATGGTGTGTGTGTGTGTGTGTGTGTGAGTGTGTGTGTGTGTGTGTATGTGTGTGTGTGTGTGTGTGTGTGTGTGTGTTGTGTGTGTGTGTGTGTGTGTGTGTGTGTGTATGTGTGTGTGGTGTGTGTGGTGTGTGTGTGTGTATGTGTTGTGTATGTGAGTGTGTGTGTGTGGTGTGTGTGTGTGTGTAAGGTGCTGAAGGTCAATGATTTATGACTGTGTCTAATGGAAAGTTGGTCAAGCAAAAATTAAATGTCGAGTTTTCTCTCGGTGTTAATAAATATATCGGAGGTGGAAAATAGCAAACTAATAACGTACTACAATAATATTCAACAGTGTTAACAATAATACCCAACAGTGTTAACAATAATACCCAACAGTGTTAACAATAATGCCCAACAGTGTCCGCAGTAATACACCAGAGTATTCAGAATAAAACACAAGTGTTCACAGTAATATACAACAGTGTTCACAGTAATACACAATAGTGTTCACAGTAATACACAACAGTGTTCACAGTAATACACAATAGTGTTCACAGTAATACACAATAGTGTTCACAGTAATACACAACAGTGTTCACAGTAATACACAATAGTGTTCACATGTAATACACAATAGTGTTCACAGTAATACACAATAGTGTTCACAGTAATACACAACAGTGTTCACAGTAATACACAATAGTGTTCACAGTAATACACAATAGTGTTCACAGTAATACACAACAGTGTTCACAGTAATACACAACAGTGTTCACAGTAATACACAACGGTGTTCACAGTAATACACAACAGTGTTCACAGTAATACACAATAGTGTTCACAGAAATACACAACAGTGTTCACAGTAATACACAATAGTGTTCACAGAAATACACAACAGTGTTCACAGTAATACACAATAGTGTTCACAATAATACACAACAGTGTTCACAATAATACACAACAGTGTTCACAGTAATACATAACAGTGTTCACATTAATACACAACAGTGTTCACAGTAATACACAACAGTGTTCACAGTAATACACAACAGTGTTTAGAATTTGTTAGAAGAGAAAACTAAATATTCTTGAATAAACATCACAATGTGGCCTCTGACTACGAACACTTCAAACCAGGGTACAGGTGAGGTTTGAAGCCATGGCGATAGCGATAGATTCTAGGTAAGACCCCAAGAAGGGGTGAGTTGGGAAGTGGGGATAGAGGAAGAATAGGTTGGTTAGAGGAAGGGTTATTGTAAGAGGGAAAGAACTTAACCCAGCAGCTGAGCTGAAGGTGATTCAGGAGTTCGTGCGCAACTAAGGGACTGGAAGGGGGAAGGGGGGGAGGGGGGCGACAAAGCGTGAATCGCATGGTACAAGGGCTTTATTAAAGGTCCATACCTGTGAGTTACAGGTTAGTGAGTCAAGATTTTTGCAAGGTTATTTGTATATAGGAGTTGGGTCAGGAGCTAGTGTGTGTTTGCTGGTCTGCGTATTTTGTCGTCTAAGTATGAGGTCCAGTAGTCATGTCTGGTCTCTAGTCTGTCTATTTGTTTGTCGCTAAGCTGTTTCCAGTACACGTTTAGAGCAGGGATGTTCGCACGGGCGTGGATGGACTCACTTGTGATGAATTCATCCCATCGGGTGTTGAGCATCCAGCGTAAGGCTTTGCTCTGGATGCGTTGTAGTTTACGTCTGTTTGTCACAACTGCTAGGGAGAGGGCTAGTGGGCAGTAAGTTATTAGTGGACGGATGAGGGCTTTGTATAGATGTAGTTTCGTTTTTTTGGAGGCCTGCCATAGCTCGGACAGCCCCGACAGGGCCTTGGATGCAATGGCTTGCTTCTGGTTGATGTGTTTGTGTATTCGCATGTTGTAGTCTAGATTAACTCCTGATACGTTGGTTGTCTGTGAGACAGGGATGTTTTGGTGGGTATCAGCTCTCCTGAGTATTACTGGAGGAGGAGGTTCGCGTTTCCTGTAGTGGAAGTAGGTGATTTTGGATTTTGCAGGGTTGGTTTTTATTCTCCATTTTTGTTCCCAGTGTGTAATCTGGTCTACTTCGGTTTGTGTTCTGCGGGCTAGAGTGGTTATTTGTCTGTGGGTTGTGAGTTGGGTGATGTCATCTGCATATGCAAGTGTGATTGTGGAGTCAAAGGCAGGCGCTGGGATGTCGTTGGTGTAGAGGATGTAGAGGGTGGGTGAAAG
This sequence comes from Cherax quadricarinatus, assembly GCF_026875155.1. Taxonomy (NCBI): domain Eukaryota; kingdom Metazoa; phylum Arthropoda; class Malacostraca; order Decapoda; family Parastacidae; genus Cherax; species Cherax quadricarinatus. The sequence goes on from NC_069425.1 coordinate 32,765,650, forward strand.
GACTGAACCCTGGGGAACTCCAGCCTGTAGTGGGAAGTACTGAGAGAAGCATCCATGGAACTTAATCCTCATGGTCCTGTCGTCTAGGAAGTTACAGAGTAGTTTGCTGATAGTCCGAGGGAGGTCGAAGTTGGAACATAGCTTAAACTTTAAGCCGTTGTGCCACACTGTGTCAAAGGCTTTCTCTACATCTTTTGCTACTAGGGCTGTCTTATTCCCTTGGTGTTTGTTTATGTGGATGTAGTTTAGAATTAAATTCAGTGCGTCTTGAGTGAAACGGTTTGATCTGAAGCCAAATTGGCCATTGTATAAAAGGGAGTTTGTTTCAAGATGTCTGCGTAGTCTTGAGTTTATGATTTTTTCATAGATCTTTCCCAGTACTTCGAGTAAGCTGATGGGGCGGTAGTTTTTTGGGTCAGAGTGGTCTTTATTGGGTTCTGGGATGATGATAGCAATGGCTGCTTTGAAGAGAGTGGGGAAGTAGCCGGATGCAAGTGATGCATTGAGGAGATTGGTGAAGGCTAAGATGATAGTGTCAGGGAGGTGTTTTAGGATGATATGGTTGATGCCAGAGGCTCCTGGGGCTTTAGGAGGGAGGCGCTGAATGAGAGTTTTAATGTCATAGGCTGTGATGGGGGTGTCAAGTTCCTGAGTGGCAGTGAGTAAGTCAAGTTGTATGTACCTGTCTGGTACTGTTAGGTGTACGTGGTCAGTGTTCCATTGGTCTATTTGCTGTGTATGTGGCAGAGTGTCTGGTAGTGGAGGGTGTGGGTGGAAAATATTCTTCCATATTTCCTTGAAGATGTTTGTTGCTGTTTGTGGGTCAGTGATGTTTCTGTTGTTGTGGGTGATGTGTTCGAATTTGTTGTTGTTGTTGTTACCTCGGATTTTGTTGAAGTTCCAGAAAGTTTTGGGGTCTTTTATTCGTTGCTCATTTGCCTGGTGCATGAGTCCAGCCCAATGGGTGTTGTGGTCCTGTTCCAGGCTATGAAGTATGTTATTCCTGAGGTATGTGAGGTCCTGTCTTACCTGGTTGAATCTGTGTGTGTTGAGGCGGAAGCGGTTATGGTAGCATATAAGGAGTCTTTTGGCTCTGGTTGAGGGAGTAAATGAGTATCTAATGGTGTGTGTTTTTGTGGGTATCGCAGTGTTAGTTGCACGTTTAATTGTCTCAAGGATTCAGATTTGTGTTGTTGATGGTGTTTTGGAAGGACTCCCAATTGGCCTTCTTGTATGCTGGTGTTGGTGGTGTAGGAATACAAATTGGGTTTGTCGAGATATGTAGGATGATGGGAATGTGGTCAGATCCAGTGATGGGGCCAGGAGCTATGTAGTGTTGGAGGAGAGTGCTGGTTCTGTTTGCTAGTATTATGTCGGGTTTTCCTTGTCCTTGGTGCCCAAAGAAGGTGTTAAAGTGTGGACCTAGGTGCCGTAGATGTTTGTGGTTTGAGAAGTTATGTAGTTATGTGCCTATTTGGTTGGTGGAGTTGTGGTTGAAAGCTGGGTGTTTCGCATTCATGTCTGCCAATAGGTAGGAGGGAATGTTGGTGTGGTTGAAGACGAGAGATAGGTCGTGTGCACTGATGGCTGTGTTGGGTCTAGCGTAAGTGGTGAAGAATATGAGGGGTCCTAGTTGAGTGTGTAGTCTGACAGCTAGGGAGTGTTGGTGTGTGAAATGGAGTGGTAGGAATTCATGTATAATGGTGGAGTTGACCAGGATGGCAACTCCATCGTGTGGGTCGTGTGGGGATTGTTTGGTGGTATAGCCAAAGTGTCGGATGTGTTGGTTTGCCTGTAGGCATGTGCCGTTTAGTAGAACTTCATCAGGTCTTTCTGCTTCGATGAGCTCAGCTATCATGTGTCTAATGTGGTAGTAATGTCTCACTTTGAGTTGGATTACCTTGAAGATGTCTGTGAAGGTTGGGAAGCAGGAGAGTTGTTATCTACTTCTGGTGAAGGGCCAGGCTCAGCTATGGTGTGGATATTAAAAGAATCAGGTCGTATGCCCATGAAGGTGATGTTCCCAGAGGGGTGAGTGTATGTTTGGTCGCGGAGGCGCTTCCTGGAGGGGGAGGGGGAAACCCTTCTGCTTTGTGTGTTCTGTGTTCTTTCATGTTCCCTGGATTGTCTATCATAAGTGGGTGCGGGTTGGGGTTTGGTTGATTTCCTCCTGTGGGCTGAGGTGGATCGTGTCATGTTGTGTGTTTGGTTAGAGCTGGCTGACTTGGGCGTAGGAGTGGAGGAGGGGCCAGGGGTGGAGGGGATGGGGGTGGGTGCGGGGGGAGTGGGGAGGTTGGGGGTGGCAGTGGAGGTTTGGGGGAGGGGAGCCTCTGGGGGTGGCATGGTAGTTTGGCTCAGGCTGTGGAGGGTGGGGGATTTTATGGGTGGGTTGGGTTTGAGGGGGTGGAGGGGGGCGAGGGGGAGGAGGAGAGTGACTGTGGGGGCTGGGGAGAGGAGGGAAGACGAGTTGGGGTAGGCTGTTTGCTGCGAGTATAACATTGAGGGCAAGTGGGAAGTCTAGCTGGTATATCTGGTTTATTACTATGGCTGAGTATACAGCTGTAATGATTTTGCAAGTAAGAGTGAGATCAGGTGTTTTATGCTAGTCCTTGTGTGTTGAGGTTGGGTGGGCTGGTTGTGGGTTGAGGTGTGTTCTGGGCAAGCCGTGGGGTTGGGTCCAGGAGAGTGGGGTTGCCCATGCGTTGGTGGGTGGGGGGGTTGCTCGAGGGGGTGGGGAGGGGGGGGTGAGGGTTTGGCAGGGAGAGAGGTTCATCGCCTCTAAGTGACTTGAGGTAATCCCTACGAGTTGGGCAAGAGTTTGATACAGCAGTGTGGGGTTGATTACAGTTGATGCATTTTTTTTGTGGCTTTGCAGGTTGTCCAGTAGTGGCCTGACCCTGCACACCTGGAACAGGTTTGGATGGCAGTGCAGGAGTCTTTTTCATGTCCATATTTGTAGCATTTCAAACACTGAGTTATGTGGTGATAGTTGATGGAATAGGGAGAGTCAGGTGGTATGCGAATAGTTTTTGCAAGGATTCCTTTCTGGAAGAGTCTAGAAGCTTCGTCAGGTGTGTAGCAGCGTATTTTGAGAATGTTGGAATTAGGAGGTCTGTATATGTCGTCTATAGCGACCTTATTCCTAGTGCTGATGTCATTTATGAGGTCTGTTTTATTGTTCTCATAGGCAGTAAGGAGGGATGAGTCAACTTGTTTTGCAATTACTGTGCTCTTGGCACGATGTTCTGGGCTCCATAAAATGGAGAAGCCGGCATCTTTCAGTTTCTGTCGGGTTGCAGTCGCTGTATAGATGCCGTAAAGATTGTTTGTCAAGGATAAGTTTGAAACCAGTTTCTGTTATGTATATTCCTGACTGAGGTGCTTGAGTAATGTTGTAGAGCGTGTCCCTAGCTGATAAAGAGTGGTGGTCCTCTTTGAGTACTTGAGGAGAGTGAATGAGGGTTCCTTGCGTGAGGTAGGTGGGTGGGGGGGGGCGGGGGCTAGAGAGAGGACGTGGGCATAGGAGGTGGAGAGCCTTGCGGTTGATTCATCGTGACAACTGATCATGGGGCAGGGCAGCCAGTCGTGTTGGCTCAGAGAGAGACGCGGGCATAGGAGGTGGAGAGCCTTGCGGTTGATTCATCGTGACAACTGATCATGGGGCAGGGCAGCCAGTCGTGTTGGCTCAGATAGTGATCGTGGGGCGTCAAGCGTATGTTCTGGTGTGTGTACCTGCCAAGGTTTGGCGTCCTGTGCGGTAATCACCTGGATTCGGCCACAGGCACCGTTTGAACGAATACTCCCACCGACGCAGGAGTAGGTTCGCCCGGTCCAGAAGAAAAGAAAGGTGGTTAGGGAGGAGAGAAAGGCGTTGGTGTTACCCAAGTGATATAGTCTAGCCGATCCACTGTGTGGGTATCTTTAACCACCTCAGTGAAGTGGGTTCGACTGGCCTCTTAGGAAATTACGACGCAAAAGTATTCTAAAACCGTGTCACACAAAAAAAAGATGTTGGTCATCAGAGATGCTGTCTAGATATTCTCAGAAGTTTGATATATAATGAACATACTATAGAGATTCACTGTATGCTGAGGTCGTGTTTGCTTGAAGCAGAGGGACTGGGATTCTATGGATTGAAGGTTGGCAGGTGTTACCCAGGATTGAGCAGGAGGACGACGACGCACTGTTCCTGTGCTGGAGGTAGTTTGCCAATGGTTGTGCTTGCTACTGGTGGGAAGTTTAGCAGGTGTTTCTCTGGGTTGTGGTGAGAATCTCGCAGCTGCAGGAGTGCAGAGGTCGGCGAGCTGCCCTTGGGTAGGAGGCCAACGACGCACGGGTTCCTGCACTGAAGGCTGAGGTAAGGATTCAGCAAGACAATGTTAGAACGCCTCTCCCACACGGGGATCCCCCGTGTGGGAGAGGCACTGGAGGAGAACAGCTGCTGCTGTGTCCTGCATGTAGCGAGGTACACAGCAGAATGAAGCCATGGCGAGTGAGTGGTAAAACTCCAGGCCAGTGCGTAAGCCAGCTGACCGAGTGGCTTACACACTGGCCTCCAGTCTTACGAATCTCTCGCCATTGCTTCCATCCCCACCCGTACCGTACGTTCTTTACAATCGTGTTATTACGATTCCGTGAGTTATAAACGCTTCATTAGCGACCTCTGACCTACAAACACTTCCTTATTACCTCTGACCCACGAATACTTCATTTTGATTTCTAACATGATAATGAATTCTGACCTGAAGGAATATAATGGGGACCTGCCACATCCTGAGGAAGTTTTGCGTGCGAGGGGCTTGGACTTCCAGCAAGCGTGCGTGGGCGCATTAGTTATGAGTGAGTGAAGACGAATGGTTTTTATGACCTGAGTGTGAGGAAAGTAACATTTATGAATGGATTCAGGGAAACTGGTTGCCGGACTTGAGTCCTGGAGGTGGGAAGTACAGTGTCTGCACTCTGAAGAAGAGGTGCTGATATGTTGCAGTTTTTAACTATAGTGTAGGTACGCTTCTGGCAAGACAGTGGTGGAGTGAATAATGATGGAAATGTTTTTTCTTTTTTGGATCACCCTGTCTTGGTGGGAAACCACCGACGTGTTAATAAAAAATATTAAAAAAAATTATAATAATAAAATAATAATAATAATAATATAATAATAATAATAATAATAATAATAATAATAATTTTATCACAGACGTAAACACTTATATTTTATTTATGCTGTGTATTTTTTACAACAATAAACTTAGTCATATTTCATTTATTACAAATTTATGAGTAATTATTTGCGTATATATATATATATATATATTTATATATATATATATATATATATATATATATATATATATATATATATATATATATATATATTTATATATATATATATATATATATATAATATATACCTAAAATTAAAATAAAAGATTTATTCAGATTACAATTAAAGCATAAAATCAATATAACGTAAATCATCTTTAAAATTCACAAAAACTAATCATTTTTGGTACATTAACAAAAATTTAGAGGTAGAGTCTCTCAAAGCAACGCAATTTAAACTAACGGAAAAATATTATAAAGAATTGCAAAATATTTTACAATATACAACAAACTAAATATTAATTCTTAAAAATGTTATATCGTGTGAATAGTTGAACTGTTCACTTTATTTTTCAACTCAATATACAGTGATTCCGAGAGTGATAGATCAAGCAATATATAGAAAACCAAAAGGTGTATGTCTCTCAGTGTATATTCACTCAGGCTTTACTTTATTCTCTATTTTGGGGATTAAAGTACTCTGTATATGATAGGTGAACAGGTTACATGCCACGTTAATGACCCTCCTGTAGCTCATAGGCTTTAAACTACATTAGCCAACCAATCAAGGTCAAGCCTGCAACAAGGGGCAGAGGTCAGAATTCTGAAGTGTGTGTGTGAGAGTTAACATGTGGTCCTCCGTTATGGCATGTCACGAACCGCTGATAGAGATGGTGTAGAAAATTAATACGCAGTGCTAAATGACGTAGTCGCATGCTTACAGATTCTCTATGTCAGCGAGCGTACAGTGCTATCCGACCACCACGCCACCAACATGTAAATAAATAAATACCTCTGGATCCGATAGTTCAAAACTGTGCTAAAACTAGTTGGAGGAAATCAGTTTGATAAAATGATATTTACATAAGAACATAAGAAAGGAGGAACACTGCAGGAGGCCTGCTGGCCCATACTAGGCAGGTCCTTTACAAAACATTTGCCCAACCCAGTTTTCAATGCTACCCAAGAAATAAGCTCTGATGTGAAAGTCCCACTCAAATCCAACCCCTCCCACTCATGTACTTATCCAACCTAGATTTGAAACTACCCAAAGTCCCAGCCTCAATAACCCAACTAGGCAGACTGTTCCACTCATCAACTACCCTATTTCTAAACCAATACTTTCCTATGTCCTTTCCAAATCTAAACTTGTCTAATTTAAATCCATTACTGCGGGTTCTCTCTTGGAGAGACATCCTCAAGACCTTATTAATATCCCCTTTATTAATACCCATCTTCCACTTATTACACTTCGATCAGGTCTCCCCTCATTCTTCGTCTAACAAGTGAATGTAACTTAAGAGTCTTCAAGCTTTCTTCATAAGGAAGATTTCTAATGCTATGTATTAATTTAGTCATTCACGCTGAATGTTTTCTAAAAGAATTTATGTCCATTTTGTGATACGGAGACCAGAACTGAGCTGCATAATCTAGGTGAGGCCTTACTAATGATGTATAAAGCTGCAGTATGACCTCTGGACTTCTGTTGCTTACACTTCTTGATATAAATCCTAGTAATCTATTTGCCTTTTACGTACGCTTAGGCATTGCTGTCTTGGTTTAAGGTTGCTGCTCACCATAACCCCCAAGTCCTTTCGCAATCTGTATGGCTAAGTTCTACATCATTTAACTTATAAGTACTAGGGTTATGGGCACTCCCAAGCTTCAGAACCTTGCATTTATCTACATTGAACTGCATCTGCCACTTTTCTGACCAAGAATAGAGTTTGTTTAAATCCTCCTGAAGTTCCATAACATCTACGTTTGAATCAATTATCCTACCTATCTTTGTGTCATCGGCGAATTTGCTCATATCACTAGTAATTCCCTCATCAAGATCATTGATATATATTATAAACATATTTATAAACATATTTATAAACATATTTAGCTCCTTCCTAATAGAAAAACTTGTAGCCACCCCATTCCTAGTATGGTAACTGCAGGTATTTGATGTACTTTGGTATGCTCATAACTAGTACCTAAGGGCAGAATCGTTCACTTGATTGGCAACTTTCGACAACATATACAGCTAGGTTAGCCAGTTACGGAAAAAGTAATTTAAAATAAAAGCAATAGTGAATCATGTTTTATTTTTCACTTTTGTAAATTACATGTTCGTAAAACAGGTTTAAAGAGAAACAAGCAATCACTCTGGAGCACGTAAACCGCAGAATTTGACAGGTTAGTCACTGAGACTCGTTGACGACACAGTTTCTAAGACTTTAAATTACAATAATCACGGATAAAATCATGATTATCTACGTGTTATTGCACCGAATAGAATAAATTTGCATAGTCGAAAGGAGGGGGAAGATATTAAGATAATTCAATGATACTTCTCAAAGTTTAAATAGTCCTGTTGAAGAATTTAGGAGCTGGAACTAAGGTTTTTTCACCAGGAAACTATAACTATTAAAGCAAGAGTAAGTACTTAAAGCAACAGACCCCCCCCAACACACACACACAGGTAGCACTAAACTACAGACCTGCGTCGCTAACATATATAGTATATAAAGTTATAGAGAAGATTATCAGGAGATACGTGGTGGAGTATCTAAAAAAGAACGCGCCCATACATGACAACCAGCACGGCTTCAGGAAAGGAAAATCCTGCGTCACAAACCTATTGAAGTTCTACGATAAAGTAACAGAAGTAAGACCAGAGAGGCAGGGATGGGAAGACTGCATCTTCTTGGACTGTTAGAAGGCTTTCGGTACAGTTCCACACAAGAGACTGGTTGAAAAGCTAGAGAAGAAGACAGGAATAGCAGGGAAAGTATACTGCGGAGAATCAAGGAATACCTGACAAGAAGGAAACAAAGGGTGTTGGTACGTGACGAGGTGTCAGAGTGGGTGCATGTATCAAGTGGGGTTCCGGTGCTGTTTCTAGTATATGTATGTAACATGACAAAATGGATAGATTCAGAGGTGTCCCTGTTCACAGACGATGTGAAGATGATGAGGAGAATACAAGTGAACGAGGATCAGGTAAACCTACAAGGAGATCTTGACAGGCTGCAAGCCTGGTCTGACAAATGGCTCCTGAAGTTTAACCACAGCAAGTGCAAAGTAATGAAGTTTGGGGGTGCAGCCTAGAAGGTCAAAGGCTGCAAAACTCATTAAAGGAAAAGGATCTTGGGGTGAGTATCATACCGAGCATATCTGAGGCGCACATCAACCAAATAATGGCTGCAGCAAATAGGCTTATGGAAACAGCACCTGGTTAATCGCGTCAAGTAATTAGAGACAGTGCAAAGGTTTGCAGCAACATTAGTCCCGGAGCTAAGGGGTATGCCCTACAAGGAGAGGTTAAGGGAAATCAACCTGACGACACTAGAGGACAGAAGGGATAGGAGGGACATGATAACGACATATAAAATACTGAGAGGATTTGACAATGTCGATAGCGCTTGAATGTTTTAGAGATGAGACACAGCAACAAGGGGTCATAACTGGAAGTTGAAAACTCAGGTAAGTCAGAGGGATGTTAGGAAGTATTTCATCAGTAACAGAGGGGGGTTTTAAACTGACAACCAGCGAATTGGTGGTCCAGGGGTAACCCTTGACCCCCTGAACCCACAAAAGGTGAAACCCACTCAAACCCAACACCACACAAACCCCAAAAAAACAAAACAAAAACCAAACAAACACAAAAACAAAACAAAACACATAACAAAATAAACCCCCCCATTTCGCGTCAAGTGGGAATAACAAATTGTTACCCTTTTTAACAATTTTGGAATGAAGGAGTTCCCCCACTTTTACAATGGGAAGCCACAAAAAGCCTTCCTGACCCTTTTTTTTTTATTTTTTTTCTTAATTTTTCCCCCACGTGCAAAGTTTTGGGGAGCGAAATAAATCAAAAAATTTTTTGCTTGGGTGTTATAACCGCATCAGCCACTAACTTTTTGGAGAAAGATGGAACAATTTATCGTCGTGAATTTTAAAAGTCTTTTAAACAAGTGAAATTGCGCGGAGATTTAAGGTGTGTGTAGGGGGAGGGGTGGGGGGGGGTGTTTTGGGTTGGTGTGTGGTTGTGTTTTGGTGGAAAGGGGTCTTAGTGGTTTGTGTAGTGGGTGTGGTTTTTGTGGTTGTGGTGTTGGGGGTTTGGGTGGGGGGTATGAGGTTTGAGGGTTGTGAGTTGGAGGGGGTGGTTGTTGGGATTGAGTGGTGAGGTTGTTGTGCAATTTGGGGGGTTTAAACCATACCACCACCCCCCCAACCACACAAAATTTTTTTTAAAAAAAAATTTTTTTTTATTAAAAAAAAAATTTTACAAAAATTTTTTAAAAAAATTTTGGGTTTTTTTGGGGGTTGGGGGTTTTTTTTTTGGTTTTGTTTTTTTTTTGGGTTTTGGGTTGGGGTTTTGGGGGGGGTTTTTTTTTTTGGGGGGGGGGGGGGGGGGGGGTTTTTTTTTTTTTTTAAAGTTATGTTTTTTTTTTTTTTTTTTTGTTTTTTTGGTGGTTTTGGGTTTTGTTTATTTTGTTTGGGTTGTTTGGGGTGGTTTTTTGGTTGTTGGGTTGTTGGGGTTTTTTTTGTGTGTTTTGTTGTTTTAAAGGTGTTGGGGTTGTGGGTATCTTAGTGTGTGTGAAAGGTGTGCTTTTTTATGTTTGTGTAGTGTGTGTAGTGTTGTGTGTGGCTGTGTGTGTGTGTGTATGTTGTAGTTGTTAGTGTGTGTGGTGTGTGTGTGTGTGTTAGTGTTGTGTGTTAGTGGGTATGTTTTAGTTGTTTTTAGTTTTGGTGAAAGTGTGTGTATAGTGTGGTGTGGTTTTTGTGTGTGTGTATGTGGTGTGGGGGAAGTGTGTGTGTAAAATGTGTGGGTGTGTGTTAGTGTGTGTATTTTGTGTGTTGTGTGTGTGTGTGTGTGTGTGTGTGTGTGTGTGGATGTGTGTGTGGGGGTGTGTGTTTGTGTGGTGTGTGTGTGTGGTGTGTGTGTGTGTGTATTTGTGTGGGGGTTTGTGTAGCTTAGTGTATTTGTAAGTGTGTGTATAGTGTTGTATTTGTGTTTAGTGTTTTTAAAATTTTTGTGTTATGTGTTGTAGTGTTTTTTGTTTTTGGGGTTAGTTGGGTGAAAGGGTTGTTAGTGTGGTTTGGTTTTTAGTGTGTGTGTAGTGTGTGTGTGTGTGTGTGGTGTGTGTTTTGTGGTTGTGGTGTGTGTGTGTTGTGTGGGGGTTGTGTGGGTGTGTGGTGTGTAGTGGTGTGGGTATGTATTTTGTGTATGTTGTATGTGTGTTATAGTGTGTGTAGTGGTGTGTGTATGTGGGGGTTTTAGTTTTGTGTAGTGTGTGTGTTGTGTAGTTTTTGGTGTGTTTGTGGGGTGTATGTGTGGAGTGGTGTTGTGTATGTGTGTTGTGTAGGTGTATATGTTGAAAGTGTGTGTAGTGTTTGTTTGTTGGGTTGGTTGGTGTTTGTGTGTTGTGTTTGTGGTGGTGGTGTGTGTGGTGTTGTGTATTAGTGTTTTGTATATAGTGTGTGTAGGGTTTTGTGTGTGTGTGTGTGTAGTGTGTGCTTAGTGGTAGTGGTATGTGTTTGTGTGTGTTAGTGTGTGTGTAGTTTTGGGGTTTAGTTTTTGGGTGTGTTATTTTGGTGTGTATGGGGTTTGTTTAGTTGTGTTTTGTGTGTGTATGTGGGGTTGTGTGTTTTTATGCTTGTGTATTGTTTTTGTGGGGTTATGTGTTGTTTGTGTGTGTGTGTGTGCTTAGTGTATGTGTGTATGTGTGTTTTGTGTGTGAGTGGTTGTGTGTAGTGTGTGTGTGTGTGTTTTGTGTGTGTGTGAGTGTGTCTTAGTTTTGTGTGTATGTTGTGGGTTTAGTGTGTGTGTGTTGTGGGTTGTGTGTGTTTTGTGTAGTGTTGTGTGTAGTGTGTTTTTGGTGTATGTGTGTGTTAGTGTTCTTAGTTATGTGTGTTAGTTGTGTTTGTGTGTATGTGGGTGTTTTGTGTGTGTGTAGTGTGTGGTGTGTGTGTGTTTGTTTGTGTTGTGTGTGTTGTGTTGTAGTGTTGTGTTAGTGTTTGTTTTATAGTTGTTATGTGTGGTAGTTGTGTTGTGTATTTGTGTAATGTGTGTTGTGTGTGTGTGTAGTAAATGCTTAGTGTTGGTGTATAGGTGAGTTGTGTAGTGGCGTAGTTTGTGTTAGGGGTGTTTTGTGTAGTGGTGCTTAGGTATGTGTGTTAGTGTGGTGGTGTGTGGTAGGTGGCTTGTGATGTGGTTTGTGTGTGTATGTGTGTTTAGTGGTGTTGAGTTTTATGGGTTTTTAGTTTTAGTTGTATAGTGTTGTGTGTGTGTGTGTGTGTGTGTGTTTGTGTGTGTTGTGTGTGTGTGTGTGTTGTGTTTTCAGTGTATGTGTTTAGTTTGGTAGTTTGTTTAGTGTGTTTAGTGTATTTGTTAGTTGTGTAGTGTGTGGGTAGTTTGTGTGTGTGTGTGTTGTTGTTGTGAAAGTGTGTGGTGTGTGTGTGTGTTGAGTGTGTGTGGTAGTGTGTGTGTTGTGGTGAGTAGTGTGTCCTTAGATGTGTGTATAGGTGTGTTGTTGTGGTAGTGTTGTTTAGGGGCTTGTATTTTGGGTGTGTGTGTGGTTGGTGTGTTGTGTTGTGTGTTGGTGTTGTGTGTGTGTAGTGTTGTTAGTGTTGTGGTTAGTGTTAGTGTGTGTAGTGTGTGTGTGTGTGTGTGTGTGTGTGTGTGTTGGTGGTGTGTGTTGTGTTGTGTTTTGTTTTATGTGTGGGGTGTGTGTGTTGGGGGTGTGGTGTGTGAGTGTTGCTTGTGTATGTGGAAGGTTTGTTGTGTGTGTGTGTTTTGGTTGTGTATGTGTGTTTAGTGTGTGTGTGTGGTGTGTGTGTGTGTTTTAAGTGTGTGGGGTGTAGTGATGTTGTGTATTGTGTTTTATGTGTTTTGGTGTGCTTAGTGTTTGTGTGTATAGTGTGTGTTTGTGTGTGTGTGTGTGTTGTGGGCTTTGTAGGTGTGTTAGGGGTGTGGTGTGTGTGTGTAGTGTGTGTTAGTGGTTGTGTTTTGGAGGTATGTTAGGTGTATGTGTGTTGTGTGGTGTATAGTGTGTGTTTTTGTGTGGTGGGTTTTTATGAATGTGTGTGTTATGTGTGTGTAGTGGGGTGTGGTTGTGTTTTTTTCTGGAGTTTTTTGGGAGTTGGGGGTCAAAACCCCCCGGGGTTGTGAAGGTTCTTAGGTAGTGTGGGTGGAAAAGGTGAAAAAAGGTTTAAATTTTAGTGGGGAAAAATTTAAAAGTAAAAAAAAAAAATTTAATGTTTTTTGGTGGGAATAAAAGGTCACCGGTTGCGAGGGTTTAAAAGGGATGTGTGTTGTTTGTGTTTGGTGTGGTGTGTAGTGTTGCTTGTGTTGTGTGTTAGTGTGTTGTGTGGGGTTTTGTGTTTTGTGTGTGTGTGTATGTGTGTGGGGGTGTGTGTGTGTGTGTGTGTGTGTGTGTGTGTGTGTACTCACCTAGTTGTACTCACCTAGTTGAGGTTGCAGGGGTCGTGTCCAAGCTCCTGGCCCCGCCTCTTCACTGGTCGCTACTAAGTCACTCTCCCTGAACCGTGAGCTTTATCATACCTCAGCTTAAAGCTATGTATGGATCCTGCCTCCACTACATCGCTTCCCAAATTATCCCACTTCCTGACTACTCTGTGGCTGAAGAAATACTTCCTAACATCCCTGTGATTCATCTGTGTCTTCAACTTCCAACTGTGTCCCCCTTGTTACTGTGTCCAATCTCTGGAACATTCTGTCTTTGTCCACCTTGTGAGTTCCTCTCAGTATTTTGTATGTCGTTATCATGTCTCCCCATCTCTCTGTCCTCCAGTGTCGTCAGGTTGATTTCCCTTAACCTCTCCTCGTTGGACATACCTCTTAGCTCTGGGACTAGTCTTGTTGCAAACCTTTGCACTTTCTCTAGTTTCTTTACGTACTTGGCTAGGTGTGTGTTCCAAACTGGTGCCGCATACTCTAATATGGGCCTAACATACACGGTGTACAGGGTCCTGAACGATTCCTTGCCTATGTGTGTGTGTCATTTTTCTTTGACGCTCTTTTACTGGTGTTTGTAATTAACGAAATCAAACTGCAGCTCGTCGATTCGTATATTTAATAATTTCATTTTTAAGTTTTTCTCACTCTAAGTATCCCTGAATCAATATAAATGATAATAATTATTTGTTACCTTTCACTCTTCTCTACAGTGAGTTAGTTCAAGTTTTATTTTCTGCTTCAATTTCAATTTCATCCCGTTGTCCACAGAACGAAATGTCCCAGTAAAAGCTAGTTCTGCTCCCTCTGTGTGCCTTTATTTTTTTCATTATTGTCGGGAGGACGACATTTAGATCGGTCCTGCAGACATTTTTAATCCACTTGTAAAGAAAAAGGTAGCAATCGTCGGCATTCGTTAATTACCAACTGGACTAATTATTTTTTATCACTCAATAGCTATGATAAAAAGGTTAATGGGTGAAGTAAGTGTAGCATGTCTGGTCATTTACTGATTCCTGTTCAGGCTCGAGGTAAAGCTGCTCTCTCGTGTGTGCGCTCGTTGTGATGTGCTTGTGGGGGTCGAGACTCGGCTTCTGGGCCCTGCTTCCTGGACCTCTTTAATCGGCTCGAATGATTTATGGATGTTTGGACCCTGTATTGAATTTGCCTCCACAACTGCTTCATCCAAATCATTCCACTTTCCACCCACCCTGAGTTTTAACTTAGGATGTAAGGAAATATTTCTTTAAACTCATCAGCGTTTTCAGCATCACTCTTTGTCCCCTTGATCCTCGTCCTCTTAATTCAGTCTGCCATTGTATACCCTATCTATATCTAAGATTTATATGTAATCATGTCCCCTTTGTTTTCTCTCCACCATAGTATTCAGGTTTAATTTCCTCAAAACATTGTCGTTCTTTCGCACTTGTGGTACTAGGTTGGTTGCAATCTTTTAGTCGTTTTTCCAGAGAAACATGCTTGACCAGGTGTGAATTCCATACTGGGGCCGCGTACTCATTGAGTGGCCTAACATTTGTCTTATATAAGTTTTGATTCTTTATTCAGGTTCCTGAATGCTGTCTCAGGTTTGTTTATCATGCATATGCCGCTGATGTTATACGGTTCGTGTATTTTTGGTGATATGCTTAGTGCTATACATGCTTCCAGACCCATCTCACTTCTAAATTTTTAGTTTCTCTCCGATCATGCAATACTGTGTCAGGTCTCTCACATTCTCTCAATCGCATTTGTTCGGGATAGACTCGAGAAGCCACTTGTTTGTCCACAACCCCAGTGTGTCGAAGTTTATCACTTTCTTTTCCTGCTATTGTTCTCCTCATTAGTTTTACATCATCCATAGAGACACATAGGAGTCGATCCTCTCTGGTAAGCCGTTTACATACTGTATAGGAACAATAGTGGTCTTATTACCGATCCTTGAGGAACCCCACTCGTTCCTCTCGCCCATTCTGTTGTCTTATCTAATGCCGTTACTCTCTTCTTCCTGTTCAAGTACTCCCTGACACACGGGAGCCTTCTGCCTTTCAACGCTGCCTTTTTCTCCAGTTTCTGAACCATTTCTGGTGTGATAATGTATCAAATGCTTCCCTACAGTCCAAGATGTTGCAGTCCTCCCTAGCCTTATCTTTCTTGTTTGATCGTTAAGACTTTGTCATATATATGCATGTCACCGTCACTCAAGCGCTTGTCTCCGTCACTCCAGCGATTGTCACCGTCACTCCAGCGATTGTCACCGTCACTCCATCACATGTCCCTACACTCCAGCATGTGCACACACCGACATTCTGAATCAACGTATGCTTCGAGAGACTAATAATAGCTAGTACTTTTTAAGGGGATGGGAAGTGCGGTGCCTCGTTTTCCTCTGATCAAACTTGATCCCCTCTCGTTCCTCGGACCTTGTTTGATCCCCACTGATCCTCACCTCTTCCCATCGAACGTGATTTCTTACTTCTTTTTGTAATGATGTTTTCAAAATTCCATTTTTTGTGGAAATCATAAATTTGCCGACGAACGTAATACTATAAATTAGTAAATATTATAGGAATGGTAAATCCTTGGGGCCACGTAAAATCATTAATACATTAATATTCACCTGGGTGCCTGAGGAGCCTCGCCCGTCGGAGTGCTCCTCGTCTAGGTGCCTGAGGAGCCTTGCCCGTCGGTGTGTTCCTCGCCCGGATGCCAAAGGAGCCTCGCCCGTCAGGATCCTCTTCTCCCGATCTTACGGGGAGAAAAAATGCATCAAATGTCAGCGAATACTTGTCTTCCTGGGACCTTTACACACAGACAACAATCTCAATTATGAAAGAACCTGGAAAATGAGCCTATATTTAAGCCCTTGCTCATTTTCTTTCTTCCATCCATGGGTTTTGTTTACAGCTGTAAAACGCCTCATGCGATCGACTGCAAATCTTTAATGCTGACGTCTTGTAACTACCGGAGTATGCAGGTGTCCTCTGGGTAATATTTTGTGGACCATTTACGGTTTTTTCTGTACTATGATTTTAGAAAACCTTTTATGGTTGGATTCTGAATCTTGAATTCCTCTCTTCTTCCTTTCTCTCTCTCTCTCTCTCTCTCTCTCTCTCTCTCTCTCTCTCTCTCTCTCTCTCTCTCTCTCTCTCTCTCTCTCTCCTCTCTCTCTCTCTCCTCTCTCTCTCTCTCTCTCTTCTCTCTCTCTCTCTCTCTCTCTCTCTCTCGCTCTCTCTCCTTCTCTCTCTCTCTCTCTCTCGTTGTTACTGACAGTGTTGCTGTCATTGTTACTGACGGTGTTGCTGCCATTGCTACTGACAGTGCTGCTGTCATTGTTACTGACAGTGTTGCTGTCATTGTTGCTGACAGTGTTGCTGTCATTGTTGCTGACAGTGTTGCTGTCATTGTTACTGACAGTGTTGCTGTCATTGTTGCTGACAGTGTTGCTGTCATTGTTGCTGATAGTGTTGCTGTCATTGTTACTGACAGTGCTGCTGCCATTATTACTGTCAGTGTTGTTGTCAATGCTGTTACACACCCAGTGGATAGCATACTTCTCTACTCCTGCAGTTTCTGTCTTATAGCTGGTTAAGTTGACATTGTTACTTTAGGAGTGTAATATGGCAGCTAAAATTCCATGCCACATTCACCAGTAGTTCTTCAACAGTCATCGTCATCATTATTATCAACTTAATCATCATGTGTAAATTTTCTACATATAGAAGTTCAGTTTGTGTAACTGTCAGCTATGATGTGTATAGTTCTGGCTGTCAGTTACGATGTGTATAACTCTGGCTGTCACTTACGATATGTATAACTCTGGCTGCCAGTTACGATGTGTATAACTCTGGCTGTCACTTACGATGTGTATAACTCTGGCTGTCACTTACGATGTGTATAACTCTGGCTGTCAGTTACGATGTGTATAACTCTGACTGTCAGCTACAGTGTGTATAACTCTGGTTGTCAACTACTGTATATATAACTCTGGTTGTCAGCTATGGTGTATATAACTCTGGCTGTCAGCCACAGTGTATATAACTGGCTGTCAGCTACAGAGTATAACTCTGGCTTTCAGCGCGGTGTATAACTCAGGCTGTCAGTGCTATCTGGGAGTAAAAACTCCTGATGTCAGAGTTTGTCAAGTACTAAAAATATGTCTAAATTTCATTTCACTTTCCTCCTACTGTCTCTCTCTCTCTCTCTCTCTCTCTCTCTCTCTCTCTCTCTCTCTCTCTCTCTCTCTCTCTCTCTCTCTCTCTCTCTCTCTCTCTCTCTCTCTCTCTCTCTCTCTCTCTCTCTCTCTTTTTTTTTTTTTTTTTTT
>NC_069425.1:32787763-32797763 GCF_026875155.1 Cherax quadricarinatus
AAGCAATTTAGTTCAGATTCACCGATACATATATTAGTTATAATTTTGGGAAACTGAGGATGAATTGTGCAATCCTCAGGAACTCTATGCTAGGGACACTTGTATAATTCCAATAACTTTCTCTCTCTCTCTCTCTCTCTCTCTCTCTCTCTCTCTCTCTCTCTCTCTCTCTCTCTCTCTCTCTCTCTCTCTCTCTCTCTCTCTCTCTCTCTCTCTCTCTCTCTCTTTTTACACAGGGATTGACAAGGTTAAGGATCCCTAGCTTTATTGACAAGCTAAGAGCTGTTACCTACATTAACTCATTTGAAAGCATTTTTATTTTTATGAGACATACAAGTAGAGAACAGGATGAAGTTGGAGCCATCTGTGGGCCAACTTTTCATTTGATCAACTGACTTTATCTCGTTGACATCATGATGCTGTACGAATGTGTTCCAGACTCGAGTCATCCTGGGGATAAATGATCTCAGTTGAAGTGATGTTCTGGAGAAGGGTACAGCCAGATTGAAGTTGCTGCTTTCTGCCCGTCTTGTGTTATAGAAGCTTGCTTCACGCTGTCCTCGAGGTGGATCCAAGTGTGGTACTTTGACAATATTGGCCTTGTACATAACAGTAAGGCCGCCCACATCCCTCTTGCGTTGAAGGCTCTGCTGAAATGACAGATCTATCCAGGATGAGTCCAGGCGAGAGGTGAGGCGTCTTGCTCTGTTCTCTACTCTGTCAAGCAGTCTCAGATGAGAGGGGGGGGGCAGGCAAGCCAAGAAAACGGAGCATACTCAAGGTTTGAGCGTACTTGTGCCTCATACAGAATCTTGCAACCACTACTGTCAAGCAGATGCGAGATACGGCGAAGTGCTGCAAGCTTCCTGGCTGCTTGTTTGCAAGATTTACAACGTGGTTCTTCATGGCCAGTTTGGAGTCAAATTTCACTCCAAGGATATCAACTTCTTCCCCAGGTACCAACACCCTCCCATCCATACTTACCAGTACACCGGCATTACCATCATGGTTCCTAGAGACCATCATCATTTGTGTTTTCTCAGTTGCAAATGTTACTTGCCATCTGTTTCCCCAAGCTGATATATATTTCTTAGCTGATGATTGATGTAGCCTAGAGCAGCTGGCATTTCTTCTCTTAGATAAGTGAATGTCAGAGTACAGTCGTCTGCATGAGCATGAGATTCAGGGATGAGATGAAGATCATTGAAGTAGACATTCCATAACAATTGTCCCAGCACGCCTCTCTCTCTCTCTCTCTCTCTCTCTCTCTCTCTCTCTCTCTCTCTCTCTCTCTCTCTCTCTCTCTCTCTCTCTCTCTCTCTCTCTCTCTCTCTCTCTCTCTCTCTCTCTCTCTCTATGCATTGCAGAAAAGTCGGCGGCATCTACCCTCCATGATTCACTTACAAGAGTGGAGGGAGGCTGAACGAAGAAGTCTACGGTACTTGTTTGCCATATTTCACTAGCAAAGGCGAAATGTGTAATGGACGTACTATTGTACCCTTTAGAAGGAAGCTTTTTTACTGTGGCAAAATTTTGCGCTGTCTACAGCTTTACCAAGTCAATACCTAACTTTATTTGGCTCTACCCAGAGCGAAATTTTATAATAATTAAAATTGGATTTGTGCCTTTGTTTTTTTCATTACGGTCGGCAGTACACCTTTGCATTCATATTAAAAACAATTTATATCAAAACAATTTATGTTAATCTTTAAACATAAAACATTGAAAATAAATGGCATGCTATAGCACGAAAGGCCAACATAAATAATATATTGATTTTTATAATGGCTTTAATATCTAATTTTAAAAATCAGTAAAAACTACGAAAGAAATGTATTTTAAATAATCGTCTGCTGTATGTTGCAGCTGACATTCAATTGTTCGGAATTTGTGGTAAACAAGATTTTTTTAATTTTTATTTAGAAGTGGACTTGTGTCCTACCGAGTCAAAGATAAGAACAGCCAGGATATTAATCTCGTCAGGCAGGAAGAATCTGTCCCAGCCAGCGTGTACGTCTTAGCAGACCCAACAGATATAGTTAACATTCTGCTACACTATACACAAACTCTAACTCTAACTTGTAAACAGAGGGAGTATAATCCCCCGAGGATGAATTACGTTCATACGAGACGGTGGCAGCTGATGTTACATGTGCCGCTGCTCTGCCTCACACTGGCTGCCCTTCACTCCCGTCTAGGTCAGTTCGCCTCATCCAGGGAGTGTAGTTCACGAAGGATGAGGAGCGGTAGAGGCTAGGTCTGCACCTCCGCTGATCGTCTGTCAGGAAAGAACGTGCAAGGAGGATCACTCTGATGCTGCCTTTCAGAGCGATTTAGTTCACTTAGATAATGTATCTGTCTCGTGACTAGAGGGACAAAACGGAGGATCGAACCATCAGCACTCTTTGAAGTGAATGATTCATACTTAACAACAGTAATAATAATAATAATCTTAATAATAATAATTATAAAAAGTAACACTACTCTAGTGCGTCTCTGCAAGCTCCAAAAAACGCCATGTATTCTGCATATCCATATTACAAAATGTGTACAGCAGATTCAAATGATACAACATGCAAAACATCACTGGTATTTCACATTATAGTCGTGATCAGTTTTTGAGAATGAATTATGTTGGGAAGAGAAGATGAGAAATGTAAAGAGATTGCGAGAGAATAGAACCTGGTATGTGTAATAGAAAATTACATTTATTCTAACACAGGTGGGCAAAAATGTTCTTAAGTTACATTATAAAAAGTATCAGCAGGTGTATGTTGGAATGTCTGCTCATATCTCTGTCTCTCTCTCTCTCTGTCTCTCTCTCTCTGTCTCTCTCTCTCTCTCTCTCTCTCTCTCTCTCTCTCTCTCTCTCTCTCTCTCTCTCTCTCTCTCTCTCTCTCTCTCTCTCTCTCTCTCACACGTTTCAGATTAGTTTTTTTTATTTTCAATAGTGTTAACTTTTTAAGCTATTATTATAATTATTATTATTAATGTTAAAATCATAAATGCTTATTTTGTCCTTTTCGTTAATAATATTATTGGTTCATCTTGCACGTCACTCCACAAATAATTTCTTATACGAGTCTACAAAAAAATTAAAAAAAAAAGTTGAAATAGATTACCTTAAATAAAATAGTCGACATTATCCCTAAAACACAAATCTGTCGATACTTCCACTGACTGTACCCATAAAAAAAATACCAGCGTTTTCCCCACCGTTTGCAATATAATTCAACATTAACAACTCAACGCTCTCTCCTCGGTGCATAAAAAGGTTCAATGTTACAGTTAAGTGTGCAAAAAATACTTGAAAGTTGCCCTTGTTCACATAAATTTGAACGTTCTCCCCACCTCTCTCTTTGCACAAACCTTTATCCATGTTTTTTGTGAAGACTCCACTCACCTCCCAACACAATGGGAAGTAAGTCTCCGGTGAATGCAGAGAACTGCTCCTCGGACCCCTCATCTTGAGGGCCACTCGTGTGTATATCACTGTGACATGTCTGGGAGTATGAAAATGTGTATCATATTGTCATGTCATAAGTTATGGATGGCCTCGCTGGCCCGGGGTACACCGGGCCAGCTGGCCCGGGGTACACCGGGAGCTGGCCCGAGGTATACCGGGAGCTGGCCCGGGGTATACCGGGAGCTGGCCCAATGTACGCCGGGAGCTGGCCAGGGGTATACCGGGAGTTGGCCCAAGGTACGTCGGGAGCTGGCCCGGGGTACACCGGGTGCTGGCCCGGGGTACACCGGATGCTGGCCCGGGGTACACCGGGTGCTGGCCCGGGGTACACCGGGAGCTGGCCAGGGGTACACCGGGAGATGGCCATGATGCACACCATCACCATCTGCCTCTAGCGGGAGGCAATGGAGACCATGGTTGCTGAGAATGAACATCCCTGACAAGAACAAAGCGAAACATTCTGAACATCCGAACCAAAAAACAAAATTCCAGAAATAAATCCCAAGGAAATATGTAAACTGACCTGAGTAATAACAGTTAGACATGCATGGGAGAAATAGCCGGAAGAGCATGGACTCACACTCCCAGGAACACTAAGCAAGCAGGGAGGGTAGGCAAGCAGGGAGGGTAGGCAAGCAGGGAGGGTAGGCAAGCAGGGAGGGTAGGCAAGCAGGGAGGGTAGGCAAGCAGGTATCCAAACATGCTGCAAGGCAGGTAAGCAGGAGTAGGAAAAACAGGATGTACCTTACACAGAACGTACGGTAGAAAGAAACACGCAGATTTTCTGTCAACCTTCACTCACTTAGTTCAAAAATATGACAGTGATTTTTGGATTTTAGTTTTAAAATAAAAAAAAATCAATGATAAATTCCCAAAAATCATTATTAAAATCCCAAAATTTATTGTAAGTTCCCCCCTCAAAAAAAAAAACTTGTTAAATCACCCTAAAAAAAAGCCCTGCTTAAAATCCCCCCCCCAAGAAATCCTTGCTTAAATCTCAAAAGCACTAGTAAAAATCCTAAAATTCACTGAGTAAATCCTCTCACACCGTGATGCCGAAACAAAAAATTTTGTAGTAAGAACTAGGCTCATAAAAGCAATCACTTGAAGAACATATGTGGGCGAACACGAGTTGTCGATGTGTGAACCAATCTTCCGAGTAAGGTAACAGAGACTAAGACCTTGGTTAGCTTGAAAGAAAGATTGGATAAATATATGAGTGAGAAGGGCTGGGTTTGATTAGTACCTGAGGTACTGAAGCTAATTCTTGGGAAATTTTGGGAAAAAGTTTGACAAGCAGGTGAGTGGGAATGGACTTGCCGAATTTGAGCCAGTAGGCCTACTGTAGTGTTCCTCCATTCTTATGTTCTTATTTCGAAGGGAATATATCGGTCCTGGGACCAATTTCACTAATATAACATTATTACTTTTTTTTTTACCCGAAGACCGCAAACTGATCATATGTTTCAAATGTTCATGCATGAGAGTTCTGACGTGTTGATGAGTGCAGTGTACTCACCTAGTTGTGGTTGCAGGGGTCGAGTCATAGCTTCTGACCCCGCCTCTTCACTGGTCGCTACTAGGTCACTCTCCCTGAACCGTGAGCTATATCATACCTCTGATTAAAGCTATGTATGGATCCTGCCTCCACTACATCGCTTCCCAAACTATTCCACTTCCTGACTACTCAGTGACTGAAGAAATACTTTCTAACATCCCTGTGATTCATCTGTGTCTTCAACTTCCAACTGTGTCCCCTTGTTTCTGTGTCCCATCTCTGGAACATACTGTCTCTGTCCACCTTGCCAATTCCTCTCAGTATTTTTATGTCGTTATCATATTTCCCCTATCTCTCCTGTCCTCCAGTGTGGTCAGGGCGATTTACCTTAACCTCTCCTCGTAGAGCATACCCCTTAGCTCTGGGACTAGTCTTGTTGCAATCCTTTGAACTTTCTCTAGTTTCTATACGTGCTTGGCTAGGTGTGGGTTCCAAATTGGTGCTGCATACTCCAATATGGGCCTAACGTACATAGTGTACAGGGTCCTGAACGATTCCTTATTAAGATGTCGGAATGCTGTTCTTAGGTTTGATAGGCGCCCATATGCTGCCGCAGTTATTTGGTTGATGTGCGCCTCAGGAGATGTGCCTGGTATTATACTCACCCCAAGATCTTTTTCCTTAAGTAAGGTTTGTGGCCTCTGGCCCCCCTAGACTGTACTCCGTCTGCGATTTTCTCTTTCCTTCCCCAATCTTCATGACTTTGCATTTGGTGGGGTTGAACTCCAGGAGCTAATTGCTGGACTAGGTCTGCAGCCTGTCCAGATCCCGTTGTAATTCTGCCTGGTCTTCTTCCGAATGAATTCTTCTCATCAACTTCACGTCATCTGCAAACAGGGACCCTTCGGAATCTATTCCTTCCGTCATGTCGTTCACAAATACCAGAAACAGCACTGGTCCTAGGATTGACACATGTGGGACCCCACTCGTCACAGGTGCCCACTCTGACACCTCGCCACGTACCATGACTCGCTGGTGTCTTCCTGACAAGTATTCCCTGAGCCATTGTAATGCCTTCCCTGTTATCCCTGCCTGGTCCTCCAGTTTTTGCACTAATCTCTTGTGTGGAACTGTGTCAAACGCCTTCTTACAGTCCAAGAAAATGCAATCTACCCACCCCTCTCTCTCTTGTCTTACTGTTGTCACCCTGTCATAGAACTCCAGTAGGTTTGTGACACAGGATTTCCCGTACCTGAAACTGTTGGCTGTTGTTGATGAGATCATTCCTTTCTAGGTGTTCCACCACTCTTCTCCTGATAATCTTCTCCATGACTTTGCTCTCCATGACTTTGCATGCTATACATATCAGTGACTCTGGTCTATCGTTTCTTTAAAAAATTGGGACTACATTTGCTGTCTTCCATACCTTAGGTAATCTCCCTTTTTCGATAGATGTGTTGAATATTGTTGTTAGGGGTACACATAGTGCCTCTGCTCCCTCTCTCAGGACCGACGGAGAGATGTTATCCGGCCCCATCGCCTTTGAGGTGTCTAGCTCACTCAAGCCTCTTCACTTCTTCCTTGGTTGTGTGTACTGTGTCCAACACTTGGTGTACCCGATCTCTCCGTCTTTCTGGAGTCCCTTCTGTGTGTGTGTGTGTGTTGCATGTCAGGTGTTGATGAGAGTGGTGTTGCATGTGTGGTGTTGCATGTGTGGCGTTACATGTGTGGTGTTGCATGTGTGGTGTTGCATGTGTAGTGTTAAGGTATTTGCTCAAGCAGTAAATTTCTGCTTCTCTAATTATTATTTTTTTTTTTTGCCTCAAGCGTAAACTATTTTATTATTTCTCTTCCAGGATCTACCTAACGAAGAATTCCAACACGAGGTTACATTAACACATTAATAAATAAGACACGTGTGTAACATCTGGGAATTTTAATGAAACGTGTCGTCTGCACAGCAGGTTTTTTATCAGTCTAATAATATAATCTTAGCCAGATACATCTAGGCTATAGGAATGAAAACGTTATATCATCATGGTTAATTAAGGGATTGAGCATCATGTATCAAGGCTAAGGGGCTGAACACCATGTATCAAGGCTAAGGAACTTAACATCATATATCAAGGATAAGGGCTGAACACTATGTATCAAGGCTAAGGGGCTGAACACTATGTATCAAGGCTAAGGGGCTGAACACCAACACCATATATCAAGGCTAAGGGACTGAACACCATATATAAAGGTTAAGTGCCTGAACGTCTTATATCAAACCTAAGATGTCTAGTTCTGCTGAGACAGAGAGACTATTAAAACCTAACTCATCACGTACTCACACTGTAATAGATGAATCTTCCACGGAACCTAATGTAAACAATTAAGGAGAAAACAGTTTATTCTCCTACGCTTCGATTCCTGAAAACTTTCCTTAGTGTTGCCTGAAAACCTAAAATAATTGGAAAGGAAAGAAAACGGAGTGGAGAGGGAGACAATATCAAAGTGGACTAAGGTGCTCCCAGAGAGACCATCCGGATAAGATATACGACTGGCTCCTGAGAGTTCATTCCTCCCCTCAGGTTTTTGTCTTTTATTTTCTCCTTGGCGATGTAACTTTGTGTCCGTCTACACTCACAACCTCAGTAAAGCACCTGCCTGCAGCACATATTTTTGGGGTTAGCCTAGGTAAATAACACCATGTATGATAATTATTCTTAATACAGTATGTACCTGTGCCTTAAAGTTACTTGCGCTCCTTGTATATCACGTGTCGTTTCACACGATTAACCTATAAATGATAATCGATTTGAAAAATAACTTTCATCTAGCAAACTTAAGTTGCAATAATAATATTGTTTTGGTAATTTTTTACTGAACAACAGAGAGACAAACTGTCTTCAGGTTTGGGAATTCTGGAGACAACTACAAATTGACTTCTCTGGTTGCTGACTCACAGGTCGTTACCTTGAATTATCACCCTCGACATGTAACTCTCTTGAAACCCACAGATGGATTATTTGAGATCCAACACTATGTTGATATGTTAAAATATCATCATATTACTATGACTTTTACTTACAGAATATTTAACTGGTTAGAAATAAACAAGAGATATAAGATGTGACAATAAAACACGTGGGAGTTGGGGTGGGAGTAACACACACACACACACATAAACACACACATACACACACACAGGAGCTCGGACTCGACCCCCGCAACCTCAACTAGGTGAGTACACACACACACACACACACACACACACACACACACACAACACATACACACACACACACACACGTATAATGAAGACATAGAACATGTCTAATGATAACATAAGAGGTTATTAATTGCTACAGGATATTTACACAGTGAGGTGCATGTCTCTACGTATATATGCTGAGAGTTTACTTTAATTCATACTTTAGGGATTAACGTATTCTTGTCTGATGGTGAAAAGGTGACATGCAACCTTAGTGACCCTCGTATAGTCAACAAGCTTTAAGCCCCATTAGCTAACTAACCTGCATGCACCGTGTTGACACATGTAACTGGTTTCAGGGTGGTAACTCATGGTGTTCGTTACAGATGTGGAGTAATACCGGCCTAGAATTGAGAGTTAACCGTGTTACATATATGTCATCCTTCATGTTAATCAGTATCCTAGATTAGCTTTAAACTGCATATATTTCTATGACCTATGTTACTTCAGATTCGTGTAGTCAACGAAATACATCTTTTATTTAGGTATCCTTTAAAAGGGGATATCTACAGTGGTTGCCGGATTTATTTTTCTATTTTTCTTCATCCAAGGTTTCCGTGCCATAACTTGAAAATGCCTCTTCTGATCTGCTTGTAACTTTGAACGTGAGTCATCTTTCTCAGAAACTGGATTATTGTTGGGTTGTACAGAAGTCAATTATTTAATTTTATAAACGAGATTTGGTGATTTTAGAATAACTCTTTAAACGTTAGTGTAGCTCACACAAAGAAAGATATGAACTATTAGATGTCCTAACCTCACCCGTGTAGCAGGAGTGGAGGTTGTGACCTCACGTACTATCGTGTGTGAGTCGTGACCTCCACGAGAGTGCGTGAGGTCACGACTTAGAGTAACAAATGAGGGAGCGATGAAATACAAAATATTTTTTCCTCCCTCTTTTTATTTTTCTCCTCTGTTCTCTCCTGCCTCACTCCCTCCTTTCTTCTCTCAGTTCCTTCCCTGCTTCCTCCTTTTCCCCCTTGCTTCCTATCATCCTACCTTCTCTCCCTCCGTTCTTCATTTCGTCTCAGCCTCTCTCCTTCCCTCCATCTTTGTCTCGCTTCCTCCCTCCTTCCCTCGAGAACGTAACATCTTGCAAGAAACTACTGAACGAACAGTTGAAGATGAACGACACGGCATCTGACTTCCAGACGCGGTGAGAAGAATTCCTGCAAATTTTGTTTAATTTGAAAAATCTGGTTTTCTGCTTTAAGTTCCATTTATTACGAAACCATTGACACTAGCTTTGATTTATCACCCCCGTTTAATGTGGTTATCAGTGATATAAATATTTAGCAGAACTGTTTAGCGAGCCATTTAACGAACCCTTCCGCGAGTCATTTACTGACCCATTTAGATAACTATTTAACAAGCCCTTAAGTAAACCATTTACTGAACTGTTTAGTGAATCTTTGAGTGAATTTGTTAATGAACCGTTCTAAAACTAACCATTTTATAAGCCATTTACTACACCATTTAATGAGTTACTCGGCTATTGCAGGTCACATGCGTGAGGAAAGTGACCTGCGTTTGTATTTATGTGTACGCGATCGCCAGTCATAAAACACACACACACACACACACACACACACACACACACACACACACACACACACACACACACACCACCCCACCCAATAAACACACCACACACACCCCCATATCTTTTGCAACAAAAGAAAATACATGAGAAACTCCTGTAATAATTTTCTTAAAACGTGCAAATTCAAACGTCGGCAGGAAACTTTGTTGATATATTCCCAGATATTCATGAGAG
>NC_069425.1:32800263-32805263 GCF_026875155.1 Cherax quadricarinatus
CGTCGTGGATGCTAGTGGAGTGACTCTTGCTACTGTGATCCATGTCTGTGACCTCTTGGATGCTAGTGGAGTGAATCTTGTTACTGTGACCCTTGTCTGTGACACCATGGATGCTAGTAATGTGAGTCTTGTACTGTGACCATGTCTGTGACTCGTGGATGCTAGTGGAGTGACTCTTGTACTGTGACCATGTCTGTGACCTCTTGGATGCTAGTGGAGTGAATCTTGTTACTGTGACCCTTGTCTGTGACACCATGGATGCTAGTGGAGTGAATCTTGTTACTGTGACCCTTGTCTGTGACACCATGGATGCTAGTGGAGTGAATCTTGTTACTGTGACCCTTGTCTGTGACGTCGTGGATGCTAGTGGAGTGAATCTTGCTACTGTGATCCATGTCTGTGACGTCGTGGATGCTAGTGGAGTGACTCTTGCTACTGGATCCATGTCTTGAAAATCGATGGATGCTAGTGATGACCTTGTACGTATCACAGTCTGTGACTCGTGGATCTAGTCGAAGACCTTTGGTACTGTGATCCTGTCTTATCTGGATGCTGATGGTGTATCATGATCACAACAATGAAAATCTAAGATCAACATTGTCGGATGTCACAAACACGGTCGTGATCCCTAATTCTCGAGAATGACACTTTTGATCAAAGAGAAAGTTATAAAGTAATAAAATATTCATAGAAAACTGAGCATCTGAAATATTTGAAAGACCGAGCACTCAAAAATTAAAATGAGATCAAAATAAAAAAAAATAACCCAACACCACTTTATTGTGTGACAGAGATCGCGGTTGTTATCATTGATTGCTGAAAATAGTGTTCTGATGAACAAATAGACTATTAAATGTTTTAAATATATGTTCTTTTTAAAAGTATTTAAAAGTATACAAGGTAAACAAACAAGGTAAAAAATTCGTGAAAATGCTAATTTTTCCCGTATTTTTTTACTGTAATCTGTTAACTGTAATTTTTTTGACTGTAATCTGTTGTTGATGTGTGAGGTGGCTATGATAAGAGAGAATATATTTTTTAAACATCCCTAGTAATTTAGTTTTCAAAATATTTTAAAGAACGAGCAATTAATACTGAAAACAAGACCAAAATTGAAATTTGCTGATATCCCTGATTTGTAATTGATCAAAATGTTTTTTTTTTCCAAAGAGAAACCTGTGAAATATTTGATCATTAATGAATGAGAGGCCTTTAAATATATCACAATGGACTGTGCACCAGGTGAAGCGTGCACTGCGACGGCAACAGAGCACGGTGCACGTGTTGTATGACAGCCAGACAAACATTATACAATCCTTGTTGCCACCAAGATCACTTAAGGTGGAAACTCTGAAGGGAGTGAGTTCTGTGTCACGTGTGTTGTGTTCTGTATCACGTGTGTTGTGTGTTCTGTGTCACGTGTGTTGTGTGTTCTGTGTCACGTGTGTTGTGTGTTTTGTGTCACGTGTGTTGTGTGCTTTGTGTCACGTGTGTTGTGTTTTTGTGTCACGTGTGTTGTGTGTTCTGTGTCACGTGTGTTGTGTGTTCTGTGTCACGTGTGTTGTGTGTTCTGTCAAGTGGGTAGCCACACAAGTCAAGTTCATTAAGGATTACTTTACAACCAGTTATCCAGAACACTGGTGAACTCTGACTTAAACCTCACTAAGAACATCTTAGATTCCGTATTCTACTGTTACTGTCTCCTTAAAATAGCGTTAAAGAGAGTGTGAGTTATTGGGTTATTGACAAGCTTAGTGAGGTAGTCATAACCCAACAATGTTCACACAGGATTTTCTTTGGATTCGTTATCACGTATAAAATATTCCTTGACACAAGGTGGTACACACAAGGTGGTACACACAAGGTGGTACACACAAGGTGGTACACACAAGGTGGTAGAGACAAGGTTGTGCACACAAGGTGGTACAGATAAGATGGTGCACAGAAGGTGGTACAGACAAGGTAGTGCAAACAAGGTGGTACACACAAGGTGGCACAGACGTATGAGTGACCTTTGTGTGGAATATTGTCACACTGACAGGCTTAATACGCAAAGCCCATCACATCAATCATGCTTTTTTATTCTTGGTGCTGTGGATAACGGAGAATTATGATTTGAAGGTTACCTTTTTTATTGATTTTGATCTTGTCATTGTCGTGTGCTCATTATTTAAAAAAAATATGGAGCAGATGTTTAAGTGTTTTATTATTTAAGTACTTCCTGTTTTAATAAAATCATTATTTGCTTTAAACTAAGGGACTGACCACCTTCCATCAAGGTTAGGGAACTGACCACCTTCTGTCAAGGCTGAGGGACCGACAATATCAAAAATTACCTTCTACTTTCTCCAATGTTATAATCTCCTGTATTGACAGAGGCCTCATAGGTAGCGAAACACCTCAGAAGTAAAGATACCCAAGTGTTGCACATATATCTTGTCAGAGTTGTATACTATTTTCAGCCATTAGGAATCACAGTCTAGACAGTGACCAGCCGAGATATTGCTGTTCAATTTAATATTATTTACATTCTTGCCTTCTTTCCACTGGGGTGTACTTGTTCATTTAAGAGTATTATGACACCTACTGTTTATGAAAACATCTTTTTCATTCATTAGGGATCACAGTTTTGCGCTAATCAACCAACAGTGTGATGTTGCAAGTCAGCATTTTTTTTCCTGTAGTGAAGGGCAGGTAGGTGCGGTGGGTACCTTTACTAAACGACAAAGTTTCGGTCACACAGTGGACTTTATCAGGCCAATAGAGAATGTGAGAAAGAGGAATACACAGGTATAGACACAGGAAGGTGAAGTGCGTGGGAGTATGTCGGGTCAAGGGAGCACCACAGGATGTTCACTGTGTATACTGCAGGATGGACAATGTACACTACAGTGTGTACACTGCGTCCACTGCAGAACAGACAATGTACACTGTATGGCGTACATCGGACTTGAAAAAAAATTAGTGAGGAACTGTACTGAAACGTTTCGCCTGTGGAACAGATTTCTTAATTCAGTAAAAGAAGGAGATGCACAGCAAGTAAATTTATGCAAGAGTAGTCAAATAAGCGGCCGTGTCCGTATAATGACTGTGTGAGTGAGCTACGAGGTAAGTGGAGATGCAAGAGAGCTCTACCCTTCCTTACGATGATCTGTTTGTCATCTGGAGGACCGGTAAACAGCCACCAGTGCACTTATTTCGCAATTTATCCATACAATGACCTCAGTGAACGAACGGATCGACTATGACCAGAGACCTGGTTAGGTGGAGGGTGAGAGAAGTAAAGAAGGCTAGGGAAGGATGGGAATTTGTGAAGGTGCGGGGGATGAGGAGAAGAAAGGAATCTACGATAAGTGTGGCCCAAGCACTTGATTTTTACTTGATAGTTGGAGTGTAAGTTTTACATTTTACATGATCATTAAATCTAAGTAGGGTGCATACTGCACTGTCCAGAACTAGTACACATGTATATAGGAAAGGGGTTTACTTGCTATTTTTTTCATGGAATAGTTTCTTGTGGTGGCAGATCGTAGCACAGGAGGGTTTTGGGCGCAAGGTGGAAGCGCAGAAGTTCTTCCTTCAGTTGGCTCTGGGTCCTGCCTGATGGTATTGACGTGTTCAGTTGTTCGTGGGTGCCACGGTACTGGTGGATTTACCAGTTTTTAGCCTTGACTGGTTCAGACCTTACTAACCCGGCCATTCGCATGGATTATGCTGGTATATATTTGCTTGTTGTGCGTCCCTATATATTGACTGAAGAAACTTGTTCCATAGTGTAAAAAAAAATTTAACCAAAATTCCTCTCTGATTTGCACTATTTGTCCCCATGTATACTGAAGTATTATGTTGACTCCCGGAAGAATGGATATCTTGAGTGTATGGTCGTTACCAAAGTATGGTTATTAATAATGATATTTACCGCATGCAACTGCCACTCAAATTTGTCTGCATGTATATGTAATTAAAGTTCCTGCACTTTATGTATCTTTATTCGAGTGTAAATTGTGTATGTGTCCCAGACCTCTCATGACTGGTATATACATCTAGATTATAGATCTGGTCTTGGTTGGTCATATCTCCAGGCTTGAAATAAAAAAAGTCGTTACGTCTCCTACCATAAGATAAACCTAGTAAAGTATCTAGCATCACATATCCTAGCACAAGACAAACTTACTTTTCCTAGCATAAAACGAGCTTATCCTCCTCATATTTTATCCTCGAGAAACTTAATGTTTCAAAACACCAAGGAATATTTTTTTTCGAAAACATGCGCCGAACTGTGTTGGGTGAGAGAATGGTTACTGTGTCATTAGGTCGAGTTTACTGCCTTTTATTGTTAATTAGGCGCCGGTTAGGGCAGAAATTGAGGAAATATTTCGTGTAAATATGTACCTTTTGTACTAATTGTGAAGGCTAGCAGGGGAGGGTGCGAATGATATACATGCTAATTTTCTTGAGTAATATTTAATAATGATGGGGTTGGTAGGGAGGGAACCTGCTCGAGGTATGGTTAGTAGGTCATGAGGCTTGATAGAAACGGATGGTGGGTGGTCGGGCATGATGGAAATAGTGGATCGTGAAACATAATAGAATTGGTGTGTCGTAATGGTAATGGTTAGTGGGTCATGAGGCACGATAGATACAGTTAATTGATCGTTGGGCATGATAGAAATGGATAGATAGTAGGACGTGTGGCATAACAGAAAAGGGTAATAAGTAGTAGACATGATAGAAACTGATAGTAGGTCATGGGTATAATATAAATGGGTAATAGAACATGGGGCATGGTCGAAATGAGTAGCAGTTCGTGGGACATGATATAAATGTGCCGTAGGGCATGAATTTAAAAAAACATCGTTAGACAATTGAAATGAGTAATGGGAACTGTGGCATGACAAATGGGCTGTAGGTCGTGAGGCATGATATGTCTTGAGGCATGATAGAAACTGTTACAAGAGAAAACAGGAGCCACCAAGACCACAGTTTCTTATACAGTCTTC